>VZRS01011733.1:537043-606642 GCA_013398055.1 Ifrita kowaldi | reverse complement strand
AAAAAAAAAAAAAAAAAAGTAGAAAAACCCTCTTTTTTTTGAGTGATCAATTAAGTTTGAAGTAATCAACTAACTTTTCATCAAATAAATATTTTGCAGTGTGTGACCATGGTACTTTTGATCCAAGAGCTCAGAAAGCTGCATCTATTATATCATCGAACTGTAGAGCTTGAGGAGAGAAATGTCTGAAAAACAGACCTAGCATGGCTCTTCATCAGCTGCTATCTCTGAACCAAAGCACTTCAAATAATGATAGTTGCTTCTGTTCTGAGCACTGAATGTGTGGTCATACCTTGAGAAACTGTTTCAATAGAGTATCTTGCCAAGTGGTTTGTGCATCATCTAAGCTAAGCAGTGGAATGCAATCCATGCTCTGTTGGTCTCAAAGAAAAGTTAGTGAGCTCTGAAAAATTTTCTAACCAAAAAAAGGAAAGAGGTAACAGATATTTCATAATGTTCAAAGAAAAAACACCCATAAAAGAAGAGGCTACTACAAAGCTGATTGAGCTATAAATCTGCAACTAATAACACAATTAATTTTGAGGCTTGACAACAAATCATCCTAAGTAGAGGAGAAATGCAAAAGCTTTTGCCTTTGGCCTGTGGAAAACAATTTAAGCATATAGAATAGCAGAAATGACACAGAACAAGAATAAATGTATTAGGATTTGGGGGAGGTTTTTCCTTGATTTCAGGATTTAATCTTCTCTATTCTGTATACAACTTATAAACATATCTCCATTAAGAAACATGGAAAATTTCAAGGATATTCTATTCCATATTCTTGAATTTAAAGCCTTTAAAATTTGTTTCTATGGTGCAATAGAAGAATAAACTTGTGGGCTACTTAATATCTGTCACTAACCTATGTAAGTACTTAAGCAATTTCTTTAAAAAAAAGATAATCACAAACCAGAATATGCCTACATTTTCATGAAGTTTATTTACAAATCTTAGGCTTTAATTGCTCTTTTCTCCAATTGTTTTATGTCACTTTCTACATAAAGCTTCAGAATATGTCTAAATTTTGGAGAAGTGCTGAGCTATATGCATATCTTGGCTACTCTAAGATTTAAAATTTAACAGAAAGATGTGTATTTGTCGTATGGTAATGGTGCAATATCATGATTTAAGTATACGTGACTCTTGAATTTGTTACCCAGCAAAAACCTTCCAGCAACCCTACCCAGGATTGCCAGCTTTCAGCCAGTTTACCAGCACGAGTGTTTTCAGTTGTTTGGTTTTTTATATTGTCAAATATATATATTTTTATATATACTTATATATAAATGTTATATGATTAATGTCTGTATATAAATCCATGTTTTCTGCCGGCAGCTCTGTAACAAGTACTGCTGTGTTTTCTGTTGCCCATATCGGGGAAATACAAATAAGAAATTGCACAAAGTTAATCACTAAAGAATGAAGCACTAGATCCCTTTCCTAACACCGATAGCTGGGCATGTCACTTGCCATGGTTATGGGTCAGAGACAGAGGAACAGCATTGTCTGGAACTCAACTGGATGCATCAAGGTGAAGTCTGAAAGTACAGATCTCTCCAGCATTTCCCTTTATTCCAGGCAACTTTGTAGTCTGCCAGAGATATGTTTCTTTATATGGACTTGATCCTATGGGACATATTTCTTTTTTCCTTTTAGTGTTGCTTTCACATTTTGGGGGGTGTTTCATGAGAAGGTATTTTACAAAGATACATAGAATCAAAAGATTCTTGTTCCCTTGTCTCTTGTTCCCTTCTTTCCTCTATCCTTAACTTTATTGATCCTTTTTCTTAGGGGTTTTATTACATATTAAATAGATTTTTGCTTCTAAATAAATACTCATTTAATAAAAAAAAAGTAGCAAAATAAATCTTTGGACAATTAATTACTGTCTAAGCCTGCATCATTTCCCTTACCTCTCTTCTCACAGATTGCTGATTTCACTCAATCACATTAGAAAAGTAGCATTTGATTCCCTCTGTTCCAGCTGAGGTGTATTTAACACATAGACTCGAGAACAAAAATGTTGTTTCCAAGTTATTAGTGCTGCTTCTGATCATCTGAGCACAGCTTGGGGCCTGTCTGCCTATGACATAAATTAAAGTACTCTGAAGATCTGTGTGGAGCTGTCAGTAGTAACCTTAAATAACTTCCTCCGCTGTTGTTGTAAAGGAGACACAGCCTCCTTGATCAGCGTTGTGTTGACTAGAGAGTCACCTTACTTCAAAGGAGAGGCATGGTAACATTGTAGTAAATCACTGGAGCAGCTGAAAGGAGGTGTATGAAAAGACATACTTGCAAATTTTCTTAAACTGTACCTTCTGTAATTATTGTTATACATGTATGCTACTCAATATACGTATCTGAATCACAGTTTCAGGGAGGAAAACCTTTCTAGTTTGCTAGTAATGTCTAGATTTGTTGATCTGGATTCCTGGTTTATGATTTTCTCACAGCATATGTCTTCTACAATATGGCTGATACTCAACTACAACTAGAACTTTTTTTGTGTAGGTACATTTATTTTCCTTGAAATAGAGACCCTCTTTCTCCCACCTTTCTTGACCAAACTGAGATGTCTGAGCACAGAAAACAGGAGAAAAAAGTCATCAGAAGACCTAAGAGTATCTACAGTTTGGGCATAAGGCAACATTTCTTTCTGAGAACAATGAGCTGTTGCTCCTGACCCAGTGCTGGCACCCTAGCCTCTTGTCTGCTAGGTGTCTTCTATACTTGGCTATACTAGCACGCTTTTTAACCTTTGGCTAGTTTCCCCTAGCTGGGAAACTGAAGATATAGAAACAAGGATGGACTGGATTATCAAATGTATAATTATAGTGCATAATCCTAAGTAGTCAGTCTACATATGAAAAGTTATATTTCACCTGTCCTTAGGCAAGGTGGTAGTTTTTGTAAGACTCCCACTTTTTCTGCAAGACACTGACAAAACAAGTATATGTTTTTTTTCATGGGGACTCTGAGAGGCAAGGAATCATAAAATGAATCTAGCAAAATAATAGTGCCATGTTCATTATTGCAAGAGTCAAAGTACAGGATCAAAGGCTCAGGAAAAAACAAAGTTTGACAAAAAATAATCAGTTGGGAGTAAGGGTCACAGACAAACAAGAACAAAAGAAAAAAGAGCAGAAGAAAACATCTGCAAGCCTTGCTTGTGGGGAGAGAGAAGGAAGTAGGAAGAGGGAGGAACGTTTCCACATACTTGCCCTCAGAGGTTTGCATATATTTGTGTACTCCAAATTGTTTGAACCTGATTTATAAAATAGTTGAAGCAGTTGCATTTCAGAGATAATGAACATCACAGATGACCTCTCCAGAGGAGTTTCCCTTGCCCTTTATGGATAGCGGGAAGCGAACTTGTTCAACGCAGAAGAATATAAAGACCCTTAGGAGTTTTAAACACCTAACTCCCATAACTTTTGTGGGATATATTATATATGTGCAGAGCAGTGAATGTGTCCTTGTTTCCTTTCTAGTTTCTCATCTCAATCTCTGTGTGTGGCTCCACAGAACAGAGGGGGCAGGACTACAAAAGAAAGATCCAGAGAAGGCAGATTCATGTGGGGTGAACAGCACCAGACTTGCTCTGACTCCTGGCAGAGGTTCAGAGTAATAAGCCCCAACCTGGGCAATGACTGAGCACTCAGACAGAGGCAGCACAGAATTCACCTCATTGCCTTACTGCCCATAATCGTCTTGGGATGGGCTGCAGAAAGCCACTGCAAACCTGGGGACGCTTTAATTGATTTCAGTAGTCACTCCTGCCACCACGTTTCATTCTCATGATTAAAAGCCAGAAAGATACCTTCTGCCTAGTAAATCAGTGGAAAGACTTCAAAAAAGCCATTGCTTTCACAAAACTAACTTCAGATAGGCTGGGCAAATTTTCCTAGGCTTCCTCTATAGCCAGTGACAATGTGAAAAATGCTGGTTAAGAGTTTTCTTTAGTATCTATCTGTGTTTACTGTCTGAGGAGGCTATCGCTTTCCATTAATATGAAAGTTTGCTGTGCAGAAATATTCTTTTTATCAATATAGAATATTGCTGCTTCCTTATCTTGCCACACTCATTTCCTGCAGAAGAGGTTGGCAGCTGTGGGTTGGTACATCTCCATGGACTAACCATCACGGGCGTTAGAAGGCATTACATAATTCACCTTTTACCCTTTGCACCCGGTAATGCATCAGGAAAACATCCTTTGCATGCGTTCTCGCACACAAGGAGTTAGGATACATGGAAAATGTTTAGCAGGTAGAAATAGGGCAGAAAATAACTTCCATGAAAGGAATAGTTCTTAGCACTCCCTCTTGCATGATTGATATGTTTTTACAGTGCATTTTTTGCTGCTTGTAATATTTACTTGGCTATATTTTTGTTCAACTGCTACTGAGATAATATTACACTTCTATTTATGACTAATGCAATATTTAAAGTAGTGCAGTTTACTCATCAAAGACCTGGTTCTGTAGTGTTCTCACCTCTGTAAATTTTTGATCTAATTTAATTTCTCACCTTTGCAATAACCTTCTTACTCATAACTGCTTTCAATGGTTTCCAGTGGTTAGTAAACAAAGGTGAAAGAGTAAAACTGGGAGATGATCTTTCAAATATGTGACATTTAACACAAAATAAGGCAGACCTTTTTTCTTCAGACTCAGACTTTTGAAAACTTTTTTGCATCCAACACACCATAAATGGGTGTTAGATGTGGTCATCAAAGTAGTAATGGAAGAGTAAACTACCTTATGAAATTAGTGGATACTTTTTTCAAACTGGGACTGGTGAACTTCTTTGAGAAACAATGAAAAAATGTTACATAGTGGGAAAGACTGACAAGGGAAACAGATTTGTCATGGGCAGTGGCAGATTTTTAATGCCTTGAAATCTTCAGTTTGATGACTGCACAACATGTCTTAGACCAAATTTTTTCGGACCCAGAAAGAATTTGATTTTTGTAGTGTGTTAATGTCAGCTAAGGGCCAAATTCCCACCCAGATGATCAGTGACTCCCCATCCCAGCACAAAGTGAGGAGAAACCAGAATTAGAAAGCTTGTACATGGAGATAAAGAGAGATAGATCACTTACCAATTACTGTGCTGGGCAAAACTGACTCAGCTTTGGAAAGACTAGTTTAAATTTAAAATTTTTCCAGTTAAAATACATTAGGGTAGTGAGAAGTAAAAGCAAACATTAAAACAACTTTCCTCCCCAGTCTCCCAGGCTCAGCTTTGCTCCTTCACTCCCAACTCCTCTACACTCCCCAGCAGTGACACAGGATGGGTGAGGAGATGAGGGCCAATATGTAATAATTCCTCTCTTCTGCTCCTTCCCTATCACACCCTACCCTTCTCCAGCATTGACTCTCCACAAGAGTTTTAGTTCCTTCAGTAACTCTGCCCAGTTCACTGCACAGATTGCAATGGATAGCTGCTCTGGTGCCCAGAGAATCTCCACACCCATGCCCTCTTCCTCCTCTTCCTCTGATCTTGGTGTTCCCCCAACTGGTCATCAGTCTTTTGTTACCTCCTCCTCTCTCTTCCCAGGAATTTTGCCATTTCCCAAGTCTTTTCTTAGAGGCACCACCAGTTTCACTGCTGGGCTCAGCTGTGCTGTGGAAAGGCTTTGGCACAAGGCAGACTGCCCTCCTCACACCGAGCCTTCCTCTGCAGCCCCCCACTGCCAGCAACTGCATGTCTACATACAATACAGTTTTTAACATGAGAAGGAGGCAAAATCAAAATCCAATGGCTGGTACTCAAGTTTGAGAATCAACACTATGATATTAAAATTTTTTTGTTAATATGTCTTTGTTAATAACATGCACCAAGTGCTCTTATGAAAGCAAGTTCCAGCTACCAATGAGTCACTGCTTCCAGAACTTGCAACTACTTGCACCACTGATCTGAAGCCTCTTCAGAATCTGAAAAATAGAAACCATATTTTTATGGAAGACAAATTCAAAAATGAAAATTAATCGCTGAAATTGAATACAAATCCCACTCTAAGGCTTGTAAATGTTTCAGATTCATGTGGTTTTGTCTGAACAACAATTTGCTGTAAATATCACCTATCGAAAAAGCCACATAGTTTCAGTTTCTGCATTTTAATATATTTCATAAAACTTTCTGCAGAGAATTTGACTTACCATTTAAAGTATACATAGAGAAATACAAACACAAACATTTTATGACAGCTAAAATATATGCTTGTATATTTCGAATATATCAACAACATACTGTGTCGTGTTCTCTTTGAATAGTGTAATATGAAAATGCAGCCTGGATATCCTTAATCGTGGTAAGACTGTTTTATAAATATGGTAATGAATATTAAATCTTGTGTAATGCTCATATGAACAATACAGGCTTTCTGAGACATGCAGGGCCCTTTCTGCTTTGCAAATCATCTCGCACAGGTAGAATTATCACTAAACTCTGCTTTTCATTAGAGGAGGCTCAGCTTCATCTTCTACTTGAAAAGTTTTAATAATTTTTACCCAAACATCCTTGCAACAAACTGTCAGTTATTTTAGGGAGACATGTTCTTCTATTACGATCTGCTGAAGCTTAAGAAATCACCATGCAAGGGTAAAAGGAGAGCGAACATGAGTGAGAATTATTTTTATCATCTAGTAAGCACACTCTCATATTAAGAAGTCCCCATCCTGTTCCAGCAATATTTGCCAGATTCTTCAGGCATTCATTGGAACAAAAATTGGAGTCTTGTAGTACTTCATGTTGCAGAATTCCCTTTCATGGCCTTGAGATAAATAACTCTATCATGTCTCTTAATGAGGTTTTGAGTATTAAAGAAAGGTTCCTCTGCTTCAGTTTAAGTCCTGTGCCAGGTAGAAAGCCACTTCTTACCTCCTATGATCCAAGCAAAGTTAAACTCCTTGGGCAAATTCTCAAGGAAGAAGGAACAAAAATAGGACAAGTATAGAGAGGATGGTTTCTAATTCCACAGTGGAAAACCTTATTTGTATTATTTATTTGGAAAGGTGAAAGGACAATACAGATCATGTATCTGTGGATACACAAGTCAGAAGAAATATGATAACTGGGTACTTTAAATTCAAAGAAAACGTAAAATTATACATCATGACTACTAAAGCTAACAGTATATCTGTTGTGTTCTGTGACATGCAAAAGCAATCTGTTCTATACAAATAACATATTTTAAAATGAAAAACTTAGCCATCTGACAGCATAGAATTCATATAGTCCTTCCCTTTCCACCATATTTAGCATATAATCTTTTTTTATGTGTGTTTTTCAGTCAAAGCTGCATACAAAGAAACTCCTCAGGACATACTTCTGCAATGATGAAGGATACAAGTGTTGCTCCCCCATGCCCCCGAACTTTGCAGAAGGGCAGTTGATAGATAAATGACTAACCAGATCCAGAGAGATGTCAATAGTTTCTCCTCCAGCATTCGCAGGGAAAAAACTACAGGTTATAACCTGTAGTTAATTTTCTTCTGCCATGATTTTCCCTCTACCAATACATTTGCCTCCACAGTTTGGTACCAGTAAAAGCTGGATGCTGACAGCACTCCTGTGGTAAACACTGAATGGAAGAAGTCTTTGAGCATGAATCCCATACAAGACAGCATCAGCAACAACAAAAAATGTACACACTTCAGTGGAAAAATATGTTTCCCAATACATGAAAATTGTATCAAGGTTGCAAGCAGAAAAAGGTGTAGACCAATGAAAAGAAGGTTGCAGCTGAGAAAACTGAATCAACATAGTGTTAAAGAAGATTAGCTTATGACAGGCAGGTAGTTGAATAGATGGAAGATATCAAATGGGAAATAAATATAGAAGTTTCCTTCAGAATGAGAACTAAAAGTGAGGAAATTGAGAGGAAGTGATAAATCTGTTGACCTATAAAAATAATTTTACATAGTTGTTTTTGCCAATCATTCTGCCTAAAATTATGGACAGTTTCTGCTTTGAGATGTCAAAAGCTGAATATTCAGGAAAATAAATGACACTACATCACTTTTGTACAAATCCATAACATCCTACAAAACCAAGGAAGACAATTTATAGAACTTATTTCTGGGTTAGACAAATCATTGCATGGGAGGGCTCTAATACTATAACAGGGCTATGTAAAAGGAGCATTTAAGTTGTCATGCAACAACTTTGCTAACATTGATGAAACAGAGACAATAATTGCAGACAGCTTTCATATTAACAAATGGAAAGCAGAGATGTATAAAGCCCTGAAGAGTTAAAGCAAGCTTGATTTTGCTTTGACATACTAGAGGAATGAAACAGAACTATTTTATATAAAAACAAAGAGCTCTAAAGTCAAACTGGAAAGTAGCAGCAACACTTTAAATATGCACATTGGATGCCAAAAAGGAATGGAGGTGGAGAAGTTAAAATAAATAAAATGTCTTCTGTAGCAAGCTATTGCAGTTTATAGAACTCTTGCCTCTGACAACTTCCCAAGGACCCCCATCTGAATACTGACACACAGAATAAATGGAAAATAGCCCTTATTATCCTGGGTTGTGGTTTCCAGCAGAATCAATAAAGCTGAAGGACAATAGAAATGTGATTACCCCGTTAATCCACAGGACCAAATTCAACAGCCAAATAGCCTCTCTGTAAACATCCTAATGAATTTTCAGGCAGATCAAAACTGTGGGGGTTGATTTCAGGATGAATTAGTGTTTTCAGAGAAATTTTGAGACCTTTCACTAAGTGTCACCCATCTTGGATGCCTACTGTCTGGTGCTGAAGCGGAGAGAGGGACAGATTTGTTTTCATTTAAGGCAGATCATAAACCGTGTTTTCTTCTTTTAAAAAGATATAAATTTCTTCCCAGGGCAATAAAAATTCTCTGTGAACTTTGATCTTCCTCTTAGAGAGTGTAAACAGATGCATGCTTATAAAAATGTGAGTTAAGATAAAGAGTGATACAGTAGTACTCTGTCACTGGTTCTTCTTTCTTTTTTTCTGTAAATTGTATATTTTCACTTTAAGTATGCTGGGTGCAGGGCCCAAGATCCTTCTTTACACTTCTGTAAATCAGAGTGGAGAAGTGATCATAAAATCGGGGAACTAACATCAGAACTGGGTGCCTCATCTCCATCTTTGGCCCAGAAACACCTCGCATACCCCCACACACACAGGTGTGTGAATAATGAATAATTGCTATAAGAAGGAAGCAAGGCCTTTCCTCTTTTCTCAGCCTAATAGCAGAAGACCTTGAGAACTTGACCTACAGAAGAATAAGGCATAAATCTGCTAGGCAGCTATGAATATATGCAATATAGTGCCTTTTAAGGACTTGGGAAATTATTTTCATTATTCTGACCTTAAGAGGGTCAGAATTGTTATCTCCTGGCAATGAAGCATAGACTGGCAATGGAAGAACAGTGTGGTATTGGGTTTTGAACAATAAAGAGCTTCTATGATGACACAGACAGGACTTGGACAGCATAGTTTTCTCCTGAGCTAAAATATGTATCAAACTCTTGGCTATTCACATAAAGCTGATTAATGATGGAGACTCCTGGAAGCTTTGGGAAGTTTCATGGCTTGAAGGATTCCACCTATAGTCTGTTAAATTTCTAGTATGAGAAGAGCTCCTTCTCACTGTCATCCACCCTAACTATGATTCTAAGGCAATGTCAACAAAAAGTAAAGTAACACATTGTCACTTATGCAGGCTTATTACTGTAGTCTTCGAGGAAGTAACTGCATCTGCAACTGCGTCTCGGTTTGGATACATGCCACAGGAAAACTGAGTCAAAGAAAACTGAATATTCTGGTCAGACTCCTTCTGCAAATGTTCCACGATTCTCTTTTTGTAGACATAGAAGAGATTATAACACTATCAGCTCTGCTGGCATGAATAAGATTGATATAGATGGGCAGGTATGTCCTAGAAGTCATAGTAAAAACCTTTTTATTAATTGTACATGTAGTTTACATATCTAGTGAGACTTTTCTCCACTTTATCATGCAACCACCCCCTTAGACTGGCACATAGTATTCTCTTTCCATACAGCAGGGTTATCTTTGAGCCACTGAATGTCCTCATTCTTTCTTCCTTTCTTACGATTCTTGGACAGAACAGAAAGGTTTGAGCCATTGTGCTTTTGTTACCACTAAAACGCTGCTCTCACTTAAAAAGCATATGTGACACAGACTTGGGAGGAGGAGAGTAAAAATTCCTACCTGCAGTTTAAATATCCTATTAAAGGGAGAAAATTTATTGGTATTAGCAGGAGTATCATCTGATCTAAATAACTTCATAGCAAACTGTTGACTCTTTATATTCCTTTTCTGATGCTGGAAATAAAATAGACCCATGCTGAATCGCTTCTGCTGTTCTGCTAGTGCTGTGATAGGTAGGTGCCATTCAGTTTCACATTGAACACTATCATTCATATGGGTGCTGCTTCTATGAACAACAGTATAACAATGGCAAATTGAAGTATAAATATTTTCTTTGATACATATCTAAACTTGAAATGAAGATTTAATTTGGGTAGTGATCAGCAACTTTTGCCAAGAATGAGAAAGCAAGGTGGGTGGACATATTTCTATGCAGCCTCTAGGGAGGGACGTAACCCTATGCTATCCCAGTGTTTCTAGGTACATCTGTGATATCTCTCAGCACTCTATATTTCAGGAAGTCAGCCTGTTTGTGAAGTTATTGTAAGGTAGCAGCGGGCATAAGTAAAACACTGCTAATATAGTACTTGGCCAAAAGTAGCCTCCCCTGTAGGAGTTTGTTTATAAATTGCTTTGGTCCACTTGACAAGGTCAAATCCATTCTCTTAATGATGAATCTCATCTGTTCTGGTGCAGAAAGAAATGTTTTCTTTCACTTCTACGTGTGGTAAGAGCTCATTCATCTCTGTATGTTCTAAAGGGAAATCTAGCTACATCAGAGAGAGAAGGAGTATTCAGAGGGCAACTGATGGCCAGGAAGATATATTGAATTCACTTTCCTGGGACAGACATTCAAATGGTAACAAGTGATAGAAAACAGCTCTATATTTCAGCATGATGTGTGTTCTCTCTTATGATTAAACCCCCTGTGGGCCATCTGCATTTAATGGGTTAGAACTACTTTGTAGCTGCAGTTTTTTCCTTCCATGGCTCTTATTTATTTGAGATGAGACCAAATTGCACTCTAAAAGTGCAGCATGTAGGAAACACTGCCAAAAGAATGAGAACAAAAAGGCAAATTTATGGTCCAGTGTTGTTTTAAGCATTTAACAGTATAAATAGAAAGTGTAGATAAATGTGGACATGTAAGCGACTCTGTTTATCTCAGCTACATTATTTGCCTAAATTCCAGAAGAGAATTTGTCCAATTAGTTTATACAAACATTAATGCCTCTGCACTAGTGATTTAGCATATGCACAGAATTGTTTTCACACTAAAACTAACAATCCTCTTAGAACACACCTCCCTAAAAACAAGAAAAGCATTGCTCAGTCTATCCTTGTCTCTCTAATTCTGTAAAAAAACATCAGACACAAATACAGAAACCATTGTACTAAATCAGACGTAAACCACTGATTTAACAAATTCCTGTGTTTTAAAAGTAGCTGAATAGACTACCTTAATAAAAAAACACATTCATGTAAACTAAGTTATGTTGTTCCAATACAATTCAATTTGGAATAGTAAACCTATTATGTGTTTAGTAGGGACCATATCCTACTCCCAAGTGAGATCACTGGCAAGATTCCTGTTAACTTCAATTAGGATTTGATAATAAGGAGATTTTTGTGTAAAGAAAATTTCATCCCTCCTTGCCAACACTGAGTTTTCTGGCTCTAAATATTCAATAAACTCCCAGCCAATGAGTATATTTTCCTCTTTTCTCATTGTATATACTACTTAAGCATTTGCTAAATAATACTCACTAACTCTGATCTCTATCCCAGAGCTTTTTCTAAAAGGCCTCCAAAACCATTTAGTATTTTATTTACCCTATGTTTTTAAGTAATATCTGACAGGGTTTCCCATGTATAAATATGTATTTCATTATATACTAAAATGTTTATAACAAGTAACGAGCAAAATCATTCTCAGTACACTAGAAGCAGAGTTGTTCCCCTAATATCACTCAGAAAGAAAAACACAATTAGCATGTTTTATATTGTTTTTTCCATTAAAGATCTCAGCTGTTTTCCATTTTTAATGATTAAACCAAAATCATTTCAGTAAACACACCTGAGTAAATAGAGTCCTACAAACATTCAGATACTTCTGTCTGTCTTCGAGCACGCTGTTTGACAAAGCTTCATTTTAATGATCCTCTTTTCTTCTCAGATGGACAAAAATATTATGAAAGTGTTAACTGGGACTTTATCCCGCCTACAAGCAATTTGTTAATTATAATCAGACTGTATTCAACCAAAACCAAGCAAATTAAGGTTTTGCGTTTTAATCAAAAAAAGGCTTTACACAACTTAGTCATCCCTCTCCATATCAATAAATTGCTCATTCACAGAGCAGCAATGGTATCAAAAATCAAATCTTTTGCAGCTACTGGATTATAGCAGGACTTTGCCTCACTGTAATGACAGTGAGACTAAAGTAAACTGCAGCTAGTGCACATAGATGGGTGCTCTCATAGGAGTACGAGGCAGGGAAGATCAAGCCTATTTCAATTATTTTTCATACTTAAAGAATGCAGAACCCAGCTTCTGAGAGTTGAAGTAGCCAGTTATTACACTATGGAGAGTTGCTATAGGTAGAACTAGCGCACGGAAAAGCACTCGTGTAACAGCATCTTGTAAACCATCAAGTTCCACTCTATAAGCCAGCCAGAAATTATGAATTTTGATCCTATAACCTACATTTTTTGAAAGTATGTTTTTCATGCTAACATCAATTACTTTAACCAATATTATTTCCTATACATTGATGCATTTGTTAGTCTAGTTCCTATGGGAATAATCACTGTTATGAAGTTGGGCATCATGAGTCAAGCTGAAGTTGAGCTGTTGAGTGTGAGGCCTAGAAAAGTATAAGGGCTCACAAACCCCTATTCTTTGTGATGATAATGAAGATTCACCTCCTCGGTTTTGGGTTTTTTCCTTATATTATATATCTTGTGTGGACTGTTTAAAAAGATTTGATGAGGAACTATGTAATTTTTATGCTGTTATTTAAATAGAGTAAAAATAACTGTCAGGAACAGGACAATATCTCAAATATGTCTTATGTGGTAGAATTGTGATATATTCCTTCATTTGCATGCCACAGCCATAAAAGTTTTAATGAGCATGTGGTGCAAAGGAGAGTGGTTGTGCTTCAGGAATTTATTGAGCTCACTCTTTCAACCATCACTGTGTTTTTGCTTTAATGTTCTGTCCGACTGTTGCCTCAAAAATGCAGAGAAAAAAAAGTCTTGAAATTCATGATTAGAGGGGCTTTTCCACAAAACTACTCTTAATTTCCCAGTATGTATTTAATGCCAGGGACAGTTGAACACCTACCAACACTACCTCTTCAAGACTTACTCTTGATTCTTTATATCCCTCCTTAAACCCAAACTGGAAAGGTGGCAATAGAATAAATATTACATTGCCAGACCCTGGTGACATTCAGAACAAGTTGTTTAGGCATAGAGGGAAGGGAGAGTTGCACTGGGTTTAGGTTTCCCCCTTACTCCAGCACTGTACTCTGACTCTCCTCCCAGAAGATTATTCTGTCCCCAGCCGTCATACTCCCATATTCACTGCACACTCCTTCATCATTCTAATGCCAGCCAAATCTAAAAAGAGCACTGCGAATGAATAAGTATGCATTCTGGGAATAAGATGTATGGGCCATTTGTTTTTTGGATATGAAATTGCTGGGCAAATGCATTGGTTTTCGGCTGGGGTAGAGTTAACTTTCTTCACAGTGGCTGCTATGGGGCTGTGTTTTGAATTTGTGCTCAATAGAGTTGATAATGCAGAGATGTTTTTGTTACTGCTGAGCAGTGCCTACATAGAGCCAAGGTCTTTAAGGCTTTTCATACTGCTACATTGGCATGGAATTTGGGCGTGCCTGGGAGGTTGGGTGGAAACAGCCTGGGTAGGTGACCCCAGCTGACCAAAGGGATATACCATACAATTTGGCACCATGCTCAGTATGTAAATTTGGGAGAAGAAGGGGGGGACATTTGGAGTGATGGCCTTTGTCTTCTAAAGTCACCGTTACATGTGATGGGGCCGTGCTCTCCTGGAGATGGCTGAACACCTGCCTGCCCATGGGAAGCAGTGAACTAATTCCTTGTTTTACTCTGCTTGTGTGCGTGGCATTTGCTTCCCCTATTAAACTGTCTTTGTCTGAATCCATGAGTTTTCCAGCTTTCACCCTTCTGATTCCCTCCCTGATCTCTCTGGTGTGGGAGTGAGCGAGCAGCTGCGTGGGGCTTGGCTGCTGATAGGGGTTAAAGCACTACAGGGAAGAAATACTTGTTACAGAAAGAACTTCCCCTGAAAATATTTTGAAACTAATAAATACAAGCGGTTTTAATGGGTTCTAACTCTGATCAACCTGATTTAACTCTGATTTTGAAATAGCACTGATATTTAAAAATTTATCAATAAAACAATCTTTATAATTTTGAAAAAACCCTGCAATATTTTATTGTTTGCAAACAAGATAATTTACTTCTAGCATGCTAAACTGTCTCATTATTAATGCACAATGTAGGCTATATTTGTTAAATTTTATACTTCAGGGCCTTACCATAAAGTTCACAGCCAAAATAAAATGCCTTTAACATATTGAACTGTATTTTTTCAACACTTCACTCTACAAAATGTTATGACAGTAAAGAAGTGAAGTGAGAAATATAGTTCATTTCAATTTATTCTCAGCAACAAAAGATGCTTTCATTGATATGTTCCTGTGGTATGTAACACTGTTAAACTCTAGGTAGAAATAATTTTTGTCAAACTTTCCTGACCATCTTGGCCATTTAGCTGCTAAATGCAGTGTTGTCCCTCACTTGTGAGTCTGTAAAAATCATAATATAAATAAATTTACATTTCATAGGTAAATTTACATTTGTTCAAAAATTTGTTAAAATACAGGCTTAGGATTTTCAAAATGTTGATGAACCAATCGCAGGAGAAAAAAACTGCATCAATAATTAGAACAATATTTCACTTTCTCTTTTAACAGGATAGGGACTCTTTGCCCAAAAGTTCTATAAATTTGCTTCTCAGCATAGCATCATGATCACATATCTCAAACATTAGTTAACATACTTGACAGGAAGGCTATGTAAATCACCTCCTTTTGTTTTTAGTGCATTTTCCACATGTTCAAGAAGCAGTGAAAAGATTAGTTGCTCATGAGAAGAAATCATTAATTGATAAAATCAAAGCACAAGAACACAAGTCCTGTCAAATGTGGGAGTATAATCCAGTTGAAAATAAAATTATTTACCTTTGATAGAAACTTGCTTAAATTATTTGCATATATTGAAATGTTTGTTTCCTAGAATTTTCTTAGAAAAAGAGAACACTACAAATAGTCCTGTTGAGTCTCTTTGCACTATTTGTGGAATAAGGAGCTACTAATCTTGGTTAAAAAATCTGAGTCTGGCCTTAAGCCAATTTGGGCCAGATTCTGCCATCCTTACCAGAGCTGGGCCTGATTATGAACCAATTACTCATGTTGTGCTTTTTTATGCATGAATGGAGCCATTGTGAATAAACATTTACAAGTGATTCACAATTTGGCCTATGTGAGTAGCCTCACTCCCATCAATGCGGCTACTCACGGAGTAAAGCACTACTAAATAAAACTGGCAGAATGTGACCCTGTTGTAGTACTTGACATCTAACACGAAGATACTTTTTCATTAGCTAAATGAAACGCTGCAACCAACAGGCTATCATTCATTCTTCGAGACAAGGCTGATGCAAGAGCATGACAAGCTTAATGCAGGCCTGCAACATATCACACCTCAGGTTTAATGAAGGATTGAATACCTATTTATTTAATGTATAAAGCTATGCTAGCAACATGTAAAATTTCTGTTGCCATATTTGAAGATGAAGAATTAATTAGAATTGCATCCCTTTTGCTTAATTAAAATCAGCAGGAAGATGACATGGTCTTTTATTTTCCCCTTTGATTTTGGAAGCATCTAAAATTGTAATATTTTGAAAACTGATATTTATTCTCCCCAAGTAATCTGCAACTGCAGTAAATTCCTAGGAATTGTTACATTTTACTTCTGACATAAAAAAATATTCTACAAATTATTTTGGGGGGGATTTCAGAAGAAAACAGTAGCAAATTCTGCTATGAAAATAAATAAGTAAATTGAAAGAGGCAACAACAAAAACGGATTGGATATTGCCAACTAAATTTTTCCTTCTTTGTCCACTAATGAGGGCCTAAAAAAAACCTAGAAATCGCTTTAGCATGTTCTAAATACTATACCTTCTAAAATGATTATGTGGAAACCGAATTAAAAAAAGAAAAAAAAAATTAACTGAAAACAGTTTGCTAAAGCATCCGTTGCATTTCCACCACTTTCATCCTTCTGCATGTGGCAAAAGTGTCTATACAAAACTAATGTCTCTACCTGTACCAATAAAATTCTCTCTTTTTTTGCTTTAAATCATAAGTCCAGTTTTACTGCTGTCTAAACAGACCATAAAAACTGGAAAAGATAACTTCTAGCCAGAATACTCTTTTCCAGCTCCTCAGGCCGCCAAAGTTGAAGCTAATTTTTAGAAGGAGAATCGAATCAGGAAACCACAAATTGGGGTATATGTATGTGTTAAAATTTGAGTTTATTACTAGTGGAAAATAGGACAACCTTCCTTTCAGCTGTGTAAGAATCTGCTGTAAAAATCCCATTTTCAGTTAATCCTGATGGTTTCAAAGTTAAGTTTCTTTATTCCCTTGAAAGGCTACAGAATGAGTCCATCTACTATTTTTGTTTCAAGTTTAGCCCCCCTGAGTGGGAGCAGAGAAAATCTAGGGACTCCCATGTGTTTGTTTTTGTGAGTACTGGTAGTTCTGCAGTTGCTGCGATGAAATCTGCTTCCTGGATCTTCCCTTCTTCCCCCATCTGCCCTCTGTTCCTAACTAATGGCAGAGAGAAAAGCAAGAATGAGCAGGGGGTGCCCCGAGAGTTTTACCCTGTTCTAGTCACAGCCATGCAAGTCCTTCTTTATTTCAATTAATTTACTTTGCCTTTATGAACCTGAGAGACTGACTGTTGCTTTCAAAGAGGCTGACATTTCACTCATCTGAAGGAGCTTGGAATGTGACAGGGGAAAGGGAGGAGAAGTAAATCAAAGCAGATAGCAATTCTCCAGATGTAAAGTATTTTTCTTCTCCTCTATTTTTTTTTCCACCAGAAATGTCAGAAAGTCTGCTGACATTTTAATTCCTTTGTGATAGGCTGGGAGCTGAGAGCCAAATCCTGCTGCCATTGCACTCAAAAAGATTTTTCCTACACACTTTAAAGGTAGCAAACTAGTCTTACACTTTGGAAAGCATATAAGCAAATTATCAAGAAAATATAACTGAAACTAAATGAACTGTACTCTAATAATGTCTTAAGATCAGTTACTAATTGAAAGTGGCAAACCTTGTTGGACTTTTTTGTTTCAATTTGACCATGGAGTAGCAAAACCAAGTAAGATGGACTGTACTGGAAGTAAGACAGACTGTACTGGAAGTAAGACCTCACTGTTGTGTTGTTTGGGAGTTTTTCCCTAATCTGTATTCTGTTAAAAGTGTAGGAGTATTATTCCCTGCTGTCTTTTAGTCACCTAAGCTTCATGACACCCTATCTGTAACCTTTAAGACTGAATTTAAACATACTAGTTGACACATAATCTGTGCACATCTTTGAAAACTCTATTAAACACTTTGATCCTACTTTAGCGTTATATTTTACCAAAAAAATAAAAATCTCATTATATTTAACAGAAATACATTCAGGTCCATAAGATAAAGTAGGTCCATTCTTATTACATTAGTTGTTCATTGGTATAAATTCAACAAGCTCAACATGCATTTAGTAAAACAGCAAAGCTGTCTTAGAGCAGCAGCCCAGTGCTGAGATAACTCAGTCTACAATATTCTACCTACAACATGAATGGTTGTATATTTCCTCCTTTGCGTGGCGTGCTTAGAGATTTACATCATGGGTTCAGTGTAATAAATTTATTATCCCTTACAGTTGTTCCCTTATGAAGTATTCATTTATAAAGCAAGAATTTTTATACAGGACTGCTAAAAACCATGAAGTAGACATATTTGCTTAGTAGTTTTATTTTTTTTTTTTTTTGCAGGTTCTATAATCATATTTCATCAACTGGTACAACAAAACATATATAAAAATCAAAACAAAGAGGGCTTGTTGAGCTTGATGCATGGTAAATCTATTTGGTTTATTCTTGGTTTATTGTTAAATATTATATTGCATTTCTTTAAGCAGACATCGTGTATATTGTGATTTCTAGCATTCCACTCACAGCAGCTTATTGTTGTTCCCTTTAAATATGGGAAATAAAAATGGTTTTAGTTTGCTATTAAAAAAAGAAGAAATTGAGAGAGAGTACTGCTATATTACATGGCCCAAGAAATATTGGCAGCATGCTCTTTGGCTTTCATCCGTAGAACTGCAATGCTGGAGGACCTCCTTTCAAACTCTGGTTTGGTTTCAAAAGCATGTCCATTGGTTGCCCCAGAAAGCAACGAGTCAGTGAAAAAATTATTGAGGGGCATGTGGCTGAACTGATTCTGGTGGTTTGAGAAGCCCGTGTAGCCAGAATCTGTCCGGGGTGAATGGGAGTAGGGTGTCATGCAGGAGGACGTATCTCGTGGCAGCATGCAGGAGGTAACCACAGAGCCGCTAGCCGCATTCCCTGCCCACAGATTGTTCTGAATCTGGAACATATAAAATGAATACAATTAAATTTACATAGTTCACCTTTTGTTTTCTGCAGTGCTTGATTTGCTTTACTTCACACATAACTAGTTCTCCTCTGAAACAAGAAACAAGTATTTAACAGGTTCTCTACAATCATGTTAGAGGATAGTATGAAGAGATCACATGAGTCAAAATGTAAGATTGCTCACTTAAGAGCAAGGGCTGATGATTCATGTTCCTTACTTTGTCATCCATTTGCTCTGTGGTTTCATATATGATGTCTAGTGTTGAACCTCAGGATGCCATCAGACCAGCCAGTCAATAAAATTAATGGAAACACACAACTGACATCAGAGAAAAGGTGTCAAAAGAGTGTACAAGATCATAGATATTTTCACCATAAATGCTTCTCCTCATTAGAATTCCTACTTTAATGGTAGGAAAGACTAGAAAAGGGTGAACAAAACAAACCAATTCGGATTTCTCAAGAGACAAAGCCCAACAAGTATTTGAAAAGTTTAATAATGAGAAGCCTTGCATAATTACTTTAAAACAAATGAAACCATAAAACACAGGAATTACTGATAATACATTCAAGACTTTTTCTTAAATTTTTTTCAAATATAGATTTGAGATAAAATTTCTTTTCATGGTGTTTTTATGTGAAATTATACTTTGAGGCCATTACTGTTTCAGCATTCAGCCTTAACAGACTGCATTGTGCATCGCTGGAAAACGTTGCATGACAGACTAGGACACAAACTTTGTGGTTACGAGCAATGTCTGGAGTAACCATGTATTCAAGCTTTGAGGTATAATCCTTTCTATACTTGGCAGTCACTTAAAGCTTCATTCTGAGTCCCAGACCTTCTACCATCTATGTATAGATGCTATTTATGGATAGGTATTTTTCACTTGTTTGTTACTAGATGAACAGACAGGAAGATTTTCAAGACCTGACATAAGTCAGCTCTTGTTATTTTCTCAGACTGCACGGTCTTTCATTCCTGCTCTATTCACTTTGATTTGATCAAACTTCACACTCAGCAGCTGCCCTTCTGTTTTTTCAAACTCTCTACTCTCTATTAGTACTACACACATATGATATAATTTCTGACATACTCAAACTTCCTCAGTCATTCCTCATTTGCACACACCAGTGTACAATATACAGCTTTGTATGCCTTCTTCACTTTTACCTATATATCTTTCCTGAATGCTGATTTTTTTTTTTTTTTTAATGTACAAATAACATCGGGGAAGACATTTTTAGCCCCTATTCACAGTATGGATCTTGTCAGCCAGTAACTATATCCTCTCCTATTTGTTTTCCTTTGCTAAATTTGTCCTCATTCTAAAAATCTGTTGTCTGTTCAGTGTATCCTTGCCCTGATGCACTGCAATTGAGCCCATGTGTCTTTGTTCTCTGCGATATGTTAGACTAACTTAATTACTCCTTGGTTAGCACTGAAAAGTGAATTCCCACTTCAAACTTAATTTTACATTCACATTCCAAGTCCATAGACAAAGGAATTTTGACTTAAGATATAGAGGTTATCTCTCTAGCTGAGTGATTTTCTTCTGTCAAAGTAGAGGTCAGGGGAAGTAATGAATTATGACAGACACACACATAAGCATACTCAGAATGAAAACATGTTTCTAATGCTGATGAGTTGTGTTTTCTCCCATTTTCCTATCAGTTTGCAGCAGCACATACTCACCAAACCACCAACAAGCTAAAGCGATAAATTATGGTTCGCTGAACTCATCTAGCTGAGATCTAGTGCAGATAGGAAGGAAGAAATAGTCTTATTTTAAAAGTTAATATTTTAAACAGTTGTATTAGCAAGGTCATCAGGAGCTGACAAACTAATCTGGGCTCCTTGGGAATTACAGCAGCAAAACTAGATCCAGTAAATGCTCCATTTTGGTTTCCTACAAAACCCTGGGGAAAAGTCATGGTAGCAACACATGTCCCCAGACTCTGGGTCTGCTCAGCTCGTTTACATGGACATGCACACGTGCAGTTACACACACAGTTCCACACACACTCGTGGACGCAGCTTGCCTTTCCACACACACACGTACACACACATAGCTGGGCACTCCTCAGGTTTCTGCTCCTGCTTATTTTAGGTGGCAGGCTGAGAGGCAGTGGAGTGAGTAAGGTGCCTGAGGAAGGATATGGAAGATTTTTCCTCCTTCTTGTGGGCCTCCTGAAGTCTACATGAGGAAATCTATAAAAAGTTTCAGAACTTTCCAGTTCCCTCCTCCCATAATCAGTTTTTAGAAGACTCAAACATCAGTCCATGGGAGACTCTCCACAGTTTGACGTGATCCCCAGCTGCATTATTACTCCTTAATTAACCTACCTGAGCCAGTTTTGACATATAATCAGACAAATTTCCCCAGAGAGAAACTAGTTAATCTGTGCACTGTCTAATACAGGAGCTATTTCTGAAGGAGTTCATAATCTCCAAAACTAACTCACTTGTGACAAAGTCTTATTTATCTGAATTACTGAAATTTCTTTCTAAGAAATGCTATGCCAAATGCTTCAGTCACCCAGGCTGTGCAGATATAATTATGGGAAGAATTTTAAAAAAAAATCTGTTTAAATACAAACATGCACAAGTTTGCCTTTAAAACAGTCATGGTGGGAAGTCTTCAAAAGGTTCAGAGGCTCAGTTTGAAAGTGCCCAATAACCTATGTGGTCTGGAGGAATCACAACATCACTCTGTCTTTCCATATTTTGAGTAGTTTAGTTTGCAGTAAACTAAGTTTAGTACCACCAATTTTCCTGATATTTTTACCCTAGACAAATCTCTTTCAGTTTAGCTTCAGTGAGATTGCTCAGGTATAAATGAGAACAGAATTGAGCTGCAAATCCTAAAATATGCCAATGTCTTTTTAAAGCAATATGTGAACAAGCTATTAATTCCTAAAACTTTCAAAGGAGTGCGCTAGGTTTCTTTCTTAGAGAAAGGAATCTAAATTAGTAAACTTAACTTCAGAAATGCCACAAGATTCTAGGAAAGCTTTACATCTTCTCTCATGAGGCAGTTACGCTTTGCAAAAGAATGTTTCAGTCATATCAATTTTCTATACATTTTAGTTGGTTGAGTGACTTCACATTTGCTACTAAATTTTCATTTCTTTACAAGGATTTACAACATAAATATCTTGTAGCAAAATTTAGGTGCAGAAGGTATTCCTATATTAAAAATAAATACAGTAATGTTTCACAATAAGTCAAAATTATCAGACCTTCTTCTGGTATGTTAGAAGGAAAAGCGACATTATGTACATGAATTTAAAGAAAATATTTTTCCTCTTAAAATCTTGTGTGATCCATGAACTATATAAAAGGCAATTCAGAGACTGTGAATGAGGCTATACATACGGCACATCTCTGGTTTCTGTTAACATCACAAACAACTTGAGCTTTGCTCTTGTGGTTACCATGAAATTACCAGAGCCCTTCAATATATTTACCTACTGTATGTTTTATACACACATACACATGCACACACACCCTTCCTGATAGAAAAAGAAATAGGATTTCATAGCTGTGACAAGAACATAACTGGAGAGTTATGGTTGTTAACGTGGTTATGATACCATTTCCTAAGCACATGACCTTCTGTTGGACACTGCAGAGGAAAATGAGCTGAGGTAATTGGTCATTCCGCTGGGTGTCATCGCTTTCTTTCTGCTAAACCTGAGCTTCAGCCTTTTTATGCAGCCCTTGGAGAAATCACACAAACTCAAATACCAAAATTTTCTGGGAGTTTTACTATCACTTCCCTAGCTTTGGATCTCCCATCACCAAATCTCTTGACTCATTGCAGTCACCTGCCTATCCAGACTAGAGTCTGTCTCCAGCAGACACACATGTGAGCACTTCTATTTGAGTGCACGTGTTTTAGTGCTTCACATGAGAAACAAAATTCTAATCTCTTTTAAGATCTCTAGATATTAAGAGATGTTGTTATTATTATATCATGTAATAAATGTTATATATGTTGAATTCTATTATAATTACTCAAGTAATTAATTAGGAACTACACATTTACTCTGTTTTCAGGGTGTTCCTGGTCACTGCACGGGAAACAAGAGTGGCACTAACTGAACAGTTAAGAATTTATGCAATTATAGAAAACATGTGAGTGTCAGACTGACTTGCTAAACTTTTGTCACTCCTCTCATTGTGTGACACAACAGTCCTTGCACTGCCAGAAAATATCAAATCTGCGCTAGCACAAGGAGCTACTTCAGGCAGATTAAATGCAATAGCTGTTAAACTGCTCAAAACTGCTAGTTCATAACTCATATCTGTTGGTCATTCCTAGTCCATCAGCACAATTAATTTGGTCTGTCACGTTCCACATTTTTTTTTCTGGGTGCCTGTTAAGAACATCCAAAATACAGGTAGAAACTTGCCTGTTTTTCCCAAGATTGTAGATCCTCAGAATAATTTAAACTGAAAAGAGCCTCTGGGATTATTTTTCCAAACCCTTACTCACAGATACTCTTAAATTTAGATAAGGTTACTCAAGCCCCATTCAGCGATATTTTAAGTAGCTCCAGCTACAGGGGTTCTTTAATTTCTATGGGCAACTTGCCCCAAAGCTTCACCACTCTCATTGTATTTTTGCATTTATATCTAGACAGAACATTTCTCAGTGTAATTTGTGAATATTTTGCAGGAGCTGTTGCATCAAGTGCACATGTGAAGATCACCTGTATTGTATTGGGCTCAGGTACACATGAGAGAGATGCAGCACACAATTTTTAGATACAAATAAAATGCTCCAGTCCGCATATGGGCTTGCACATGGTGAACAAAATAAAAATCTGATCATTAGATTCCACACTTAAACAAGTTTGTTAATCTTCAAAATAATAAGGATTTGAAAAGTCATCAAGCTTTCATTCTTGTATGGGGTGTTTTGTAAACTGTAAATTCTCCCTACTGCAGTCTTGGCGCCAGTTACAATAAGAGTTAGTTGTATTTCAACTCCATGATACAATTAAAGGTGAAATTCCATACTTTGAAAAATACTATTTAAAAAATTGTGTATCTCAGAAAAAAAAAATTAAGTTGCCTTATAATTAAGCCCCAGTAAAGTCATTCACACACTTAAAGAAATATGTTTCACAAAAAAAAAAGAGAGCAACAAACTGAATGTTGAGACTGTGAAAACGACCACATGCGGTGGTGGTTTATTACCAAGAAAAAATAAAAGTGCAGTGCATAAGCTACTTTGTGTGGAACAGACACCACCCAGAAAGATTATAAGTGTCAATCCTGTCGAAAGATCAGGCCCAGCAAGGCAAGTGAGCACACATGCAGCAAGACACACACCATCCAGGTGGTGGCTCAGTCTGAGCTCCATGCTGCCACAGCTAGACAGCATGAGTGTGTGATAAAACTCCTTTGAAGCTAGCTCAGATATGTCTGCCACATCTACTCCTGCTTAATCAGTGTACCCATAGCCTTAATTAACTATTGTGATTAACTGTCATTTATATGTCTACTACAGTTAAAAGAAATTTTAAGTCATATAACATGTGGTGTCTAATATATTCCATATGAACATTTAATTGGAGCATGTAATTTGATTATTGCTAATGAGGATTAGCCATATGTACTAAGGCTAGAGCAAACTATAATGATGATCCAAGGACTTAGTACTTAACACATGTATGCTGATACTACTTCTACACTCTTTGCCAACACATCATGTGATGCCGTGCTGTTCAACATATTAATTTGATTTATAATTCTGGTGGATGGAATGCAAACTTCAGCATCTTCCTTCTATTCCTGAGATTTCAACATTTTCCTTTCTTTCTACACCTTCTATATCACTCCTGTTCCCATACTTTTGAAAAGCTTTTGTCATCTTAATATTCCCACCTGAACTAGACTGGGATTTTTTAACTAAAACGAAAAAATTAAATTCTGTCCTATCCAATTCTTGCCTGCTGTTTCAACAAAATTTTAAAAAACCCAAACATTTTACATGTGATACTAAGAGGAAAAGTAGAATGGTGTGACAAAATGAATCCTTTTAAAAGAATTTAGAAGAAAAATTGCAAAAAAGGAACATGATTGAAAGAACAAGTAAGAAGGAGGAAAGATGCTAAGTAAGGAAAGATCCTAGGTGGGAGAAAAATGTTGCCCTTTTTTATCTGCTTTTCAGTGATACAATTTAATGTTTATTTACATACTGATGCACTTATTTATAAAGATATAAATATTTATAAAGATCTTTATAAACTTGATTCATGCAGGGAATGCTGCAAGTCTGTGTGATAATAGTATAGGCTCTTGAGAGCATAAATAAGGAGGGGGTAATATGAAATTTTGTCTCAGGTTTTCTTGCTACTTCTCCTAGGTAGCATTGGATCTAATGAGATCAAGTGCCCTTTGTAACAGTAGCCTTCCTACTAACATTGGGTGGCAGAAGGAGTCAAATAAAGACCAATAAGGTAAGAGAAGAACAAAGCTAAAGAGGCTTAGTATTGCTCCTCTTCCAACATATTTATAGATCCGTGTAAGGTAACTACAGATGACTACAGCTGAACCAGGTATGAGAATAAAAAAACTTTTAGAGATCATCATACCTATTTTACACCTTATGTTTCAGGAATAAAAAAATTAATTGACCAGATTTTTGACAGCTTTAAAGGGAAACCATGTCTGGCATAGAAGTCCCTTTGGCTAAGTTTCCTAAACACAAATGTCTAATACTTATCCGACCACGGCTGCCTACAATGAAACATGGATTCTTCTTTTAAAACCTGTTCATCAACACTTCAACAGTGTCTCAGATATCCTGAGACATCTTTAATGACACTCGACACTGTGCTCAGGTGATCAAATTAAGTACGGCTTTTTTACTAACATTCTCTCAGGTGAAATGAAGTAAACTTCCCCATTAAGTGAATCTGCATTCACTTCCCCACTGATGTTAAGATGCTCCAACTTCACTTTCACATTATCAGTAGGATATTGCTAGTTAAGCTAAAACTGTAGAGGATGTGTTTTTCTGAGTGCATTTAAGATGACTTAGACCACGATGTGTTGTATCTGCAAGAGAAGCTTGAAGTTCAAATACTGAAACTAATGAAACTGAAACCTTTCACTAAAATGAATGAAAAACACTTTGCATAAAATTTTCCTATAAAAATCTGATTTGCAGCATAATGTTGTTAAAGCCTTGAAAAAAACCATGTGAATAACAGATGATTGTGCTGGAATATTGTACAAACTGCACTCCTCTGTAATCCAGCTTGTGACAGTATAATTAGTGGAAGATACACACATGTAGAATTTGGCCAGTTTAGGAGGTATTCAACTTCTTGGCAGGTAGATGAGCAATTTTTTGAAGAAAATAAGAAATATCTAAAGTCAATACACTGTAAAAATAATTAAGGTTAAACTGAAAGAGCAAAGCAAAGAATTATTATCTACAAAAAAAAAAAAAAACCTACCCTAAACTGTTATTATTGTGAAGATAAAGATGTGAAATTTAATAGCAAAATTAGACTGGATTGTAGAGACAGTTGTTGAACCAGACCATCTCCAGAGGTCAATTTCAATCTCTACCTTTCACTGATTCAGAGCCAGCCTTCTGTCTGAAATGAGTTGAAAGAACAATTTTCTCACAGGAAAAACTTTTCAGGTTTATATAGTCACACAATGCATAGCAGCATTTTGTCCTTAATTTGTATTTGATGAAGATAATTGGTGAAGAGACTAAGCAGAAGTCCCTATGACACCCTCTGTTAACTGCAAGAGACTGATGCTTCTGCTGGAAAGCAACCGAGATGTGTTTTCTCAACATATCTGTGGTTGGACTCAAAACAGAAAATCTGCAGGCTGCAAATCCTTATAACGCACACCAGAAATTCACATTTGTTCCTGCTCTTTCTGCCATACAGCTGTAAACATCTCAGCTTGATTTCACCCTTTTTCAACATTCAACCTATTTTTTTTCCAGCAACAGGGAGTCTGTTTTTCCCCTTGCTGATTCTTAAATAAGCTTTAGTGATCTGTGTTCCACAATCCTCAAGAAAAACTATTTATTTAAAAGTATGGCAAAGCTTGCCTAATATTTGCTTATTTTTTTGTCACGAGAGAAGTGCTTGTACAGGGGTAGTGTACAGGGAATAGAAGTAAAGAAAAAAAGGAAATTTGTTTTATTTTCTTACAATATCTACAATAAAATAATGGAATTGTTTGGGAAATCAATTTATAACATTAGAAAAAAACATGCAGATAACAGTTTTAAATACCTTTTCTGCCTGAATTGTGGGATAGATTGATGAATTTACAGCAAGGCAGGCACTGTATATTTATTTTCCATAAGTGAGGCACATAGAAATGGACATCTAGTTCAAAAGGTTTGAATGCAGTGATGTTAGTGGTTATTGTATTTTTAAAACAGATTTTCATTGTCTCAGGCATTCTCACTGGAAATGCTATATATAAGATAGGGATGTGGTTTTACTGAAGGTGAGGATTTAAGAATGTGAAAACTATGAAGAATTACCACCAGGTTAGCAAGAACATGAATTTTTATTAAATGTCCTGTGCTAATAACTTGGATACCCACTCATATTCCAGTGTACAGAAAAGCAGCCAAATTCTTCTCTGAGGAGTGGGCTACCTCATTTTTATCATGTAGCCAAGTTATACATGCAAGCACTCAGCTGAAATAGCCAATGTAAAGTGCACTTACACCTTACTTCAGCTCCTTACTCCTGCTCTTCGAGTACAGAACAGTACAACTCAGCTTTCTCGTGCAGGTGACCAGACTCACTTACACGTTTGTGCCTCTCTGTTTACCTGCAGTCTATTAGTCTGTGGTTATAGGTCAGCGTATCGTATTAGTGTTTGCGAATGAGTACACATGTTGTATTTCTACACATTTTAGAGGTGCTTGATCTGACTTGTATTATTCCATTATCTTATACCAATGAAACTTTGGTCAGTTGGGAAAATTTGTAGATGGAATCCTACTAAAAATACAAGATGAGCTTGTAGACGCAAAATTTAGTCTAGAAATCCCAAAGTTTTAGCACTGTTCCTTGTATAATTTGTTGTTATGCTATAGGTAAGTCAGAAAGACCTTCAAAAGAGAACTGGCCACCTTGAGTGAGATCTGTGAGTGAATGTGCATCAATGTTTTTGTGAATCTGCCTGGGACTACCTAAGGTTGTGTCCACCTACTTAAACACAGAGTCCATCATACAGTGGTTGCTGACGGAGTTGGGTTATTGACCTATTACATTATAAAATAAAACCAGACAGATTTACAAGTGCCACCGCAGCTGAGATGGTTGTGTCCATGTTCTGAGCTGCTGGAACACAAGCCAGCTCTGTCCCAGGCACCAAACCTAGTAACATGCGACCTCTTCAAAGGTAAAGCATGTCAAGCTGAGTAGAGGACACATGAGCCAAAGACCCCTGGTTCGTACCTAATCATTAGGAATCATTAAGGTTGGAAAAGACCTCCAAGATCACCAGGTCCAGCACTTGACCAAACACTGCCATGCCAACTAAAGCATAGCACTAATTGCCATTTACAGTCGTTTCTTGAACACTTCTAGGGATGGTGACTCCACCATTCCAATGCTTAACCACCGTTTCAGTGAAAAAATTCTTCCTGGTGTCTGACCTGAACCTCCTCTGGCTCGGCTTGAGGTTATGTACTCCTGACCTGTCACTTGTTCCCTGGGAGAAGAGACCAAGGCCCATCTTGCTACAATCTCCTTCCAGGTAATTGAAGACAGTGATAAGGTCTGTCCTGAGCCTCCTTTTCTCCAGGCAAAACAACCCCAGCTCTCTCAGCTGCTCCTCACAGGACTTGTGCTCCAGACCCTTCCCCAGCTCCGCTGGCCTTCTCTGAGCACACTCCAGCACTTCAATGCCTTTCTTGTAGTGATGGACCCAGAAATGGACACAGGATTCGATGTGCAGCCTCACCAGTGCTGAGTACAGGGGGACAATCACTTCCCTGGCTCCTGCTGGCCACACTGTTGCTGGTACAGGCCAGGATGCCATTGGCGTTCCTGGCCACCTGGGCACACACTGGCTCATGTTCAGCTGCTGACAACCAGCACCCACAGGCCCTTCTCTGCTGGGTCAATTTCCAGCCTCTCTTCCCCGACGCTGAGGAACTCTCCATTCAGCCAGTTTAGAGCATGACCAAAGCAAGCTCACATAGGAGTATATTCTTAAGGTTGGCAGAGACCCCGCTACTTAATGAAGCTGAAGAGCACCAGAACATCAGTAGTGAAGGGAACCATGCAAGATTTTTTACTTTGCATGGTGGTTTTTTTTTTATTAATCACGTGGTAAAAGCAATGTGAAGCCAGAGACATGAAAAACAATGGCTTCAGAATAAAAGTATTCAATGTGCTAAAACAAGCAAGCAGACAAACAAAAGCAGAGAGTGAGACAAAGCAGTAAACCACAGGATTGGAGAACAGAGACAGAAGATTGCAATCTTGTTATGCAGTATACCTTACTATGTACTAACAGAGAACTGAAACAGGAAAAAAAAATACAAATTGAACCAACTACAACTGTCTGAAAGAGCTGTACTGTCCCTCTGCCTCTCTCTCCCCCAGTGATATACATTAAATTCTGATTTTACATGGCTATATTATGGTTTTTGAGGTCCATGAAGAAATGGTGCATGTTTAACACATCAGAAGGAAGCTGTCAAGAGATCATATAGTTTGTACCTCATATTAGAAAAGTATACAAAACCGGAGCTGTTAAGACAGCTGCCAAATGTAGACCCAGTGTACTGCTTGGTCTTTACCATACCTGAGGGTAGCTGTCAGTCCTTGGAAGAACAGATATATCATAGGTGGCAGCAAAGTGGCTCTTAGCTTGCTGGATCTGACCATAGCGTTCTCTTTTCCTCCATTTTGCTCTTCGATTCTGGAACCAAACCTGTAGTATACAAGGAAACACTCATCAGGGTAAACTAAGTTATATACTGTGCGAAGAGTTTTAGGAAAAAAAACCAAGAGATTTTGGACAGTGGCTTTGAAAATTTCTGTTTATCTACAAAAGAGAAGTTCTCCACCTGAAAATTAATTTCTTACGGGTTCAATCTTAAGTTAACAGGACCTGTCTAAGTTATTTCTAGCTATTTTAAAAATACATATTGTTTCCTCTCTATTACCTCAAAAAAACAGAGCAAACAAAACAAATAAACAAAAAAAACAACATGAAAAAGATCAGTCTGTAGCAAATAAAATTGTAAAGAAACATTCTCTTAAATTCCCATTGCCACTGACTTGCTATGACTACCCATAATCTGCCTCCTAGAGGTGTCCATAATCTTTATCAAGTGCAGTAATAAAAAGGCAGGAAAAACTGGCAGAAGGACAGTAATCTACACAGCAGCAAAGGTTCCTATAAGGAAGGCTAAAAGGCCAGGAAGCTAATGAAAAGTCACCATGTCACAGACAGTTTTTGAACTATTGTGATTTTTTTTTCACATTGGTGTTAGGTGATATCTGTTTCTTATAATGGAAAACAAAATAATGGCACTTTAGACTATGAAATAATTTAGATTTTATGCTTGAATTTCTTCATACCCCTTGGACTGTTCTGTAACATTTTGAGTGTCAAGTATTACATCAAAAACCTATTACATGGCCATTTCTTTCTGTTACTGATAACTGTCATTGTCCCGCGGTCTTAATATTTTTTTTTCTTTCAGACAGTGTATTTTGGACTAGTTAAGAATTACCCTGATAAATTAAGGGGATTGCTAAGAAAAGTAACACTGTATAAGAGTAATATCCGACTAATCTTTATTGTTCTGGTATAAGAAAGCTCACTGAGACTTTTCTAAGAAGTCACACTACTAACAGAACCTTTTTTTTTTTGAGGGAAACCATGGCATTGGTTAGTTTTCCTGCTAAATTGATAATTAATTCATTTTGATGTATACGTACATGAATAGTGGTTTTTTGTATAGACACTTCCTGTATTTTGAGGGACATTTTCTGATTCCATATTGTGGGATATTTAAAATAACAGTGTTTGGTTTACAATTCCATTCTTGCATTAATCTTTGGAGAACTCAACTGTCTTTTGATACTGCGTAAGCAACCAGGGAATAATTTTGCTCGTTTTGATTCCCAAGTACTTGTTGCAGATTTAGTATGTGCAATCTTCTAAAATGTATTCAGCAATCAAAGCAAGGCTCATGCATATAACTCCTGAGTATATATTGTTAGGGACCTTGGTGGTAAATTTGTGTTATTTATGATGCCTGAGGTTCAGCAAAAAGAAAAGGGATGGCAAAAAAAGAAAATATCTCCTATCTCCACAGGAGGCACCAAGGACACGATAAGGAAATTTAGTCATGAAGCTCTTTCCTTGAAAAAAGACCTTGACAATCTCCTTAAAATGGGTACCAATTACTGGACTGACATGCAGCAGGAAAGAGAACAACTTAGATAAATTAGGTTCAGGTTGGCTCTCTCTGCATGTGTGCAGGACTAATATTAAATTGGATGTTGATGAAATGGTGGTGAAGGGAACTGTGGGTAAGGTATCCAGCTGATCACTCTGCTACACTAAATCAAACAATTTGCTTGAATTCATAGAACTAAATGAGAAAAAACACATTTTTTTTCCTTTAACAATCCCCCAAAATGTTTCTGTTTACACCACTTTACTAGAAACTTACTCTTGGCAGAGATAAAGTAACCATTTGCCTCCACAAAGCAATGCAGAAATCTGCTGCTTGTTATCCTTGATTTGCCAGATGCTTGCCTTTAATGACGTAAGGCCTTGCAAATTGCTTAATCTTGTGATGGAATACTCTTGCTACTCTGGGTAGAAATGATCAACATGTCCTTTCATATTTAGCATATGAGAAATGCAAAGATTGGTTATCTTTTAAGAGAAGGAAGAACATGCCTGAATAAACTGGAAGTAGATACTCCGTGAAAGTCTGATACAGACATATATTCTTCATTTACTGTCTTCTTTTTAATACTCTTACCATATGAAGCCTCTAAGTCTTAGGAAAATAAATGTGATAAGAAGTCAGTTGACACACTTTAGTTCAATTTTCCCCTCCCTGTTCTCACTATTAATTTGTTCTTGAAGTACTTAACTGTATTCCAGAATTATGCATTTGTTAGAACAGTGTTTTAACATTATGCTACCTTCTTTTTTTTAAGTCAAGGATAAATCGCATTGAATGGAAGTCATACTTTAAAAGGTGTACCAAATTCAGAAGGAGATGGATTGCACAGAGCCTGAAGAGTTAAAAGCCACTGAAACAAACTCCATCGGCATTGCTGATATCGCATCGATGTAACTGAACGCACAGCCTTGGACTCTATTTTCTGATGACAACAGTGAATATGATGTCTGGTTGAATAGACATGAAAAGAACACTTCTTTATAAAACTAATTAGCTGACTTTGTTTCTGAAAGTGTTTCTTATTTAATTTCAGTTTGCATGCATGTGCACTGACGCCTATTTCTCTATATGCATGTGTGAGTATGTGTTTAATTACAAGTTGTGAAGTTGTTATCATATTCAAGTCACTAAATTAAAAAAATTAAACCCAGTCTATAAGAATCAACAGGACTGCAATTCTCTAAGTTGAAATAATGATTATTACCAGAACCGTGAAGATACCTAAAATTAAGATAAACTTGCAAAATGTAGCTCACACCCTTTTCTAAAAGAAGACCTCTAAACAAGGGAAAGGCTGCATTTCCTGGATATTTAGCTTCTTTTCTCACCATTGCACATCAAAAGCCATAAATACTATAGAGATTACTATACGAGCACATAGTGAATGAATCACATTTGCACGCAGTTACGGTACTCAAATAATGTACTAACTGGTCAACAATATGTTCAGTTCCAAAAACTAGAATGTTATTCATCAGTTTTGAAAGTTTAAAAACCAGCAATTATACCTCCTAATTTTGTGATTTCTAAGATCATTCCACAGAGTAAAGATGAAAGGATTCTGTCCTTTTTTTTTTTATACAGGCACAAACACACATGCATATCTAAATAAGTATAGGTATATAGATATATAGATATTTATGCACATTATGTATGTGCAGTTTCACTGCACACTCTTTGGATAGAAAAAAGGAATTTGATTACTTTTTAGACCCTACTTTTCATGCTGCAACACACACAGAATCCTCTGCATCTGAGTTCTGCATCGTCATCAGTCTGAACTACATGCAACTAGTCTTTAGTGGGATCTTTACACGTAATACTTTATGTTTTCATTGCCTGGAATTCTATAAGATATCAAGACAGCTTTACTATTGATGTTATTTTCTCATCCTTTAAACAAGTGTTCAGAACTGCAAAACAAGCTATTTTAAAAAATAACACGTTATTTTAGCACTAGAGCATAACAGCTCATATCCAAAAAGAAATTAAGCAAAACGAGCTGTTTGCTTTAGCTTTACAGGCTTTTGTACAATCCCCAAGAGTGTAATCTACTTGTTCCTACAATTCACAATTTGTCATAGAAATGCCGAAGTTTGATTCCTACCTGGACTCTGGCCTCAGTGAGCTCTGTTCTCAGAGCTAGCTGTTCTCTTACATAGACATCAGGGTAGTGAGTTTTCTGGAATACTTTCTCCAGTTCCTCCAGCTGCAAACTGGTGAAAGTTGTTCTGTGTCTCCTCTTCTTACTGCTGGAGACATTGCTGTCACACTTATCACCAAGTTCATCCAGGTCTCCCTTCTCCTGCAGCCCTTTCACTGGAGACATCCTGAGATTGTTGCAATTGTCCATGGGCCTGCTCAGCTCTGTGTGAAGAGGCTGACCTTCCACTTTAGTAATCCCGTAGTTCACTGCATACAAGGTGGGTTAACAGCTGGTTAATAAATGATTAAGGGGGAAGAGGAGGTGTTTAGATTCAGGAGCTCATATAAAACAGTTTCACAAGTAACAAGATTCTCTACTGGCTGTGTTGTTTCTATATGAGATCGTGGAAGAGGAATTTGTAATATTAACTACTGATAGAATAAAACTGCTAAATCACACAGAATTCTAACTGAGAATTATATCTGAAAATATAATCTGAAAACTTACAGAGCAAGGAGACTGTGCAAGAGACTTGGATATTTTCACTCTGCCACTACTGCTGCTAAAGTAGTTAACAATCCATGAAATCAGCATCAGCTAGAGTTGCACAGATAAGGAATCTTAGCCCAAAACAGATTTTCATAGAAGAGGCACAAAGTTATTGACAAACGTGCCTTTAAACTTGGAAGGAAATGCAAAAACTTCTATTTCTACGAAAATACAAACAAACAATGAAGTAAACTAAATAGCTGTAAACTAACAAATCAAGAAGCAAATGAAACCAAAAATTGAATTCACTTTAAAAACTCAATAAATTCCATATACTTTCTTTTGGATTTGTGAGGTGGAATTGTTTCCAATTAGGTTTGTTATGGTTACAAACTACAGGGCATTTCTGCAAAATGTTAACTTATTAAAAGAGATTGTTTCATATACTTTGTATAAGGATTGCAGGGACTATTTGTCTTTAGGTAAAACCTAAGTTGTAGAGATAAGAAATGTTGTGTAGTAGCTTCTTAATAGGAAATGAAAACATTTCTTACTTTTCAATATCTTTTACTTATCACACATCACTGGAAAAGTAAAGAGATAAGTTACAGAATTCAAAAAAACTCTTTTTCTTTTCTAAGAAAAAGTTAAAAAAAATATTCAAACTCTATGGAAATTAAAATTTACAAAGATGCCACGTAATATAGGAAGCTTGCTTTGAGATTTTCTCACATTCTCAATCATTTATTTTCTTTCAATTCGAGCTGATTGTAATGAAACACAATTTTTAGACACTTACCATCAACACATACACAGATAGGAAATGCCCCAAAGCCCTCAAGGCACACATTAAATTAGTTAATTAAGAAAAACTCCAATAAATCAATTTTCTATAGGTTATTCTTTTTTAAATTACACTTGAAGAAATCTATCAGTTTTTCTTACAATCTTTTTCATACTTTTGTCTTCTGTTTTTGAGAAAATAAAATAATTTTCTCGAATATATATATATACTTCAATGACTATATGAAGTCAAAAAAGTATGATATTGTTAGTCTTCTTATTGCAGATGATCTTAACTATGTTTTCCAATTCTTCTAGGAAATTATTTTTAAAATATTTTTTCTATAGAGATTTTCATCATGTTGGAATAATGAGGAAAATTTTAAATGTTTTAAAAATAAAATATTCCACATTCTCCTTGCCGATAGGCTAGAAAATTTTAATACTTGATAGAAGGTTTAACACTATTATTTGGATGATGGACGTGGTTATCGGAAGAATCGTCTTTACGCATCATTTGGTAACACGGCAGAGAGAACCCCGTTACCGTCGCGGGACGATATTTGAAGGAACCAAAGATGACCAAGAGACCTCCCGTCCCCTCCCTGGATCGGCATCCGAGAGTCGGCCGTGTCCGGGGTCCCTCCGACACCGACACCCGGGGATGCTTTTTCCCGGGAGTTTGCTGGGGGAAAACGCCGCGGCTTGCAGCGGGGGCGAGGGTGGCCGGGGAGAGGCCGGACCCGACCAGGCGCCGGCCAGGGGGATGCCGGGGGGCGGCCGGGTGGTGCCNGTCGGTTCCCCGGGCGGGCTGTGCCGGCGTGCCCGGCGCTGTGCTCCTCGGCCAGCCGCGGGACCCGGGCCGGGGGCCGGTAGGGAAGGCAGTAGCCGAGGGGTTGCACTGAAAGGAAAAGAGCTCCTCAAAGTAAGCGGTTGCCTTCTCCGTGCATTTTTCTTTTTTTTAATAGTAGTGGTAGTAGTATTATAACAGTAGCATTGTTACTGTTATTGTTATTTTACTACGACCTGACAGCCCCTCTCATGCCCGCAGCCAAAGGCTGCACGGCTGCCTTAATCTCCCTGGGCGGGAGAATCCCTGCCCTCCCCCGTATATCTCCAGGAGGAAGAATAACCCTGGGATGACGGCTCACCGTTGTTGTCCTGGCAGGGTGATGTCCTCTCCAGCCTCACATGATGCTCAGCTCTTTGCAGAGGGTTGAAGGCCTGTACACATTTGCTGCCTGACGTTTTGCTATAAAAGGACTCATTGTCCAAAGTTTCCATAACGTGCTCCAAACTGCCTCCTGCTCCCATGTAAAAGTCACTGTTCTTGCTCGGCTGGCTCTTCAGGGCAAACTTCTCGCTCAGAAAATCCATAATCATCTAAGGCTGCTTGAGAGCCTCTTCCCTAGACAGAGGCTGGACTGTGAGCAAGGGAGGGAGAGTGAGTGGATGGCAGGGAAGGAAGGAGGGAGGAAGAGGCGTTCAGTGCTTAGGGAGCTGTTTTGCCTCTGAGCCTTTGATTTGTCTTGTCTTGAAAGGGGAACCCGAAGTTGCTCTTATATCTTGAAGCTCAGCAGGACTTCTCGTGCAACCTCCCATTTCTAATGAATATGAAAATAAGCAAGCAGTCTAACTCCACCCCAGGTCCCCCAAGACCTAATCCCAACACAGGAGGGAGTTCCAGGCCCGTTTTCGACAGACAGATCTGTTTCAGACCGACACACACAAGCATTCGGGGAGGGTGAGGGGAGAAAGGGAGGGAGGGGAGGGAGCACAAATAAAAAGGACATTTCCCCTCTGCAACCTATTCTCATTTCTCCAGGGATCCTGGAAAGAGTAATCCCTCGCTTCCCTCCATCTCCCCCCAGCTCCCTGAGAGGCTTAGAGCAAGGTAATTTCAGGGGCACATACCCTCAAGTAAAGGATCTTCTTTAATCGATTTGACTGATACGTCGGTAGCTGCAGTCCTGTTCTCTGAAGCTGTAAAATTAAGAACCGGTGTTCCCTCTTTATTAAACAGCTCAGAAGTTTTGTCCTAGAGTTAAACAGAGAAAGAAATATTATAGGCAGTTGTTTGTGCAGAGGGAATGGAAAACAGAGAAACTTAAAACTAGAAATCTCTCACATTAGAAACTGGCCTAAAAGGGAATTNAGGGGTGTCTGTGCAAAGTGGTTAAAACGGACCTTTATTTTAAATCTTCTGAAACAGTCGATTTTAAAAAAAATACTGTTTCTAAATGAAAGTATTTTTGAAAGTCTTAGATAATAAAAAGAAAAAGAAATGAGCCATATATGTATGCATTCCTATGGATATTGGAAAACCGGGTGGTTTTCACCCAAAGTGTGAGCTTTGAAGTGTCGAATTCCTTGGTCCTTTCGCACATTGATAAGATTTAAAACACAGGCGAGAGAGATAGTGGACTTTTTGGAAAAGCACGAATTACGAAAATGAGCTTCCGTGCTCCCTCGTGAAAGGAGTACTCGGTGAAGCAAAATAAACCCGAGATTGCAATCTCATCAGATGAGTATTTCAGCATCGTGGGCCCGCGCTTGTCTTTTCTGCTGAGGCTATTTTAGGACCCTATTCGGTGGGCCCTTCCCCCGCTAGGGCGGGGAGGGGAGAAGAAGCGGGGCTTTAATGAGTAGCTGAAGTATCGGTGCAGCACTGGCCAGCCGGGGCTGCGGAGCGGCTTAGAGACCTTTCCTGTGAACCCAGTCAAAGGTGAAGGGAAGGCCAGTTCGGGTCCAGCATGTTTCCCGGCAAGCAGCTTCCCTTCCTTCTTCAGCTGGTCTCTAATCTGATATTTTCCCGGAGAAAGGGATAGCCGAGAGATGCTTTTTTTAGCCACCACTGTCGAGTAGCTGTGGGCACGATCCGCCACAAGCACCATCTGCCCTTCCCTGTCATCTGTCAGGGCCGGGCTGCTACCCCTGCATCTCCGTCCCAATTCCCAGCGTTACCTGCCGCCATCACCGAGCTGGGGCTGCGGGATGCGCGAAGCCCCGTCATGACAGAGCGTAGAGGTGGTGCTCGGGGACTTGGGGTGCCACGGGTTTTTTGTGGTATGGGGGTGTCGCTTTGGCGGGGAGGGAGAGGTGGAAGCGGTTTCCGTAAGCCCCCGTGAGAAGACGAATGGAAGGAGCGCGGAGGACGAGCGACGCCCGCGGTGCGCGGCCAGGTGCGGCAGAGGCCAGCTGCCTGCCCCGGGAGGGAGGCTGGACCCTGCCCCAGGGGCCGCTCCAGGGGCAGTTCCCCTCCCCGGATCTCATGAAAAACGACACGTTTCCTCCTTGCACCTTCTGGAACAACGCCTGCTCCGGACCCGGGGAAATAGATCTCTCCCTGCCCCCGCATCTCCGTGTGCTGGCACTTCGGCAGCGTGTTTATAACTGTGCGTTAAAAGCACTAAATGCCTTGGGGAAGGGGAAAAAAAAGGAGGTGGGGGGAGAGACAGAGAGTAACACAGAGAGAGAGAGAGAGAGGGAGAGGGAAAAAATGGAGCTCTGGATGTCTTTTAAATGAAAGACACATGCAACGTTTTTGCAGCCTGCAATCCACTTTTATCCCAATAAATGTCCCTCTTTAAAGACAGCTATTAAACTCCAGGAAAGCCGAGGACAAGGACCATCTCCTATGACCGTAAACCCCTCAAGAGCTGCCAGCAGCAGCAGGGCTATTTCTAGGGAGGCCGGAGGGAGCGCGGGTGCCTGTCCGCGGGGATGCGCTTGGCCCGCTGGCGGCGAGGAGCCGCCTCGGCTGCGGCAGCGCTCGTTCCCCACCGAGCTGCTCCGCACCCCGGCAGCCCCTCCACCCTTTCCCTCCCGGGAGAATCGGGCCACCCCGGTGGCGGCGGCGGCGGCTGACCCGCGGGGCCGTGGAAGCGCCGGCCTCGACTGGGGACCGAGCTGGGGACGGGCTGCAGCGTCCTCTGTGTTCTTCACCCCTGTTCCGCTGAGAAAACACGACCCTCCTGCAGCTTCTTCTCCCCAGCGGGAACTCCTCTCCCTTACGGCCCCGTCTTTGCGAAGCACTCCCCGCCGAGATTAGCGCCGACATTTTTATATATGTGTTTACAATATCTGAGTATTAAATACAGAGCGCGATAGCAACTATGACCGGGTCTTAAAATCCGTCCTTCCTCAACAGGAAATAATAAATAAATAAATAAAAATCTGAGTGATTCCACATCACTGTTAGCTCCAGGGACCAAATTCTGCTCTCATTTACCTCTGTGCAACCCAGCGGACTTCAAAGGGAAGGAGAGATGTAACCTAGGGGAGAATTGGCGCCACGTATGGCATTCGTTCTCCTTAAAAGCTTGAAAACAGAAAGCTGACTTCAGTGGGCTAAAACCATTTGAGAGGGGTTGAACAGATCCCGGGGGAGAAGGCGGCAAAGGGAAAAAAAATTCTGTGCTGAGGTGAGACAGCTTTGAAAAGCATCTTTCTTCAGGGACCTACTCCCTCCGCCAGGCAGCCCCGTTATTAAGAGCTGCATGCAGATGTGCCGCTGTGTTTCCAGAGATGGAGTATCTCCTAAACCTTCTGTGAGAGGGTGTTATGTGTGATGGAGAGACGTTTCGTGACCAGAGGTGGTGTGAAGGAGCTCGCCCCTGCAGTGCATAGGAGCTCCCCGGGGGAAGCCTGTCCATTGGGACGAGCCGGGCGCGCACTCCGTGGGACGCTCCGCGGTATCGCTGGGCTCTCCTGCGGGGACGGCAGGCTGCCTTACCCCCGCCGTCCCCGCATTCCTTCCCTTCCTGAGATCAGAAGTTACAGACCAAGCGTAGGAACGAGGATCCCGCATAAATTTCAAACGTCTCGCTGCCGAACAGTCAAAGAATTTAGGAAGAGAAATGCGCGACTGCGGTGCTGGACCCGCAGGCTCCCTTTCTGGGTCTGCAGCCGCTGCTGCTCGAGATGGCAGTTTCCAGCAGAAACAGGGCTACTGCGTGTTGGAGGAATCTCCTCACACCCTTGCGTTTGTTCAAATAAAGTGAGAACGGCAGCAATATGGGCGATGATCTCCCTTTCAAATGTCCAGGAATCCCCATCCCCTCCCGTCCCTCCTCCCCATTTCTAATACCAAGTTTTAACTATGGATGTCAGGACAGATAGAAGATTTTTATTTTTTAATCTGTTTTACACCAACGCTTCTCTTCCCTCCAGAAAAGTTACAACACGAAATTTATTTAAGGATTGAATGGGACGAAATTCGCGCTACGTGGGACTCGGCTAAACGAATTTTGGGGGTACTATTCAATTCCTTCCACACACTCACATTCCAGTTGTCTGGTAAATGGAAGGTGAAGTAATGAAGATAAGGGCTCGGTGCTCCCCCGGGAGGAGTGGCCCCGCAGTCAGGGGCGGCTGAGGGATGCTTATAGGGGAAGAAGGGAAGCAATACGTTGTCTTGAATGGGATCAAGCACCCCAATAACCGCCGGCGGTCGGGGGTCGGGTTCGTGAAACAGGAAGAGAACTGTCTATCTCGAAAAACAGGTGCTCGAATGGTTCAGTATTTCCACAAGCCTTCTGTTTTCTTTGCTGAGGCTTTACCTAGGAGCTCATTTCAATTTCAGACATGGAGATTTTACTGCATGAGATGGGCGCAGGCTCCAGAGAGACCCTCTGAGAAACCAGACTCTCGGTCTCTGCCACTCGGTCCTGGGAACCGACCTGACCTGCGGAGGCGAAAAAAGGTGTAAAAAGACACTCTGCGACTCGCTCCATATCTCCCTCCCAGTGGAATGTGGCAAATTGCAAATTACAGATCCAAAACCTAGCTTGGCTGAGTAATAATTTTCCAGACATCCTGTTTGTGAGAAGAATCATTCTTATTGCCAGCAAAAAGAAGTGCATTGCCTCTCAATGAAGACTGAAATAAATTGAGTTTTGGGGACTGTTATATTTCCTTTTTTTTTTCTTTAGGTATGTGAAGCATCACTATTTTAATCCCTGAAAATAAAGATTGTGTTTCGGATTTCCGCAGCCAGGTTGCAAAAGGTCCCGATCCAAGCCCCCTTTAACGAACTTTCTTCCTAACAGGCAGGTTTTCTTCACCTGAGCAAATAAACACAAATCAGTTCTGGTGTACGTGGGTAACTTTAAGATTTTCCGTTCGGAGAGGAAATGTTTAATTGACACTGCTTGGAGTGACTTTACCAGAAACCCGGGGTCTGTAGTTTCAGAGATCAGTGAAAGTGTAGGAGCAAATCGACTACACTGCTAGTCGGTAATCTAATGTTAATTCTGCGTGGGCAGCGGACGAGCCTATTGAGCCCCGCTCACCTCGCACAGGGAAAGTGGTGTCACCTCTCATTAGGTTGGGCCCGAGCCTGGAGCCTTTCCCACTTTCCCAGTCAGGCTCGAGGTTCAGACGTTTCCAGGTCTAGTCCACAAAACAAGCCCGAACGTAACGACAGCAACCATTTCACGGTTCCTGCAGTTTGGCGCTTTGACAGTACCTCAGCTGTTTGGGAAATTTCCTGTATGACACCTGCACAGACAAAATGAAGATTCCACGTGCCTCAAAGGCATATCCAGGGGGCAGGCAAGAAATTTGGTGAATGGGAAAGTTGCGACGTTAGGAAAGCAGGATTGCTGTCAGGGCTGGACAAACCTCGACAATTTTCTTCTTACAACAGGTAGTGATTCTTAAACCATTTTTTTTTAAACACAAAATGGAATGAGATAATATTTAGTGTGTTGATTTAATCTTAGCCCCATAGGAAATCTCAGCAGCGATGCTCTATAAAAGCATTAATCTCTTATCTTGATCTAGTTCAAAGTATAATGAATCCTACTTACATATGTGCTATAAAAACAAATCCTACACGAATTTAATCTATGCTTCAGCGGATTGCTATTGTAGCCCTTTATCAAGTTTAGAAAGGATTTGAAAGGTGGGTCGTGGGACCCAAAGCCCCATGCAGTTTGGCACCACCAGATAGAAGAGATTTGCTCCTGAAGATGCTTCTCAGGTCCAATATACGTATTTATTCCTCTCCACTCCCCTCTCGCCGCACTTTGACCGAGAGTGGGATCTGACTTTCTACTCGGGATTTTAGGTAAGGCAAGCACAGAGCTGCTCTGTCCGCAGCCCCGGAGGAGGCGGCTGTCCCCCCGCCCTTACCGGGGGACAAAGCTTCTGGCGGCTTTGGCTGAGCCGGGCTCTTGCAGCCGCCTCTGCAGAAGCCAAATCCTCGCCCCCTCCCCCTCTGCCAAGCTTTCCAACAAATTATATTCGCAAGGCAAAAGACAAACACCGTTCTTCATATCACAGAAACAGACGCCTTATAAGAAAAATTTAGAAGTGAAAAAGCTCGCCATCAGGTTTTGCAGTAAGTTACTGGTGAATGTTTGCTGCTCCTCCCGTCCTTACCCCTGGAATTTATTTCCAAGGAGCAGGGGGTCCCCCAAAGGAGCTGACAGCGAGTTTTAAGAGAACAATTCAGCCTAAATTAGCCCTTTTTCTCTCCCGTCGCGAAACAACGCTGGGCTGTAGGGTACTGAACTTCAGCGCACCTCTGCAAGAGAGCAAACTAAAAGCAGAGCCCTCCTTTGCAAGTTACCCAGTCTTCCCTGACGGCAGTTTGATTGGTACTGGGACAATTCCGAAAATATAAGGGCTACATTACTGTAGCGCCCCGAGGCTCTGAATGTATCGAGAGGCCTGGAGAGTGTGTGTGGGGGGACTACCTTGTCATCTCAGATGAATTGATTTCTTCTAAGGCATGAAATATGGGTCGACATTGTGGTTTCTAAGCACGAAGGTAAAGGAAGGTGTGAGACAGAAGGGGTAGGGTCTAAGAAATAGATCCCTGTTCAAGTTGGAGGTACTAACAAATGGATGCATTGAGCTGCTTTGACAAGGACTGCCGGTTTTCAAGGCTACCTCGTTTGAAAGAACCCTTGCTTTTTCTGCATTTTTCCCCCCAATGCAATGTGTTCTAGACGCGATTAAAAGTGTGTAATTCAGGGATGCTGAAAGCCACAGAGCAATTTTATTCCGGTCTTTCAGCACCGCCTCTGTACAGTCTCAGCCCTATTTTGTCATTTGCTGAGAGCTGCCTGTATCTTTTGAAACGCTAGCCTGCATTAAGGAGCATCTATCCCCGAGCCTTTAGACTCTCTGCCCTTCTTACCAGAAACGGCTAGATGGATACAAGAAAGAACTTAGTGGTTAACCGATATGCTGCTAATATTTCATCCACGGGCCCCCTTCTCCTCCTCCTCCCCCCCTTTTAAAACTTCAGTTCTTGGAAAAACAACATATTTTAAGCTTTCCACACAAATATTGATATTGGCAAATAAAGCCAGCCCCCAGCCATCGGTTAGAGACAGTCTTCTTTTTGTGTCTACCCCGGGCAATCCAAATTAATCCACTATATTACAAATTGCCTCGAAATATTTCACTTTTCCTGACAAAACCCATACCTGGCATATGTCACCATGAAAGACATTTTTTTTCTAGCCCGTTTGTGTGCTGGCTCTTTCTAGAGGGTATCAGACAGCGATGAGAGGTGAGGAGACATGATCCTGCTGGAAATTCTCCTATTTGTGTTTGCATTTGTGCTGTGGCAAAGCACAAAATGTTTAATGTTATCAAGTATTCAGGTAAAGCAGAACTGCGTAAGCTTCAATCCTTGCCTCGCCTCCTGTTCGCAGGGCAGGAGGTGCCGCCAGGTGAAAGCAGGTCCCCCTCTTCGACCATTTGCCACCACAGCCACCGCATCTCCCCCGAGCAGGGACAAGTCCTTCCCACATCGTCCTGGCCGAGGCTCTGAGCTTAACCCGGCACACGGCCAGACTGCACATTGCATGAAGGCAACAACTTCCCGAGTCATTACCTGCAATTAAATGCGAGTGAAAACGGCACAAATATGGAGGGGCTATGTAAAATACAGCGCTTTGCTTTTGGTTTTGTTTTGCTTGAATCTTTTTTTAAAATTTATTTTATTTTCGGTCAAATGGCTCACAGAAATCCACGGGGCTGGACCCGCACTGGAGAATGAAGCTGTCGCTCGCGGAATGGAAACCAGGATCCGTGCCGGTCTGCCGGGCATAGCCCCTCGGTGTCGCTCCGGAGCGGGGCGCACGCAGCCGCTCCGAGCTGGCACCGGCCGCAGCCGCACCTCTCACAGAACCTGCAAACGGAGAGTAAACTGCGGGGGAAGAGAAAAAGCCACCAGAAACTGCCACTTCTTGAGACTGCGAGGCCGATGTCTTTATTCTCTTCTCGCCTAGCCGTGCTTTTTAAATCCCGCAGCAATCCTTCTTTTTTCATGTAAAGGACATCGTCGTTTAAAGGAAAATTGCCAGAGAAGTGTATTCAGTCGCATGAATAGCAACGCATTAGACAAACGAGCCAAGCTTACGGCTGACCTGTGTTCTTGCCATGAATAACCTCTCGAACCTCCCCTACCCGGTAATGGTGACAGAACCCACACTATTTGGACGGGACAGATCTCATCTCGTGATCGGAATGTAGCAGGAATATACACCCCATTTTATTTTTGTACGTCCCTTTTTTTCAGACCATGGCTCACAAGCACAGAAAACCGAGCCAATTCGAAAAAGAGGCATTTATCCTTTATTGGAATATAACTCGTTATAGCACTTTCTCCTAAAAAGCTGCCTTCCATCTCAGGATGTATGTGGAACACCTTGGCTGTGGCTCAGCTCCCAGGTGGTGCTTATTTGCATTCAGGACTGAAGTACTGCCTCGGAAAAAAAAAAAATTGCTAACCTCTGGTTTCTTTGTATAAACTTAATTTCATAAATTAATAAGTTAGGAATAAAGAAAACCCGACCCTTAGCTATTAATAAACATGGTTTTTATCACTTCTTCACTATGTGAAATCAGCATTTGTTGTTACCAACATAAAATGCTCTTACCTGCTTTATTGTTAAAGAGCTATCAACTGCATATCAGTCAGAAGTAATTTGATATCTTCCTAGGTATTTAGCTTACTTAATGTTTTATAAAAAAAAAAAAAGCGCTATATAAGCAGCAATCAGTCAACTAAGAAACTAAGAAAAGGTTACTAACTCCAAACAAATCTGTTTAACATTCGAATGAAGATCAGGGAAAGAACAAATGCTAGTCCTTGGCAGCTAGTTAGGTATGTACCTGTTGTGTCAGCATCTGTCACCAATATAACGGAGGAAGTGCTCGTAAAGGACAATCCAATTGTCTAAATGGTCTGTAAATAACAGTATAGCTCATAGTGTCATTAATTTCAACTTCCAGTCCTTGTAAGGATGGTCAGTCTGGGGCAGTTACATAATATTTCCACTAAAAATCTCTTCGGAAACACAGTCCCTGTTCATTTGGCATCATGGAAATTCATGAACATCTATCCAATAGGTATTTTATTGCTAACAAACCTTCAGCACAACCTGGCGCCCAGAAAGTGCCTACAGGATGTAGTCAAGGGCATGTGGTCAGCATTTTTCTGTCCATCATCTACCTTGAAAAGCAGTTCTCCACAAGACCCAACGCTACTTTAGTTTATGTATACTGCTACTTGCAGGCCATACCTGTATCCTTCTCTACTCCTGGCATATTTTTCTGACTTCTTGTGAGAAGAAAGAGGTGTCCCATTCCTACTTAACCACAGCTACATCCATGACCAGTTGACATCCCACTCTCATATCTGTGTGTACAATTATATATAGATAGATATATATAGATATATGAAAGTATACGCAAAAGTATACTTATATATGTATATGAATGTACAGATATACATTTCTCACACAGGCTCTGAAAACTGCAGCAGGTGACTGACACAGACTAATATCCAATCGCAACTCTTATAAAATTAGTTAATTTGTTTTTCACTTATGACTGTAGAAAGAAATAACCAAAAAATAAAACTCCCAAGTCACTGGGGGTTGGTTTGGTTGGTTGTTTTCTTCTCCAGCTAGTACAGCTAAGCACAAACTGCTTGGATCTCAGACGTAGTATCAGGCTATCCAATCTTTTATAATATAATTAAGAGTTCTATTCCTGCTTTTTTGGGGCCATGTGGTAATAGCTACTTTTCATATGTGTTTTTCTGACAAAAGAAAAGCATATTAAGATTGCACAGTATCCCAGAATATTAGTCTGGCTTCCATCAATGCTAATAGGAGTAATTTCAGTACATATCAAGGAAAGACTGTACCTTCATAAACATAGATTGCCGTTATCATGAGAACCTGAAATTAAAATCAAGGAGATATTAATCCAAAACATTCCTCATAGTGCTTTTAACACTTGTAATGGAAGACCAAGAAGCAGTTTTGCAGCCATGTGTCTGAGGCCAGATTTGGATGCCACCTGTAGCAAGTTTTTGAAAAATGTAAACACTATGTACAGTGGACATGCCTTTAATGAATGTATGTTCGAATAATAGGATCATTAATAATTAATGACAATGATTTACTAAGTCAAAATGTAACACCAAGTCACTCTGCACCAAAGCAATGTTTATGCTATACACTGGCTATTTACATACCTGTTGAAACACGAAACACATTTCTGTAATAATCTTTTGAGTCAGCATGGTTACTGCATCTGAAATAGGTAAGTAGGTAAGTAGGCAAATCTGCCCGTTATTCAGTGAGAAACATTTCCTCAGTCTTTTGTCATTCAGGTGTGTGTGATCTGAGTACCATTTAGCACCTCGTTAACACTCAGACATTCAGACCATGCATTTTGGGGAGGGTTTTTTTTTTGGGGTTTTTTTTTTTTTTCTGTCGCTACAGGTGTTTTTCCTAATGCCTCCGTTCAAACAACAGAGGATTTAAAGAACTACTGTGCATACCTTCAGGTAAGTTGCACAGAAAAAGACTGCCCAGGGATCTGTTCAGGTGAGCTCGTAGAAAGCTCTTCAATTTGCTTTGGGGCGTAACACCCATCAACGGCTCAATGCATAAATGCACCTTGTTGTTTTCTTCTTTATTTCAAATGAATGCTTTTCTACATTCCTGAGTCTCAAGCTCCATACATACAAGGAATATTTTTTAAAAGAGCTTATTCATATGAAGTTCCTCATCCTTCATGTTAAAGGATCTTCAGAGAAGAGAAAAAAGAATCGAGGAGACGATGCTAGTGAGCCTGGAAGAAGTTTGAAGCACTGCAAAGGCAGCAGCACATCCAGGAGCGCAGTTCTGTGATGTAAGTTTTGCTGGACTGTCACTGACTCCCAGCCACTCCAACATTAGAACAGACTGACAGGGAAACTTACTTTTAAGAATATGTTCTTGTCCTAAAGGAGAATTACTGCATCAGGGAGTAGGTGTGGAGGAGACAAAGACAAGTGGGGGGAAAAAAAAGAAAAAAAAAGGAAATTAAAAAGAGAGAACTAAAAGAAAATCCCCAAAAGACACAAAAAGAGCATGAAACTGCTTGCAGAGTAGAGCTTGAAAAATTAATGTAGTAAATATCCATCACGTGTATCATCCGTGTTACCTCTGACCTTACGTACTATAAGACGCGACTATGAACACCAAGGCACCTTGGTTACCTCACCTTACCCCTGAATGCAATAAAGGTCTTTCTGCTAGCTTGAACAGAAGTTGCACCTTGCACGTTTTTCTGTACTTGGTCAGACATGCTGTACTTTGAACATTGCAATTCTGAGAAAGATGTGTTGGATACAATAATAAGACTTCAACCTATTACACATTGCAATGCTATGTAATGAAAACAGCAACATGTTTTGGCATACTTTATACCTTTATTTCTGTTGGGTGTATTACTTAACTTATGCATGACAATATCAACTAATTGAATAGCAGACTAAGCATATCATGAACCCAAAAAGGCTTGTCAGTGAATATTGCCACTCCAATTTGTAATTCAGTAAACCATATATTAAAAAGCCTTAAAAAATGTTGCCAACCCATTTTATTTAGGCTGGAAGGTATTTCTTATTCAGAAACACCTTGAAAGCAAAATATATTAGGTGCGATAATTTTTATACAGCAGATTTTTTTTAGATATAGATGTAGCTACAAATACAGATGATGCAGACATAGAAAGAAGCATAAAATCTGAAATATCCCTTATTTACAGCTCTGGTGATGTGCAGTATATTATGGATACTCTAGACAAATAGAGGGGACAATCTGTAAGAAATGTTAAACTACAAATTGCTTGATTTTGTATTTTCATTTCCAGTTAAGGCCTGTGACAGTGGCTACACACACTGCGAGGTGTAGTGGCAGACATTTTGAAATAACAAGGTTTTTCCTATAAAACTCATAACCTTGATGTTAAAAGCAAAATCATAAAAGCTCCAGAATATGTTAGTGATGTTTAGAAGTGACTATATTGCAGATCCTGAAATCAAGCTGAACACTTAACTTCACCCACTGGGAAACTAACTAGATAAGACAAACATTTACGAACATTTTATACCCTGTTGACAACCACAGCATTGCTACAGTCAGGTCAAGCAACCTTCACTGACCATAATTCCCCAGAAAGGCAAAGAAATCTTTTCTGAAATAGACTGATTTTTCAAAAGCAAAGTGGTAATAAAAACAGGACAGTGGTTCAAACAAGCAAAATTATTTACTGGAGGTTTTCCATGAGATCAGCCATCTTTTTATCTGAAAATGAATGCGAGTATTCACAAAAGTGTAGATAAATGCTTTTAATCCATAGTTGGATGTGCATATTAGCATAAAAAGCACTTTACAGAATAACATCGCATGTTAATTTAAGTACATTTTTAAAATAGCCACAATGCAAGAATTTATGTTCTTTACTGACTGAAGTTTCAAGCCCTATTACCCTCTCCACCTCTTTCTCCATCTACAGGGGGTTGAGGCTTACAAAAACAGACAAAGAAATACCAAAGACAGCCATTTTTAGATCCAGTTAGCAACTTATACCCTCAAAGAGGAAAACTTTAAAATAATGTTAGGCTTTGGAATCAAGGAACATTTTCTGTCCTGAATGCTGATGGACAAAGCATTGACTAGATGTAATGAGTTAGATACACATGAACAGTTGAAATAGTATTTCTTCTCTTTCTTTAGATTTCCTTGCACCGCAAAACATTTACACATGGGTCTGAAGGAGCCTCTCTATGTGGAAAAATTAAGTTGGGTTAACAGTGACACGTAGATCTAATTTTACATCATCCCAGAACAAAATGGGAATCTTTAAATTTTTTCTTTTAGTTCTCTAGGAAACAGAAGTATTTGAAAGTATAAAACTATAACAGATTGCTTTATCATATTATGACAATCTAGAGGACTACTCATATTCCTAAAAAAGAAGAAGTGCATGCCTATCATTTGTATACTGGTTCAGTCAAATATTCTAAACAGACTTCTGTAAGAATGGCATTGCTGGCTGTTATAGCTCACAACACAGTTTGCAAGCATGTATTTTATTTTGTGAGAAAATGAGAATTCAGTGTTTCAACATGTGACATACATCACATGAACATGAACCCTTATTACATTTGGACTTCTCATCCAGCTCTTATAAGCAAGCCTAAACTTAGTCACTGTACAATAAACCTTGTAGAGTTAATCAGTTCTGCACTCTTTACCACATGAACATATAAGCAATTGAAAACACAAACTATAATAACTTACTGACAGGTATAAAATACTTTGACCAAAAAATCCCACAAAACCCAAACCACTGTAACCATGTATAATAAAATAAGTCAAAAGTAGTTAACTGAAACTGGTTTACTGGTGATAAATGAAAATCCAACAATTGATATTCAGAGGTTTAAAAAGAAACAGCTCTCCATATGCTCTCTGTATTTGATTAAATCAACTAGTTAAGTTATCTCCAATATTCAGCTAATATTTTTATGCTTTTGCCTTTTTTTGCCTGCTCCCCATCCTCCACTTAGCTGCACTGGATGGTCTCGAAATGATATCCGTTCTTTATGAGATGGACGCAAACAGGATTTTTCTGGAGTAGAAATATTCTTTTCTAAACAACAAAACAGACGTGAAATTAAAAACCAACCAACCAAAATTCCCTGAGTTTCACTGTACCATATTATTTTCAAGACAATAATATTTTTATGTCTAATTTGACAGTACACAATTTTTATAGCTATGTATTGCTCACCTTTTAAAAGTAATACAAGTATTTTCACAAGGTGCTATTTTCAAAAATAAAAAAACCTCCTTATCCAAAAAGATAGTAAAATTACTCAACAAAATTATCATATTTTTAAAAGTGCCATTATCTGTCCATTTTAAAGCTAAACACTTACGGAGATACTCAATGCTTTTGACACAGAAACTCACCCTTCAAGAGGAGGAAGAACTAGTTCAGAGGATATATCTAATTAACAAGTTATTGTTTCACTATATGAGACCAAATAAAAGAGAGATCTCCTTTGTTCAAAGCTCAGGCATACTTAAACTTAGATGCTGGATGGTTCCACAGAAAAATTTAGGAACATGTGAAACAATCACTTTCATTGTCACGCATATAGATTCTTGACCAACTTAGACAATAGTTTCTACAAAACTCTTAAGATTATTATTTATATAAAATAACCAGTAGGCATGACCAAAGGTATGATATTCATTTAACATAAATGAACACTTTATACCTGGAAATATCTTTCTTTGGCACCTCTAAGAAAGAAAACATCTGTGGAAGACAATCCAAACTTTGCAAGAGAATGTTCACAATACAGCAGTTTGTGTATGTGGGTGTATATGTGTATATAAAATTAACATGTCAGCTTATCAAATATATATTTTATGAACAACTTTGAACCCCTTACCAAAGGAAAATATTATTACCTACACAATTTCAGTATTTTTTATATTTTAAATTTTTAGTACTTCCCAACAGAAAAATTAAATTTCTCACAATACATAGTGCCAAAAAAGTAGAACAAAGTTTAAATCATATGACTGAATATCATTCTATGAACCAAAGAGTAAGAGTGTCTTTGTTTTCTCATGAATGTTTTTATGTAACCTGCTAGATTTAAATGTCAGGAGGTTTTCCCAGCCCACAGTTCCCTTTCTTATGAATTCTTAAATTATTGCAAATGTATCTTACTAAATAGTTCTCTCTTTTGGCAATCAAGAGCTTTCAAGTATTTTTAACATTCTCTCCACTCATCTTCTTATGGCTCTACAGATGTAGCCAATTGTTTTTTACTTTAAATATATCATTTACTCTAGATGTACCTCCTAAAGATTTAAAATCCTGATATTTTGTCTTTACAGCATTCCCAGTTTCCTTGCCTTTGGATTATTTTATTTAACACCTCAAGTGGTAGCAGATCTCTCTAGTACAGAAAGACTTTTGTTAAAGAGCAGAGAAAATATTTAATCAAGCAGTAAACTTTCCATTAATTATTTTGCCTGGGAACCACAACATATTCACTGAAGGCTAAAACCCACAAATTAGTAAATTAAGTGGTTAATTAGTGAAACTTCAAAATAAATCTAACATGGTAATAATATTTTTTAAATTGCGTGCCTTTAATTTAAAGAAATATTTTCTGAAATGGAAAACATTGTTAAACAACAAAAATAATTAAGACTGAAGTATGTTCTTTGTTAAAATAAAAACAAAAACAAAAAGGAAATAGCTATTGCACATTTGAAGTGGAAAAAACATTGGGCTAACTTATTCTTTTTCCATGCACTCATCTTTAACATGATATCAATATTATAGGTAAACAAGACATACCAGCTATTTTTTTCTATATTTTGACAAAAAAAAAGACATTTAATTACATTATTTTTAAAACAGAATAAAAACAAATGCTACAAAGAGCCTATCAAAAATGAATTTGAAAATTAGTCCAGTAGTGATAAAATCAATACAGCAAGACAGTCAATCAACCTCATCCTAACTGCCTGATCTGCATTATTTCTGGACTAACGGCCTCACTTGTTTATAAATCTGTGTGCATTGCTAAATAGTATTTTCATGATGGATTTCATAAATCTGTACATATAGGGTTTTTGGCTCTCCACTTGTAAGTATATGCAATGCATTAGAAGGGATATATTGTCCTTACATGAGCATGAAATGCATATTATTTATTCCATTAAAAAATCCCCAAAGACCTGCTATAATTTGCTGCAAGAAACTTGTGAAAAGTCTTCATAAATTGCTAATACATCATTTTATTTTGGCAGAATAACAGCTGCATCTATCATAGCATGCATTCTGCTTGTCTAAACAGAGTCTAAAGTTCACAAATTTATTTTTTAGTTTTTTAACTGATTTACACATTGTTTAGAGGGTAGAACAGTCAAGAAATGTAATAAACTAATAATCTGAAGTACATATAGGCTGTCTGGCAAGACAACATTTTACATGTCTGTGAGAATCATTGCTCAGGCTTTGCAAACCCTCAGCAATAGGGCAGGATAACTTCATCAGCCTGAAGGTATTTTCACAAAATCCCAGATACCCTAAAGGTGTAGATTCTCAGCTCCCTTGGATGCAGGTTTAACAAATCAGAGGCTCTCCCAAAGTCCAACAGTCATGGGTGTCTTTTTCTTTATCTGGTTTCATCAGACTTCATAGTGTCTGCTTTAAACTTTATTACACAATTGTGACCTAGACAAACTGAATTGTAGCACAGATTAACTCCGTATTCTTTCTTTCCATCCTTTACACAGTTCTCAGCAATTTCAGCCAAAGAAAATAAAGCCATTGGAGAAAATTATCAACTAATTTGGAATGAAATATCTACAGAAGGGTTTGTTGTAAATCACTGTAAATAATTCCTTTTGTGTGTCCCATCTTTCAATCTTTGAAATGGGCATAGTTATGTGTGCACTTCTGATAAGGCACTTTTGATATCTACCAAATAGTACTAAGAGATGGGTATTATTATCAATGTGGCTGTTCCAGTTATCAGTCTAATTGGAGTGATGAAAGAGCTGGCATGGAGAACCAACAACTTATTCCCTGAAGAAGAATTTTTAAGCACCGATAAGTCACACAGCTGCATAGTGCAGCTTGCTTACTCCTATTCACATCATAGCTATTTCTCAGATGTTACACTAGCGGCTATTGTAACTGCTAGCAGCTTAAATATTATTTATTATTGAAAAATTGTGTCATAAAACAAAGGAACCTCATTTATAATGAAGGTATTAGTCAAATACGAGAAAGGGTTTTGCTGCAGTTCTTTCTCCTAGAGTTTAATGCAAGACCAAACAGAAAGATTAAAGAAAACGTAAGATTAGAATCATAGATTCTCAAAGGTTGGAAAGGACCTCTAAGGTCATGGAGTCCAACCATTAACATGGCACTGCCAAATCCACCACTAAACCATGTCTCTAAGTGCCACATCCACACGTTTTTTGAACATTTTCAGGGACGGTGATTCCACCACTTCTCCGGTCAGCCTAATATCTAATCCAATAATGATAATCCAATAATGAATGGAATGCATTGCAAATATAGGGCTTACCTGATTGATCATACATATGCCCACAAATTACTAGGCTTACTTTTACTTCATGTTTTTTGCTATTCCAGTGAAAATCTAGGTAAGTGTATTTCACACATGCTCAAGTAAGAGCAGCTTTGCACTTAAGTGTAAAGTAAGCAACTAGGTAGAATCTTCCAAGAAGTAAAAACAAAATTGCATGTAAACTAAAACTCAATGACTTGATTGTCAGTACCTGTGTTTATAACAGATCTCCTGATTCTGATTTTCAAACAGGCAATTTTTTTCCTTCAGAAATTTTTAATAAAGACACCTCCATCAGGAAATGGTAAGAATTTGGTCAAGATCAAGGGGATGAGAGAAGAGAAGAGAGTCTGGTAAGGGAAGACAATGGCATTCTGAATTAATAGACTGAGCCTAGAAATGTTCCCTAAAAACACAATCTTGTTAAAAAAAAAAAAAAATAAAAAAGGCAGCAAATCAGAAAACAAGCTCAACTTTCCAAGACCGCCCCAAACATACCAAAATGAACAGGCAGGTGAATCCTTAATATATTTGTTTCACTTTTGTTTCACTTTTATTGTTGTTTTGAGCTTTTTATATATTTCTCTTACAGCATTACTAATGATGTGAACAGTTTCTACAGCAAGCTTGGATTTGCAATACCTCAATTTTCCCCTAAACTGCAATGTGTCCTGCAAATGAATGGTTCACATACTAGCATATGAGTGAATCAAATTACTACTATCATAATTTCTTGACTGGTAAAATAAAGGTGGCATTTACAGTCATATTTTGCTATAAAGATAAAGAGATCTGTAAGGCATATATTTCATTAATATGCATACATACACACATAGGCATACACATGTCCATTTGTGATTTATGAATAATTGTAAGCATAATCACAATACTTTTATTTCATATTATGTTCCTTAAGTGTATTTGTGGTGGGCCTTGCCCAAAGGCAACAACAGAAAGATTCACACTGTTTCAAGATACTGTCTTTAGTATGTTTACTAAATAGAAATTAGATATATATTAAATACGAACTAATATGTTTACTAGACATAAATTAGAACAATTACATTTTGTTTACTATATACTGTACTGATATTTTTGACAACAACTATTATCATTATTCTTACCATTATTTGTACTAGAATTAAATAGAACCTGGCAAGTACATTAAGTATAATTGAACATGGTACATGGTTATTCTAATACCCATTGATGTGGGAACAAATCTTAGCCAAGAAAAGCAATTTAATTTCTCCTATCCCAAAGCAGGCTTTCGAAGGCAGGCTCTAACAGTTATTTACTGTACATTCATTTACTTGCAACAATTTACTTTATGAAGCTCCAGTATGGTCTGAGAGACTTTCAGATGCCTGTATATTTCAAAAAACTATTTCTTTTGAGTAAGTGCTGAAAGCTTGTCTTGGGGTAATGTCACATGCTTCTATTTCTCAGCAGCCACTTTTTGGTTGTTTAATCTGTTTTCTGCTATTGATTTGTTCTGGTCTTTTTTTTGTTAAAGCCTGGGTCTTTTAACAAATGTCAAGGTTTACATATCCTCTGTTTTGATAAGTAATGCAATATGTAAAATGCTTTGAATGAAATTCTTGGTGTCCAAGAAGAAAAGCTTTGTTAAAAAGGTTATAATAGAAATTTTATGATGCATAGTAGACGTCATAGGACATTTATCGATCCACCTAACATTGTGTGTCTGGAGATATAATTTATTTCAAAGTCCTTACCATATTGTATTACTTAAAAGAAAGTACAGCATAAGAAGGCATGGAGAAAAAAACCTCAACATTTTAATGAAAGTGACCAGAACGAATCCTGAGCAGCAAAGCATTTGCATCAATTTAAGCTCTGGAAAGAAGGTAGGTTCAGCAGGGCTGTGAAAAGGTAAATGCTACAATATCAGAAAAAAATAACCTTTTAATAATGTTACTTAAGGCTATATTGAAGTTGGATTTTTTTTAGTTGCCCTGTTTGCATAAAAAAATATTTATTGTGTTGCAATTTTACATTCTATTTTTTAATTTCAAAATTATATTTAAACAACACTGAAAATTCTGGGGAGCAATTGATATGAAATCCCACATGATATGTAAAGATATATCTCCTTTTTCTATGGAGATTTGAAGAAAGAATATACTCATGATTAATATTTTTTTTTGTAAGTAAATGGTGAATTTTGTTTGTAAATCTGCTTGACTTCATGTTGGTAGGAGTAGAGACTAGTTCTAAAATTTTATAGAAATGATGAACTTAAATTTCGTTGTTTATCAAACATTGATGCTCTTCTAACTAGATCATGCTGACAATTACATGCTTGAATAATCTGAACTCTAAAATGTGACTGAGTCACATGGAGTTGAGAGATAATAATTTATAAGAATATATTATAAACATTTATTAATTGCCATTCCACACAGTTAAAATAAACATAATAAACATAGTGGCCCAAATACATTCCTGTAAAACACAACTATTTTCTAACTACAGACAAGACTTTCAGCACCACTGGTTATCACAGCTCAATACTTATTTTGTGTTTCAGCTCCTTATCTATTTCCCCAACTTCGACTGTTTAGGATGAAATTGAGTGTCTGTCTGAAATTTTCCAAAAAGTTGGTCACTTCTAAGAAAAGATGCAAAATATTTATGCTGCCCTTTGCAGAGGAGACCTGAAATCTACCAAATAACAAAGCCTTCCTTTTAGGATATGTCCAAATTTAGATCAAGTATATATGAATTGAAGTTTTTCCATGATCAGAGAAGGAATTCTTGATCTTTTGGGCTATATTCACTAAAATACCAGTCAGTATGGAAACATGATTTACCATGATATCACATGGACCTAAGCAAGACTACTCCTAAAGATAATGTGGAAGATCATGCAAAGTCAGGGAACTTAAAAGCCTGCTCGTTTCATGCTGTCTGTGGCAGACAAAGAATAGCTACAGAAACCACGAAGAGGGTAAGAATCAAAACTCCTGCAGGAAGAAGGCTGAGAGAAGAGGCTGGAACTAAAATCCAAGAGAGAAATGAGACTGACTCAGAATCAAGGTGAGAGAAACTAAAGATAACTTGGCAAACAATGTCCTGGCACAGCTGGGACAAGAGACTAGAATGACTTGACAAAGAGACTGACACAGAGCAGAGAGAAAAACATGACGAAAACGAAAATTATGAATTGGCAAAGGGGAACTGAGTAAGAATAAAGAAGATGGATTATGGGCACTAGATGGTTCCTAACTCTCAGAATTTACATAATTAAAAGAAGTGAAAATACAGGTAACGATAAGAAAGAACACAAAGAATAAGTACATTGAGAGACTGGACTCAAGATCTGCCTAAACAGTGCACTAAAACAGGCCAAATTTGGAGGAGGTCTAAACTAGAAGATGATGAATCTGAGCAATACTGTCAAGAATAATCTGGATTCAAAAAGAAACAGAGAGTGAGAGGAAAAAAGTAATCAGACCGGAATCTGTAGAAACAAACAGAAGACTTGATGGGAAGAAAGAGTGGATAAGAGAGGAAGCTTATGCTGCAATAAGTTAGAGGACAGAAACAAGAATTGTTCATAGTAAAAGAAAGGATTACGGAACACAGGTGTGGAAAAAACACCAATGAAAAAGAAACAAATTAGAAGGAAAAAACAACGAAAGAAAGAGTGCCTTGGGAAAGAAGATGTTATAGACACATCTTTACCATCCAGTGCAACAATCTGAAATAGCCCAACATAAACCACTGGACCTTTCAGTGCACTGACTTGAGAAATATTTTTGAACCTACTTAGCAAACATCCCACAGCAACGGAAACATAAAATGGTTATTATTTACTCAAATCATAAGACAGAAATCCTTATTGATGGTCTAATGTTTCCATTTTTCTAAGTGGATATCTAAGCGAACTATAAGCCAATGTCTCGAAATGGATTTTTCTCTCTCTTTTTTTTTTTTTTAAACCTGATTTCTCTTCAAAAAAACTCACACTGAAGAACTTCCAAACCTGAGTAGAAGACTATTGACTATCCGGCTGTAAAATTAAGCACTTAAAATCTAGAAAATGCCTTTGTGTATCTGTTCTTGAATAATTTTCATAACTGAAAACACAGATGATGAAATTACATGAGATCTTGTATCATTTTTTCTCCCTAGCCTGTAAAATTCAATGAAAGTAAGTTCTACCTGCCTTTAAAAATCTGCATTTAGGTGATTTTTTAATATGCAATCTCAAAGTGAATTAAGTGGCATCTTGTAAAATGTCATTCTGTAGTCTATTCAAAAAGATTAGGTATATGCTGTTTGAGAGTTAAACAATACATAGAAAAATATGTATGTATCTCCACAAAATAGAAAAAGAAAAAAAAAAGAAAAAAGAAAGAAGGAAAGAAATATGCACAAGAAACCCCTCGGTAAAATAGGAGTGAATTCATAGAGAGCTTAAAAATGAGATGCTTACTTCAAAGAGTTTACAAATCCTAAATGAAAGACAGCAGTCCTTGAACTAGAATATATAGACAATAGTGATGCTGAGAAGAAAGGAACAGGAAAGCAGGAATTTTTTAAAGTGAAGCTGTACCATGCACTCCTTATAAAAAAGTTGAAGAGTTTCTAACAACTCTCATTATGAAAGAAGGGATGCAAAAATAATCAAGCTGGGGGCTCTGTCAAGAGCAAAAAGAATTGAGTAAGATTTAAAAAGAAAGTGAAATAAAAGTTACTGTGTTTTTTGTTCTGAGTTGGAAGACGTTTCACTGTAAGAAAGTCATAATTAAACTGCATTAATTTAATTTCACTGACTAACAGGATAGTAAAGTTTGAATTTATTTGAGAAATAGAACCGATAAATGTTTTTTTAGTGGAGGTATACATGGGTCCATTTTTAAAGTAAGGTTCAGGTCCTAATTATTTTTTTTTTTCCCTGGAAAGCACTGTTTTACTGCTATCAGAGGTTCCCTGAAAAGCTAGAATTCAGGGAGGAGAAGAATTAAGAATTCTGGGCAGTACTTTAAATAACAGAGGCACAGATCCCATTGCATTTAACTTTCAAATTCTGGTCAGAAGATTCCCAAGGCAAATATAATGAAAATAAAGCTTAAATTTGCAGAGAAAAGAAAACCACAAAATTGCAATGACAGTTAGGCAATGTAAATATGTAGGAGACTCACCTAAAGGACCAACATTGGTTGGCCAGAAACATATTAGGAGGAGAGAAGGTAGTTGATTGTCATAGCCTACTCACAAATTGGATCTGAGGGTATACAAAAAACTTTACTGTCTAGCTAGGTATAAAAAAATGCTTAACTTCTAATTCTTGCAAAATATTTCTATGCCCATCTGGCAACTTAAGGTTGACTATTGTACCAGAGTTCAGGAAAGTAATGAAACAAAAAATACAACCAGAAATTTACACCAATATTTATGGAGTGAATAGAAATTATAAACAATGGTCAGATAAGAATGGACACCATCCCCCCCAGCCCCCTCAAACAGCCCCACCCAAAAAATAACCTCAAGAAATAGAAAAGAAAAAATAGTTACTAGGGAGCATAAAGCAATAACTATGATTTCTAGAAGGAATATAATATTCTTCCTAGAACATAATATAAATATGTTTTTAGATCATAACATACTGGCCATTAACAGAAACAAAGTCCTAAATTAGATGGATAACTATTTAGTCCAACTGAACAATGGCTACTCTTTCTTTAGGTTATATATATTTTTTAAGCTTTATTTTTTTAATATTGGGTCACTTTACTGAACAGTTGCATTTCCCTTTGAACACGTACCAGGGAAGCAAATCAAATACTTTTAAGTAAACAAATGCTTTCCTTAAACTAAGATATACTATGTTAAAAGCATTTCTTGTATTACTTAACTAATTTTGCTTTGTCAAGTAACAGAATTAAGTTAGTTCAGGATTAATCTATCCCATCCAAATTTTTCAGAAAAAATAGTAACTTTGGCTTATAAAAAACTTAAAATTGTTTAATCCAGAATTCAAAGAACTGCCTTTGGAAAAAAAAAGATCTATAGAAAGAACATAAGAGTTGGGAAGTTCCCAAAAATATTTCTTAAAATCTTGATTTAGCCTTTCTAAAATCCCCTGTGAATTAAAGGATAATAACTTCAAAGTGTTGCAAGTTTTGTCTTAACAAAGACATGATCATTCATACATTTCCCTGTAGTATATACAAAAGGTATTTTATCTCAGTATCACATAAATTTGAGAGGGTTTTTTTTTAGTAAATATACTCAAGAATGCATTATCTTGCATTTCTAGACTTTACTTTTCAGCCTGTAAGGTCTCAACAATTTATTGATACAATTTCTAAATTACAAGTTATATATAAGGAACATGTATGATACTCCCAAATAACAGCTCTTGATTCCTAACAATAATTGAATTCTGAGCAACGACCAAAACTATGGATGTTGGAAAGTGAACTTAGTAACATTTTGTTAATTAAAGATTGTCAAACCATTGAGGTTGAGATCTCCTGAAAAAACGGTACAAGAGCTTGATTTAATAATTTATTGAAATGACAGCACTTCTAAGGCCACAGAATCTTTATAATAATCTGCAATATAACTACAGGTTAACTCAAAGGGAATACACCTACTAAATCACTGAAACAGTTCCTAGGCATCTTCATTAAATATTTCAGAAGGCAAAACCAAGACAGACTATACAAAAGGAAAGCATTTTATAACAAATAAATTCTCAGTAAAGGCAAATTTAAAATGTTTTTAGATTAAGGATACCATGGGGCTAATAATTTATTTTTGCTCATTGAAAAGCAACAGTCTCTGGCAAACAGAACTAATGTAATAAACATGTTTCTATACGGCATATGAAATGCACAAAGCTAACAGTAATGTCTGGTTTTATACATCATAAGTGATACAATTGAACGTATCACCACCGTTTAATTTCTTAAATCCATGATGATAAAATTTATATAGACACATATGCAGAAACATATGTAAAAAGACGTAAGACCTGCACTACTGAAAGGAGAATGAATACATAGGTATGGTGTATTAGATGTGTATACCTATATTACCAGACATTGCAAACTCTCTCTCTCTCTCCACTCCCGCTCCTCCCCCCCCCCCATTTATGACTCTGCCAGTTGATTGTTCTTTCTGGCTCCTTTCCTAATCTTTCCTTACTGAAAATTGCAATGACACTTTTATCTTCCAAAGAAAAAACCCGTTCCCAAGATCCACACAGGCAAGTTCTACATGTTGAAAGAGCTCATTTTAATTTATTTTTGGATGGAGTTACAACATAGGTTACAGTCTAAACAGCAGTTATACACTAATATGAATGCAGTGTATACTATTTAATTCAATTATTCAAGATATGCACACATTCTATTCCGGATATATGAATGTAACAACAACTTTGCCATTGACATCAGTAGTTTAGAGTTATCTCACCTAAATTTAGGGTCTCAGCAGTTAGAACTCTCATCTAATTTAAATAGTGTGGCTTCATCACTAACCAATGGAGAGGAACAAGAAAACTAAGGGCACAATTCATTCTTTTCTAAGATGGCAGGCACAAAGACAGAACTATATTTTTTCTCCATTGATGCAATTAACTTGGACTATGATGATAAATTTTATCTAATCTAATTTTAGGAATGTAAATCAAATGAATAAGCACAAACATATTGAGTCGCTATTATCTTTTGCTTGTGGTGAACTAATGCAAATAAATCTTTATTCTACAGCCTTTACAAAGCATGTCAGAAAAATAGAGATTTCAAGTATTTTCATATATTTTTCCTGAATTTTAATTTATTTTTCACTGAAAGTGAAAATTCAGCACCTATGGAAACATAATCAAAAAGTAAATCCAGCAATTTATATATATATAAATTATATGAAATACCTAATTTCTATTTTGACAACATTTCAAGAAATTTCACTACTTAGGAATTTTGATAATTTTGCCGAAGTTATATAGTACAGTTTATAGTATCTGTAATGTGTTTTTTGTGGGTTTATAGTTTTATTTGAAAAAGACATTGTACAAAAATAGAAAAACATAGTATGTCACAGTATCAGAAATATAACATTTCTTCAGCTATATTACACAAAATAAGACATGAAACTTAAAACTTTATACTTTTATGACATTCAAGAATTATTTTTTCATTTTTTCTATATATAGATTCTTTTGTTACCTTCTATGGTATTAGAGTGGTAAAAATATAAACCTTTAAAAGGATCCCCTGCTACTGAGCTATAGTAAGTTCAGTGGGATCATATACTACAGCATAACTGGTAATCAACATGACAGAAATCTGTGCCTTGATTTGTGATATGTGTTCTGGTGTACAGGTAACAAAACATGCGTTTTTCAAAGCTCTATTATAAAAAAAAAATAGAGGAATATTAAAAAAAATCTTTCTCATACTTCAGGGAAAAGAAAATCTTCTCAGGACTCAGACATGAGAAGACCTACAATACATCAGAGGGAACTTCCCATTAAAATCACAAGAGGAAAGTCTATTGATATTAAAGTTTTTAAACAAAACTGTAGTAAATGTATGATACAAATAAACAGAAAGATAAGCAGCAAGTGTTATTAAGGATTTCAAGCATGCTCAGTTCTACCTAGCATTTTAAAGTGATCTTTAATACTGATATTGAAAAGAACCATAACTTACTTGAGGATCTTGCTGAGTGTCTGTGTGGCGGCTTATTTTTTTCTCTGTTCTCAGTCAAAGCACTTCCACTGGCCATGGAAACAAGGTCTAAATCCATGTCTTCTCTACTTACACGGCTTGCCTGGAAGCAGTGGGAGAGAATGTACACAATCATGAAACAAAATATAACATTTTCTGAATGTAGCTCACATTACTCCAAATAAACAAACAGGGTCTGTCAAACAACCTTCTTTAAAATGATACCACAATCCTTTTTTGTTGCCTAGGCTGAACAAATGCACTATGTCAAAGCATTTTTGTAAATAAGAGCCGATCTTAAAATTGTGGTTTGTGATCTGAGTCAATGCAACAACAAAAGAAAACATTTTAGTACAGTAATTTTGACGAAAATCAATCTTGCAGAGGGCTGATGAAACCTTAAACAGCTTAAGATCATTTACTGACCAGTCTATAATTTAAGTTATAGTTGAATGTCAGAGATGTCATATTGGATTATTTCCTGCAATATTTATGCTTTATCCAGGACACGTATCACTTCAATCAGGCATGCGCTCAGTGAGTAATTTAATCTTTTAAGTTTTTGCTAATTAACCATAACCATCAGACAGCATTTTAATTATACTTTAGGCAAGAGTATTATATTAATTATAAACTTCTAACATGCAGTGGTGGTATGTTTTGGCATGAGGCATGTTACCTGCACACACAAATGACAAAAATGAAAATCATATTTCATTTTAGCAATGCTGCTTTGGGAAAATGTAGGGCAAAGTTTGAAAACAGACCTGGAAAATACCACCCATTGTAATTGCAGATTTGTTATTTTTGCAGAAACAACTTCACATTTACTGAAGAAGGTAATGAAAAGCCATTCAGCACCAAAAACAGCCCCTGAGGCTGATACTGAGGGCCAGTAACAATGATGGGGAAAAATCAGACACTGTTGATGAATAGTCTACAAAATTTCCAGCATAGAGTCAGTCAGCTGGAAGTGCTGAACATAAGGATATACTTTTCTAGCCTCTGGACCTTCAAAAGTGACGTCCAGAAAAGTAGATGACATCTTTCCTCTCTCTGGGATGAAGAGCTAGGTGTCTTTCAGAAGCTAGGTGTCTAACTGAGTATTTGTCTTTTAATATAAAACCAAACAAACTACAGAAAAGGAAAGACTTTGCTAGTGGTAATGTCACTAAACTTTTGCCTAACACTGTAGTAGCAAGACTGCTCAACCAAATATCGAGAGACTGGCTCTCAACTCCATTCTCAGGGGGCTAAAGCCCACAGCTCCCTTTTTCTCAGGAAAGTGCTGTTACTATGAAGTTGTAGGCCATTCTGGAGGAGATGATTTCCAGACTTCCTGTTCTAACTAGCTCACTGTACCAAAAGCAGCACTGCACCAATGCAGACAGGCTTTGTAGTCCAGTCTAACTTAGAGAACTCAGATGAAATGGAGACCTGTTTCATTTCCTTGTCTTTACTCAGTCACTGTTTAATGTAAAATTCATTAAAAAGTCCATGCATTTTCAAACCAAAAACTCCAAAGATACAGAGATTTTACACTCTTCCTTAGTGATTGCATACCCTTCGTGTCTACACAGAAAGTTTATCCCGTATTTTCTGATGCTTAGCTTTCTCATGTTTAATGACGAAGATTTTAAAGTTTTGCTTTGCACAGCTAATCTTTATTATTGCTGTTAACATCAATATTTTATTTTCTCTTCCATAGCAGTGTGAAGAAACTTTGAAAAAAACTTACGTTTTACTCTGCCAATTATTTCTATTTTTTTTGGCCTTAATATTTACAGTTGCTTTAAGCTTGTGGGAGCTTCCTATTTTCAAAATCTTTACATTGAAAGCTTTTAGTCTTTCATTAGTAGACAAATTCATAATGCAATGATTGTGATACTCAAAGAGATTCAAACCAATAGAACTGATCATGCTTATTTCTATCTAACCTGTTTTAACACACAGCAAAAGTTTTTTAATGTCCCAATATCCAAAGACCCAGGAGGCCACAGAATTTTATACAGCTAGCCTTTCTATGGTACTACTATCCAATCCCTACCATCATAGAAACTAAGGCTTTATCATCTTATGGACAACAATATTCAGGGTTATATGCTAGATTTTATTAGGGCTACCTTGATTTCTGATGTAAAATATTTGTTATTTTATTTTAAATAAGGGTAAGTGTTTTTACCCAGTTACAGCCAGAGTAATATTTAAGGTTATATTAATCACTGGAGCAAACTTAATTTTGGCTTTTTAAAGAAGCTGACTGAAAGTCCTCTGAAGCTAATTAAAACCTTCCCTTTTTCATTTATGATTTAGAACCAAAAGTTGGAAGAAATTTAAGATACGGCACAGTTTTTCGCAGACTGTAGTATTGGACTTCCATTTGTAGTGATCACCATAGTTAACTCTTCATACTTTATGCCGTTGGTTTTATTACCACAAACCCTTCTTACTAATTAATTGGAAATTAATTTCAATCAGGAGGAAGCTTTGCCTTGAACACAGTTTTGCATCTGTATATTTGTCTATTTCTAGGTAAAATTATCAAGACGTTCTGTAACCTTCAGAGATAAAAGGTGTTTTTGAATTCAAGTTACATCTAAATGATTTGGAGATACTGATCAATAGTGAAGTGGTTAACCCTGTACGTAACTTAAACTTTATACAAAAAGAATCAGGAAGTCTATCCTACTTACTATTCCATAAAATCATATTAATTTAAAAAAGTTTAAACTGTAAGTCAGCATGCCTTCCTAAGCACTTCTATGGTATTCACTAGTGAGAAAAATCCATAAAGGTTTTTATAGATTAACATAATAAGGTCTTTGATTTACTGCAGGTTACTACGAAGCAATAATCTCCAGTGAGAAGACTTTATTGTTTATGTGTAACCATTGAAATGCCATTTTGTATCCATGAAAAAGAAAGTCTTAAATTACTGGAATGTGCACAAATATCATTTAGAAAACTATATGAATCTAGTACTTTCAGAATGCAGTTTATGGAACACATAAAAAGCAGGGATTGTCTAGCACATTCAGAAAACTTTACGGTAGAGCATACAACAGGAACAAACTATTGGAAATGCCCAGGAATGCTTTCCTCTTCTAAGGCTTGCTCTCTCTCTCTTCTTTTAATATATATATTCCACTTTCTTTCAGTTTACAAGAATTTTTTGATAATGATTGCAGCTGTTAACTTGATTTTTTTCATTATTGTATAGCTTTTAAGTAAGCTACTGTGCAAAAGCAGTACGAGTATGCTCATATTTCAACCTTTAAGAGAGAACCCATATAAATTTTAAAACCAAAATTCTCCAGCTATTTGTGTGTACAAACCACATCATTATTTCACTGCCTATATAGTACTGCTTTCTGCATTAGAGATACATTTTATTCCATTTTCTATTTTTTGAACCATCTATTGCATTTTTCTCTGTATTTCATTCATGCGTAACAGCTATGTTATTATGTGGCACAGGCTGTGACAATTCCATAACTTTGGCAGTTATGTGGGCACACCACATAATACTATTGTGGGATTGCAGCAGTATTTTGTGGACAGAACCGCTTAGTGTAAACAACATACAATCTACCTATGCACACATATGCTTACCAATAATTACATAATATGTAATTTAGATAACATTATTAAATTATGATTTGCTCAAATTAGATAAATTAGTGTTCTAGACTCGACCTAGCAAATAACTATTGATGCTGCTGCAATCAAATCCCATAACAGTCATTTTGTTCATGATTTCAGCCCTTTAAATTTTAGAAGAACTTAAGAATTGGACACACTTGCTAGAGAAAAATATTTGACAAAATCTGTGTTAAAGAAAACAGTAATAGTAACATCTAAGGCTTAAAAGCATTTTTTTCAAAGGTGAATTTTACAAGAGTTTATGGAATCATTTCCAAAACATGCAAATTGCATAGGTTGAGAAGCTAAAGAAGAAAGAGGCTAGAAAGGGGCAAGACTGCTCAGAGAACAAAATGAGGCATGTGACACATCATCTAATGTGTGACGTGACACATCATCATACTTTTTATGCAACATATTACATCACATATATGAGTATAAAACACTAATTCTGCATAGCTTCTAAACTTTTGCCCCATTTTTTCAAACCATACAACATTATATCAATAAGAATATTGCTAATTTGGCATTAAAATGTAAAGTCAGTATATATAGAAATGGAGCTAGTATACATTGGCCTGTAGGCATCACAACTGCTCGCTATTAAAGGAACTTTTGGGTATCTCTGACACAGTCTTTTAATTTTATAAACCTTCAAAATGTTAAACTGCTCATATTTCCCCTCCTGCCAACTTACATGACTGCCAGTTTCAGAAAATCTGATTTTTTTAAAATGCTACACAAAGAAGGAATAATGAAAAGAGGAGAGGGCATTTTAAGATGTAAAAAAATATAAAAAAGAAATTGTAGGAATAAGTCTGATTTCATGCAATGTTTTCAATAATGTCACCATATTAATACCCAATTCCAACTTACTGTATTTCAATAAATGACACTGAAGGCATATTAGAATGATTTAGATATGTGATTTACAGAATTTGAGAATATTGAAAGTTGTTCAATTAACAAGAATACATGTTTTCAGTAAATAATGTAGTTGTCATTGAACCATATTTAATTTTTATCAGCTTGTTTTGAAAATGTAGATTTAGAAGCTTCAAAACCCACACAGTAGCATTTGATCTCTTAAGAACAAACTCGGTGTCAGATCATGAAGCTAGAACCCTATGTACATACATGGGGTTTTGTGCTAAAATATTTTCTCCTGATCTCCATCAGGGGATGATTTGATTGCCCAACAGAGATAACACTACAGAACTATATTAGTCAAAAACTTCTCCTGTTTTTACACCAGGTACGGATTGGAAACAGCTCAGTTCTGCAAAATCCCACAAAGAAACAAGTTCTTACCACAAGTTGTACTTGTCTACTGTCACATATCGCAGGATCTAACTCAGGCAAAAAATGACAGCTGGGAAAAATAGAAGAATTAGAAATTTCAGTAAATCCCACTGTACTGGGCTCACTAAAATACCTGCACAGAATCTTTTCAGGAAACAATCCTGGTTAATTATTTAAAATAATTCCATGATTAACACACATCAGAGAAATTAATATTAATGGATAAAGTATAGGAGCAATTAGTATTTGTTTTTTTGTACTTAAGATTAAAAAAAAATTAACAATTGTTTATTCAAATGATAGAATATTAAGTTAAAATATAAATGTCAATATGTACAACCAGCATGACTTCTCGTATGTGTTGACATAAATTGTAGAAAAGACAGTTTTCATATTACATTTTGTAAGAATAAAATTGTTTTCAGTTGAATAGATATCTCAGCTGTTCTACACTGTCTACCAATGAAGTTCGAATGGAGATCAGCTGGACTTTTGGCACATTAAAAACTGGCTTCATGATCTTCAAAAAAGTCAGTACAAATATTGGGGCATAGCATACACCTGCAGAGGTAGCACAATAATATTTAAGAAAATTCTTTTATCAATTTCTATGTCTTCTTACTTTCAAACATCAGTACATGTTATATTCCAGTGTTTTCATTCAAATTAAAAGTCATGGAAGTAATCTCAAGGAAACACTATGAGTATTTCTCTACTATGGATCATGACTGAAAGATAAATATTTCTTCAAAGCCAGGTAAATATTTCCTAAGGAATATATAGATTCATATAGATTCTATAGTCATTGATACAACCTGGATATGTGGCATATTTTTCTGCACAAGACAGAACAATTTGCAGCCCATTTAATTATAAATTAAATACATTTTAAATGAAAATAATGCTAGAATTCATATGCTAGACCCATTGCTTGTCTACTGACACTTTGGTTTTATTAGAGATGCTTGGCATTGTGTCTACTAATGACTTCATTAAGATACCAATGCCTTATATTGAATTTATGAACAAAATATAGTTTCTATGTCTTCATGTTAGTTTAGGCAACATGAACCTTTCCCTTAATTGTATTGACATTTTACCTGTCTAATAACCAAAACTGAATATAGAAGGGACATGTTTACAACATTTTAGTACAGTGTAGTATAAAGATGTAGATGCTGGGTTTATGTTATGAAGACAAAATATAAATACACACGATTTAGTTTAAAAAATGTATTTTTTTGCTTCCTTAATCAAATCTAACAATATAGCTAATGTTACAGTTGATTTAATTACATAAAACCATAGTATTATATAATGTATGATGAATAAGCACTTTTTTTTACACTCTTTACAGTCTAAAAATCACTGTACTGCTAAAGCAAAACTATGTAGCTATTTATGATAAGATTCTGAATATTTTATAACTTCATTTTCAATGTGGAAGAAGTATCTACCCAATGACTACTAAGCTGATTCTAAAGGGTGCCATATTTGGGACCCGGAAATATGGTGTACCCTCTTCTAGGTGCAAAGTCATGTTTGTTTTAGAACTATTAACTTAGGTTTCACTTTACAAGACAAATTTAAAAAAAAAAAAATCTAATTTAAAGGCAATGACCTCACCACTTCGTATTTCTGGAACTGGCTGCTCCATAATCCAAAAGCTGTGCATGAAGCCATTGGTATGTGAAGTCTTTTCTCTGCAATTTCTCATCTAAAGTAGTATCCAGCTGAGAAAATTTTTTATCTGGGGAGGAAGAGAGATACTCCTGTCTTTCATCATTATTTTAAAATACATTTTCTTTAAGATTTCCTAGATAAACTTGGAACCTATGGCTTTTTGGAAAAGAAAAAAGGCAATTACTTCATTTTCATGCAAAGAGTCCAACAATTTAAAATTTCTTCAGATCTATTTAAGAAAGGTGGTTATATTGCTTTTAATTTTATGGTTTGTTTTCTCTTTTGAGATGTAGTATTGGCCTTCTGAATAAATTTATTTTATTGGGAAATAAATCTATCCTTTATTTTGAAATTCATATAGAAGTATATATTACTCATAAATTGCTTGTCACATATTGCTTGCTTATTTTTGTATTTCCATAATTAAAAATATACAATCATTTATATTTACCATTCTACTTAGCAATCTATCAGGTTAAAAAAACAAATCACCATTATACGCAATAGTGGAGACATGGCAACCTTATTACTCTGATCTGTCTTTTAATGTGATCTATTAAGACATTTAAGACATTTTAATGGCAATTTCTGATTTGGATTCCCAAGCAATTGCATCTATGATACCCTTTTTCAGAAATCACTACCTACTTTTAGATCACAAAAGACATCTAAAGATAGAGAAAAAAATAGTGACATTATGAAAAAAAACCGTACAATTCTGGAGAACCTTCAGTTTTTGGACCATTCTGCTGAATAGCAAACATGGTTAGAAGCACAGGGAAGAGGATGCCAGTATTGGAAGAGCGTGCAGAGGAGGCATCATTGTTGCACGCCAACATTCATGGATTAGAACAATTTTTTATTTTCTACCCACATACATCAACTTTATAGGTTATATCTTTTTAGCACCTTCAACTCAGGGCTTTTACGAGACATTTGAATTTTTTTTTTTTTTTTTTTTTTTAAAAAATTTTTTTTTTTTTTTTTTTTTTTTTTTTTAATAAAACACA
>VZRS01011733.1:281660-537017 GCA_013398055.1 Ifrita kowaldi | reverse complement strand
CCTTCAACTCAGGGCTTTTACGAGACATTTGAATTTTTTTTTTTTTTTTTTGCTACAAAAGTTTTTTGCTTTTCTCTTTGATGTCATTTCAGATAACACTGAGTTATCACCCTTTTTGCTAATTATTCTTTTTTTTTCTTTCAAAGATCCTTCTTTCCTCACTGATAGGTGAATTCAGCAGCTACTAGAAATTTTTAGTAAACTGCAGGAACACTTGAGCTCATAGACCACGGGTCACCTCACTTAACATCAAGTCCATTTGCTCACTATGGATGATTTAACTTTCAGTAACTGCAAAGGGGTGCCAGGGGGCGGGGACAGAGATATCAGAAATCCCATAGTTTTCATTCATGTTTTGACAACATAAACTGAAGTTATAGGATATTCACCAATTCACCTTTAAAGAGGTTTGGTACGTTACCTGTAGTATTTTTTAAACTTATAATTTCCTTTGCATAAGCTGCAAAATATAGTGCCTCACTGGCATTTTACCTGGCTTTGCAGTGAGCTCATTGCTTTCAAATTTTAACTCTATGTTAAAGCAACATAGCTGCTTATTTCATAGTCTGAAATACAAATGTCTTTTGTTTATTTGTCTTAGTAGAGGGAATCTCTATTCAATCGAAATCCATTCCTTAGGCTGAATGTGTTCAAGGCAGGGTCTTGGTCCAGAATATAAAGTAATATAAGCCTTGCTACTCACTCACAGACTAGAACTTTGGTAGAAGAATTTATCCTTAGTTGATGGAAAGATCTCTCATTTACCTCCTTAGGACGACAGAAAATGAAAATCTTGGATGGACAGTCACTGTATCTATTCAAATGAGGGTGTGAGGGCTGACTAAAAAAGTCAAGCAGTGAATTACGCAATCAGCGCCAAATATTAAAAGACTCATAATTACACTCTTCATCAGCTTCCTTTATTTATGTGGGAATTATTTATTTATTTTCTAAATTTATGATATTGCCTTCCTGGTTCAGGAGTACAGTTCTCTAACCTTTACAATTTGAAAATGTATAGATTCCAAGTTCACAACTACACTGGTATCCTTACAGCTCTTCATTGGAAGACAGGTGCTGATTTACAACAAGAGTAAGATACATTGTGAGTGACTTCACAAGAGCATTAATCTGGCGAATAACCCTTCTGCATATGTTCTCCAATGAGGAATAATCTCCCAAGAAATCATGTTTAGTTTTTTCTTATCTGCATTTACAGAAATGTTGGCCCAGTGTTACCACCTTTCTAAGGATAAACACTTCTTGCTATTCAAATTATTTGTATTATTTATGCATTCACTAAAGTGTTTTTATCTTTTTCTCACTTAAATGGGAAATCAATATAGGGGATAAACCAGTATTAGAAGTTCATGTCTGAGTCTGCGTGTCAGCAATGGTTGAAAGAAGATGAACATACAATAAGCTATAATAAAGCTTACCAAAAATCTGATTATTTTTAACTTGGCAATTTAATTTCCAAAATGATTTTTAATAATTTTCCTTAGTTGCAGTTTTTCAATTTTCCATTGAATTAGGTTTGAAACACAACTGGTTTTATTAAATAAGCTTTTACTTTATTTTTATTTTTGCATGTTGATTATTGAAACATGATTGAACAAAACGTGAACAAGATAAAAGTGCACACAATAGGATTTTCTTCCTTAAAATTATACATGCTATTAGACAGAGTATTCTTGTTCCATATTAGTGTTAATAGTGGCTTTTTTTATCAAATGGGCAGATGCTCTTCAATAATTTGTTTATAAGGTGGCAGAAAATGGTATTCTATTTTCTTATTTTGAACGTACCCATACTCTTACTTTTCAGCAGTAGTATCTTGCTTTTTAATTATTACAAAAAAACACCCCACACTATGTTATGAATTAAAACACTGCATTATCACTTTTCTATTCCACTTATGAACATCATGTGCTTGAGAGTCTGGTGTATCAGTATCATTAACATGCATTTGCTTGGTAGCTGTCTTAAATTAGGGCTATGTGTTTTTTAAAAACCTGGACCTCATTTTGTAGAAGTATTAACACTCATAGAAGATCCAAAGAGCTGTAAGCTTTCTGCATCTTTGAAATGGATCAGACCCATAATCTTTAATTGTTAAATGCGGACAACTCTAAGACTATCAAAGAAAATAGAAATACATCAAAAAAGGCATCAAAACCCAAATTAATTTTAGAGGCATTTAAAGTATCATACCCTCATTAGATTATTGCTTCTAAGACTTCAATCTTTTTGACCTTTTTTTTTTTACATGACACACATGCTAATAATTTAAGATTGGAATTGTCTTACATTCGGCATTAATACAGTAACGATTTTTAGGTGTTGCCAAATAATCATTGACACAGATACTGGGCACTTAGGCCAGATACAATGCAGCAGTCAGGGCCACCTACTGGCAATTTCCTACAAAGTTTGAGCATCTAAATAGAGAGATCTTAAAAAAACTTGGGCATCTGAAATATCCTTGGAACTGAGTATTATAGGAAAGCAACAAATTGTTTTCTGGGTCACCAAATCCACATGCAAACCTGTAAGAACCTGAACTTTGGGATCCAGAAAAACGCCATCCTTCATCTGTCAAATCTGTTTGCTGCGCGTGCTCTGAGACAGTATGACTCACAGTCAGTTTAAAATACGGATGCTATTGCGTACTTTAAATTAGACTATCTCTGGATAATCCGTTAAGTGAGCTAAAGGAGAAGGGCAAAGAATCTATGAACTATTTCAGGTCAAGGGCTCTAGGTTCTACATGGAGTCAGTTTTCTTCTTACAGGTTTTTGTTCAAGATCCATGGATCTTGTGCCCTCAGCTGTAGTTGTCACTGTTGAAAGAGGACTGAAACACTACCAAGGGAATAGCTCGACGTGGAAGCTGGAGATTCAGATCTCATCAGGGTAACCCATGTTCCTCAGTGCTAGGACAAGTGTTGTTAACAAGAAGCCAGCATACAAAAGGAAGAAGGATGGTTACACAATGTCTGCATTCAGGGTGAACTTAAGTTCTCTGCACAGAAAACACCAATCCTGGTTGTTGTAAATGACAGTTACTCCACTCTTCATCAATTTATATGCAAGAGGATGCTAAAGAACCTTCAACACAGTTAATTTTTTTCCAAATCTATTTGTTGATGATGGGAAGATAAAAGGTCTAACTTTAATATATGATGCTTCTTGATAAAGAAATATATGGAGAAGTCTGCACTGTATTGAACCTTTCAAATCTTGTGTTTAGAAGGTGATTTAAATCACTTCAAACCTTGCTACATGTGGAGTACAATAAAAAAAAAAGACTAAGAAACCTAAGACCTACAATGTGAAAGAAGGACTTGGAAATTCTTCAGCATTCTAAGTTTTCCTCCCTTAATAAAAGAAATCTGTGACCAGAGTTAATTTTCTTAACATGTATTCTGGAAATGGTGTTGTTAATATAGGAACTAAGTAGCTGAACTTGCGTATAAAATTATTGTCTACACTATTAATATATTAAATTTTTCTTCTCTGTCAGTATTGTGGCATAAATAACCGGTCAGAAATATATATTACGAAGGCATATGTGTCAGAGTATGAATGCACAAAATCTTTAAAAAAAATTCTTACTGAAAATTAAAATTATCTACCCTGTGAGGATTTATAACTTCTTCTGTCTTCCATACAATTATATCATGTGTGTAATAAACATTTATCAATTACCTTGAAATCCCAAGTCCAAAATCCAACTTTTTATCTCATTTTTTCCATGCTACAACAACAACAAAGTCTTATTTCTGTCACAGTCTGTATAATACACACAGAACAGAAAGTAAGAATGACATGAATGGCTCTTGCTATTAAGGCAAAAAAGTGAAGTATTTGGAAACAGACAGGAAAACAACAATAATTAAAAAATTACAACCCCAACTGCCCTTCACCCCGAAAACCCACTAGAATGTAAAAGAAAGGAAAGGAATTTCTTTTATTTTCCACAGAGAGCTTAACACATTTGTCAGAAGCGTACTATGCCAGGAGTCACTAAATACTCCCATCCATTACATAGCAACCACAATAGGCCCCAAATTGTTTTGGAAACAGAATGGTATTTAGAATGGTCTTTAGCATGCTTACAGGTATTCTGTGAATACATTCATAGTAGCAATATATATATGACTTGCAGAGAGTTGGCAGCATCATGTGGCAGTAGAGGCACAGAGTTCTTACTGAAACTTATAGCATCCCCTGATAATGTTTATCTACAACTCAGGTCTGGAATTTTCAGATAATGGGGTACATACATTTCTACCTTAAAAACATTTTCTTTTGACATATTAGTTAATTTTAGAAGGTATTTTTTCATCTGAGTGACTTTTGACTAGATTGATTTCCATCACTAGGACCAGAATGAATGAAATAAAAATATTTATAGTTTGAGTGAGTTCACAGATGAATAAAATATAAAATAGAATTTCATCATGAGAATACTGCATCAGGTTATGACCTACAACACTTTTGATGCTTAAAAATGCTTTATCAAATACTTTATCAATTATCAACCAATACCGACTTTTGAACATGGGAGCACTGATCAATATACAAGAGAACGTCTTTCAAAAATTATAATAGTAGCTACTAAAAGGAAAAAAAATTAAGAAGAGGGTTTTTTCCTAAAACTTGTGCCCTTTTCCCCTTTCTACCAGGTATTTTGTATTTTTTTCAAACTACAAATAAGGCATACTATATTACTATTTGATCTGCAAACCTCCTTTTTTTCTCTAATGTCTTCACCAACTAGTTAATTCTGTTTCAGCAGTTATATTTCAGACTGTGCTTTCTGTGTTCTCTCTTCGATGTCTCATTATTAGATTATGCAAAAGCCGAATCCTTTAGTTGAGATTCCTAAACCACTGAAAAAGTACAAATTTCAGCTACAGAATTCAAGGAAAAATGGATTTCATATTTGTACCTTCCCATTGTTTTCTATTTTGCTACTTGTTCCTGTCCCTGCAGAATACACCACTATTATTTACCTGTCCCCAGCTTACTGTTTATACTCAACTTGTTCTTTTTCCCCCATTGAGGCAAATATAAGTCTTCTTTCATCCTCAATGGTGTACTTTTAAAACACATAATTTAAAGTTATTTCTCTCTATTCATATTGCAGTAGTATCAAAGAAGTTCTTCCAATATCTCCTGATTATTTAACCTCTTCTATTTCAACCCTCTGATCACACAAATGCATTGCAAACTACCACTCCATAGTAAAATGCTCATGTCTTTTACTCTTCTTGTAACATGGTACATTTCCACTTCAATGGCTTCATAAGGTTCATTTTCCTAGCACTGACAACAAACATTAAACACTGTTCCTTCCAATTTGACCAACTTTTGCAACTTTTATGGGTTGTTATCGCTTCCTGTACTCCTCCATTTACATTAAATACAATTTCTTATTTATCCTCTATAATTTCCTTCATAACAATAGCAGTTTCATGTTGTGATACTTCCTAAGACATGACACTTTTCTGCATTGATATATAAACCTAAAAAGCTAGTCCACCTGCTATGTACAGGAAGCTGCCACACAGGCAACTGTCATTATTTTTTTTTTCTGCTAATTAAAGACTGTTTGAATATGGAATTGCTTCATGTTTGAAAAACTAAGTTGGCTCTTAAAAAAAAACCCCAAAACATCTCCGCCAAAACCAAAGTTCAACTCTACAAAAATGAATAAACGACGGAGGTGATATTCTACCCATGTGCAGAAAAAGAGTTCCTGATGTAAACTACTTCTACCTGCAATCAGCATGCTCCAGGATCCACTCAGGTGTTTACAAATTGAAAAAGAATATAAAAGACTTTCCAGTGCTATACCATACTTTCACATTATTCTTTTGTGTAGTCTTCTGTGAACGGAGTGTTCTGTAGTTTATATAGTACCTGCTTCAGCCACTCTGCATGGGCAAATCTCATCAACAGCACTGCTGAGAATAAATCTGGAGTACAGCCAAGAGTTAACAAGAGTTCTTTGGATAGTCAAGGATCTTGAAGAACCAAAGAAATCAAGAGGAGTAAAAAAATATTTTGAAATAGTATGTTCAGCATTTCAATGCTTAGTTATCCATCAGTAAATGTAGGGTAAAAATAAGATGGAAGTAGATTGAGCCTATTTTGTTTATCCTTATTGCCTACACTCTCACATAGTTTCTGTCTCAAATTCCAAATCTGCCTAGTACTGACCTTATCTTTAGTTTTTTTCATAAACTTTGGGAATTAATAAACTCCCTAATGATGGATGTTCTCTACTGAATAGAGGATTTTATACTGTTGAGGAGAAAAATAAGAGATGCACAACATAAAACCCCCTTTTTCAAAGAATATTTTGATAGATTTTATTTATATCCATTCCTTCTTAAAATTAAATGACAGAAGCAATCAAGAACTTCAAAACAAGTGTATAGTTGCTCAGTAATGAAACTGTATTTCCAAGCAAGAAGAGATTATCACTTTATATGTAGTCCAAACCAGAGGAATACCTTTCTCTAAATTCAATAAACCAAGTAAAATTATTTAAGATATAAGATCTTCCAAAAGAATTCTCAAAACAATAAGTACAAAGGAATATTTTGTAAGAGGGCAGGAGGTTTAACTACTATGTTGTTCACTATAAAGAGGACAAAAACTACACAATACAATCAATTTTATTGAGTATGACAACCATTAAGGTAGGTTTTGTTTGTAGCAAAGAACTTAAAAGCACAAGAAAGGGACTGAAAAATTCAAACCCAACAAAGCTTTTGTTCAAAATAAAAATTTGAGGCTTCTATATGACAAGAAGATACATATGCCAAGTATTAAAAAAAACAAAAACCCCCATCATTACTCGGGAGCAGCATGCAGCTAGTCAGTAAAGCTGACTTATGTCACATTGTCTCATACTTTCTATGAACAGGTAATTTAAACATGTAATTTTGTGTCACAGTTTCAGAATTTTCATTTTAAAAAGTCTTTCTTATATTTACTCTTGAGAATACACATTTTTTCTAGAAAGTTATCTGAATAACAGAATTTGTTTAACAAACTCATGTTCATCAACACACATGATGTGCACAAGTACCATGCATGATTGGTACTTAATGCAGAGTAACACTGAAAGTGAAATAATGAAATCATTGTACTAATGTCAATACATACTTTAGTTATGAATGCCTCTGGATTGATTAACCATTCTATCTATATAATACCTTTAATATGATATATATACGATAGATCAAAATATTATATATATTTCAACTTAAAAGGGTTTTATTTTGTTTGGGTAAAACTATTTCTGGCTTAATTTCTGATGTTGACTTGAAATACCTATTGGTATTTGATGAACATAGTGTGACAACAATTCACAGCTCTGTCAGCACAGCAATGTGTAACAGCAGAACTATTCTACATTTTCAACTACAGACACAAAGTCTACACTGAGTGCAAGGCTGCTGTTTAATTTACTTCACAGCAAAACCAAGAGGTAACACTGAAGATCAGGCCTATCATTATGACAAACATTGTATAAACAAGACTTGATTTAATGTTCATTGAATTAAATGGAAAAAAGTCTCAGATAGACTCTGAGTCTTTTCTTTTTCTTAAGACTCTACATCTAAAATGAGTTAATCCCCAACTCTGTGCAATTCTTATATATTTATAACCAGCTTAAAAACAACCATAAATACCAAACTTACGAGTGTCTATAAATAAATATAGACATAAAAGCACTAATTCTTCCTATCAAGTTATACTTAATTAGTTGATACATCATGGAAGACAATAAACAATATGAAATTCCAGTGTCTTACAGATCTATTAAAAAAAAAATCCATTTGTAAAAAAGGTCAGGCAAAAAAAGCAAAAGAAAACCACAATTTGCCTATGACTTGCCCCAGGTTAATTCTCCATACATATGTCTCAAAGAGCTTAGTATTTGTATACATTTTTTCATTAATTGAACTGAAATTTTCAGCTGGTGAACACATCAAAACAAACAAGAATTGAAACACTGTATATAATTACAGAGAAACCAACACATATTCAAATGTATCCCCAGGTATGGAATTGACTTAATTACATTGATTTTGGATCAGTTACAGTTACAATGACACAGGTTTTTCCTATCCATGCAGAGCAGGTTTGAATTATTTACTTACTGAATAAAGAAATCAGTTGAAAAAGGAATAAATTAGCCCTGACTCCTCCTGTTCCTTTACAGAATTTTGTTTAGAACTCTATTCAAATTCTTTTTTAGTGGGACAACGAACACCAACCCCCCACTTCTATTTGTGAACATAATTTAACTATCCTTAATCTTCAGTTTAAACAGTTTATGCTTATTGTAGGTGTATTTAAATTAGTTTCTTTTTACTAAACTTTTTGTCTAAACTTGCCACCAAACTCTCCAGCTCACTGACTTTACATATGTATTTCTGTGTACATATACATAAAATTTGTTTGAAAAGGAGGGAACAACTTAAATACCATGATGGTTCCAAATAGGTGAACTTGCCTCATGTGCATTCTGTTTATATTTGCAATAGCTTTTAAGACAGCCATAACTAATTAATTTAAAAGTGTAATTTGTTTTACCAGTTGTCTAACAACAGGTTAAAACAGTTGTTCACTTGTAACTTTGCTTGTTTCCAGCTGATGATCTAGTCTCCTGCAAATAGCACTGGAATTTACAGAGCATTAAAGTCTGATCCAGAGAGGAGTGAAATCCCATAAATTTCAATTAGGTAGGCAAACTCTCACTTGAGATTAAGGAAATGCAGTAGCTAATCTTACACTATTTACTCCAGAAGAAGGAAACATGATTATACTTTTTAAAACCCTGTAGACTAAATTGAGTTATTAAAATTGTATAATCTTACATGAGAATTTGTCTAAAAAAAAAAAAAGTGGCCAAACCTAGATTTTACTTGATTCTACCTCTACTGTAACAGTCATTGTCATGAAGAAGAAGGAATAGAATATAATTTGCACATTTGAGTGTAACAAGAAAATACCCACTTTCTGCCTTATACAGAACTTGTTTTGTAAGAAAGACCCTAATATAGTTTTCATAAAAAATAAACAATTTTTATAAGAAGTAATCTGATTGAAAAGGTTAACAGAATTCTTCGAAGCAGTTGAAGAATAAAGAAGTATTAAACAGTAGTATTTACAGAAAAAAATTTAATGTAACTGCAGAAGTAAGCCAAAAGCATTATTTTGTTCAGCAAGATTTTTCTGCTCTTCTGAAAAGATAAATTGGTTAGAAGCACTAAGATAGGGGTACTGATACAGAGGCTAGAAAAATGGGTACATATCTGCAATGAGAATACAGAAAATGCAAGTAAGTAAATACAGAAACTCTTCTGTAACTTGTACCACAGTTCTTGAAACTTTCTTTCAATCTTTGAACTTCTCCATACTCTGGTTCAGTGAATGCATCAAGGGGTACTAAAATTGGAGAAATATCGGAATAGCATCAGCACCCTCAAGGCATCCAGGTCTCAGAACAGACTCTTCTTCAGCATTCAGACTAGAAGAAGAGGAAAACAGGAGAAAAGAATGCAATGATGTAGCAAAATTGTCACTAAACCCAAGATAACTTATTTTCAATGGCACTTAAAATGTCTTAATTCTACTCACCTTCTCCTGGATTCCAAACAGATTCTTCAGCTTTCACCTGACTGATCCTGGGTCACTACATCTTACAGCGCTCTGGGTGCTCATCAGTACTGTCTTGTTGTGTGACTGTACTAATTATAAAATGAAAAAAAGGGATTTGCCCCTAATATTTCTATAATGAACAAACATACTGTATGGGAAGTCATAAAAATATGTAACAGTTTCATAGGGGAAATAAAATTTGGAAGCAAGAAATTAGTATGATGCATGGATAATACACATGCTTAGCAATTTAGTGAAATAGTAGTAACTATTTGTACAAAGGTATAAAACCCAAAAATCCCAAGCAGCCATAAATGTGAAAGAAGCAACTTCTAAAATTTATTCCAAGAAAGATTTTATAAACATTTCCATTTGAAATAAATGAAAGACGTTTGAAAGAGAATTTTGAATACAGTGCACACAACTCACATAGTATGATGACAGCCTATGCAGTGTTTTAGCATATGTAGACCAGACTACAAGTAGAGTCTGACAAAACCTAAGAAGGCAGACCTGGCTAAGAGTCAGGAGTCACGCTTATTAAATTGAACTCTCAGGGGTATCATGCAATCAGAGGTCACAATCGAGGCAACAGAAGCAATGTCACGATATCAGAGAAAGGGCCAATTCAGACCTGCTCCCCGACAGGCAGTGAGGTCACGGCTTGCGGCAAATAACTGTATTAAAAGGGAATATTCTCTGCACACTTTTAGAACTGTCATCTGAACAAACAAAGCCAGGTCATTGGTAGGTTAAATCAGAACTTTCTGGCTTACTAGCACATAGCTTCCTTTCTTTTTACATTCACTGCTAATTTCTCAATTACAAAAAATACATCAGGTACTAAAGCAAATACTCAATAAATTTAACTTAAAAATACACAGTAGAGTTTGAATTCCTCCTTTTTAAAAGTCACATTCTATCTTTGACATGAGATGTCACTAGTTTCTTCATAGAGTGAAAACTGCTGAGCTTGCTTCTTATCAGAAAACAAAAAGCGTGCATGTGTTTTAGAGAAACATCTTTCCACAGTCAGGGTCTTAGTAAGCCTGATACTCAAGGTGCATTTAGAAAACATTAAAAAAATTACAGTTATTCATAATGTACTTGTTTAATGATGACTGTGAAAGTGAAGTTCTTTTGTCTGGGTACTTGGATTTCTTTATCTCATTGTCTGGACTGGGTTATCTACAAGATTCTACAAATGTGGTAATTTATGAAATTACAACCATGTTGGACTGGGAACCTGACAATAAACCTGTAAAGAAAGAACTATTCTAGAATGCCATGTAAACAAAATTTTATTCAAAAATATTATCTTGAAATGCAGCCTTTCTTACCAATATGAGAAAAAAATATTAACTTCAAAATTCAGTATTTCTACCTTTTTTATACTCACAAGCCAGATAAAATATCTGCAGTGCATACATCAAACTAGCACAAACCTATGAATTCCAAGCAATTGCTAACATGTTTTGATAAGAATTGAACTGCAAAGTTATGAAGTTGGAAAATGTACATTACAGAAATAACACCATAAAAGTTACACAGGTATTGTACACATGTAATGTACACATGATTGTACATATTCCTTAAAATACTTAAGTTACTTGGAATTCCTTGTAAAATCATGTAGGTCTACCACACATTCAATTCTGGATTACATGAAATCTGTAAAAGGCATAGAACTTTGCTGTAAGAGTTAGTATTGAACAGCATAAATATGTGGGAAACAGAGGATCAGGCTCTGGAACCTATATTTCAATTTTAGAGTGTTGTTTTGATATTTTGCTTGAAAAATGTTGCACACTACCAAAACATATGATGTATCTGAACAACAACACTATTAGTTATAAAAACAGAAAGGTAATTCAATGTGTGTTTAGTATTAAACTTGTGAAAATGGCCTCTTTGGAATGCTGTAGATCTCTGACCTCATTAATAATACTAATTCTTCATAACACCATAGTTCCCATTATAGAATAGGAAAAAAAAGAAATTTCTTTAAAGCAAACTTTAATAAATTACATTTTCAAATTAATTAAAAGCTCTGGTGGAAGGCCTTCCTTTACTTCACCTCTGAAAGGGCTTAGAATAATGCAGTTATTAAAATCTATAGCTACACGAAATATTCTTTTAATTGTGATTTAAAATGTGCCATGGATTGCAACTGAAGTAAGATTTGTACCTATAAAATATTTCTAAGACTACATTATATTCCTAATTCAGAGCATCATACCAAATGGAAATTCTTTTGCAAGAGAAACATTTGTGCAATGTAACATTCATGACACTTTTACAGACACAGCGTCTGTGGCCTATGTTAAAAACCCATTTGCATTGTAATATGATTTTAGTGCTTGAAACACTCATTTTGGAAAGCACTTTGAATATATCTGAATATGCACTTTTAATGACCTCTTCATTAGTGATTGTTTTTTGAAGTGTAAAAAAATGTATTGGGTACTGTTCAGTCAAAGCAAAGCAAATAAACAAACCACCTCAATATTGACCACAGTCTCCAGGCATCCTAACAAGATAGCAACAAATTCAACAATTACTTTTAAGAGGACATGCTAAATACAAGTTTTGTAACATTTTATTTTAAAGGAATTTAACCAAACCTATTCTCCCTTACCCCCTCCAACCAAATCCATTTGGATTTAACTTGTTGCTAAAATTATCTGTCTTTTGCACCTAGGTCATGACCTTACTTAGGGACAGGAAATAGTTATCAGGTCACTGAATGGTCAAATGAAAAAGGATTTGAAATGCTTCGGTACTCAGGGATCTATTCATCTAAAATGATTGCCTTATGCAGTATTAGAAGCTGTGGATCTGAATGTGGAATCAACTTGTTAACATTTACACTGGCTGAGATGCAGATACCACACTACAAAAATTTTGGACCTAAAATGTCAAGAAAAGGAGAAAAAAGAAAGGTAGAATTGCAGGAGATGAAAATAAAACTATCTGAACTATTATGTCATCTTATTCAACAATGAGAAAAAGTAGTTTTCAACCTCTGATGACATTTTGGGTGAAATCTCTTTCCTACTGCAGTCATCACCGGGTAGTTATTAGCAAAAGAACAGTAAGATTATTTTTTTGTGTGTGAAGTTCCTTTTAGGTTGATAAAAACTGGCTAATTAGTATGTTATGAAAGCACAGGTAACCACCCATATTGTATTAAATCCTAGTTTTGGAAGTTTATTGGAAAAAACAAACATGCTCTCTAGCTTAGAGACCACATTTATATCTGATGCACTAATAAAATCCTTATGCCACCACAAATTACAACAGTCTGCAAAATAGCAGAGTCAGGAACAAAGACAAAGTACACAGGCAGGTGAAATATGTGGTCAGAAACCTTGAACACAGGAATACAGAAACCCTGAAGACTAAAACCACAATGAGAATTCATAATATTAATTGGTATGTATCTATGGCAAGTACCTCCTGTTTAGGAGCTTCAGGTAAATGGAATTTTTATTTTTTGGTAATTAAATGTGAAAAGCAAGAATATTAATAAAAGTGTCCTATATAAAAATTTCGTATGTCTAGATCATTTATAAATACTCAGACACTGAAGTGGACTGCATAAATGCACATAAATTATGTTTTACATATTTATTTTTAAATATAATTTCAGGATTGCTTCATTCCATGAATACTGAAAAAATCCTACACTATCATTGACAGACAGGAGGCTAGAAAATTAGGCACAGATTTTATTTTTCAGTTTCATTTTATAATAAGAAACTGGACCAGTAGAACTATGTAACCGAAGCTTGAGTGCGTGCACTGTAAGGCCCCTGCAGTCCTTTACAAGTTTTCAGCGTACCGCTGCTGTGAACTGGGTTTGCACTCTGCCAGCAGAGCAGCTCTGACCCATGGAGAGCACTCCTTCAGATCAACACTGCCTCAGGCTTTACTGCTTTCTCCAAGAAGTCTTACATTTCAGGCATCAAGTTGAATTTCTTCTGGAGATGATTAACCCAAACCCATGACAGATTTTTTCCAAGATATCCAACTCCTTATGTTTATTTTATCCTGGCTCTTTTTGGATGTACTGGACACAAGTAACCTACTCATTTTACATGTTGAAGGGCTGGTGGAGAGCCATTAATTCCTTAAAATGAGAAAATATTTCAATGCGAGAGTTCTGTTGTGTGAGCTCAAACTAAATAACAAGAAACAAAGCCACAGAATTATGATTTTAAAAGATAGATCCCTTTCTGAACTACAAGTTTCTGTAACACATTTTCATTACATTTCAGGACAGATTTAACGTTCTCTGAAAATGCATTATTTTGTCTTTTTTGTCAGTGCTGTACGGATTAGAAACTGCTTCCTTAATGTGGCATACAAATTTAGAGCCTGGGAGATATGTAATAGTTGCATTTTACTGTAAACATGGAAATTCAACTCACAGAATTGCAGCAAGGCCAGATTTCAAATGTGGTTATTAATCCTCTTGAGACAACAGATCAATAAAAGATTAACTACTTTAGAAGTGGAGGTTTACAAACAATGTGATTCCTGGGAGTTGATGCCATTAATATTTCTCCATTGAAAATAGCTAATTTCTAAAAGATGGAAACAACTAACGCAAATCATCAGTTATAGTTCAATGTCTTTTTAAATGCTCTTAAATAACAAACAAAAAAACATTTAAAGCCTGTATAAAGATGAATATTAGCATTCCAGCCTTGGTACCTTCTCTTAACTGTCATGCAGATGTGATTTGTTAAGCATCAGGGATTTGAATCAATATAAATTCTATTAAATATCACACATACTTTTTTTTCAATGTATTCATATTTTATAATACAGAAAATCTAAGAAACCATGTTGATCATGATGCAACAATATTTTAATGAACTCACAGAATTAACTAACCTTAAAGAGCTAATCTTAAATTCCAACTTTCTGAAGTCTCACATTTGTACTTTCAATTATCACTAATAATAATAATCTATAAGAATGTTTTGCAATACTTTTCAGTTGAGACTACAAGGAGTTTCATAATTATGAACTATTAGAAAGCTGGAAAACAGATGACTAAATGGATTCCTTGATACTTATCTTCCAATCATATGATATAATCGCAAGCTCATTTTACTTCTTATTCTAGAAAAATAAATGTTATTTCTACTGACAACTTCAACAGAAATAAATAAATATTGCCATAATTAAAAGTCACCTGAGAAAGTATACTCTATTAATTATCAAATTTGTATTGGTGAAATCAGTCTTAACGTTATACCCATTACATTTTCTTTAGTCACCATGAGCATAAAATGACAGGAAATACAGTACTGCCAATCAGGTTCCCAAACTACAGCAAACATACCTTGTCAACACAGCCCAGTGCACTTCTAACATAGTTAAACTTCCAGGCAGAAATCATTGTGCATATTTTTAGGTGAAGTCACATTGCACTGTTTTCACTTTGAAGTGTATGGTATAGATGTGCCACTGACAGATATGGATATGACTAAAAATAAATATACTATATATGCCAATGAATCACTTAACCTACAAAATTAAATGGAGCACAGTCTATGAAATAAAGTCACAGTCTGTGAAATAAAGTGAATCATATCCAAATAACACTTGGATAGTTTGAATGGATTTTCAGCTGATCTACTGCATTCTTCCAACTTGCTCCACAGATTGGAATTCAGCTTCCCATTCCACTGAACAAAAATTATTTGGATAACCCACCAAAACGGTTGAGGAAACTGGATTAAAGAGAATCCAAAAAGACATATAGTGTTTGCAAAGCTCATAGCAAAACAATGTACTTGGCCTTAGGGCTCATTCTTTGGTTTTCAGATGCTGGGCCTAAGTATTCACACTGTTGGCTAGAAAAGTATCCTTCCTCTATGTAAATGAAATTACAGATCCTGTAATTATGGACCCGCAAATGGCAGAGATGCTCTGTTACACATTCATCCAGGACTAATTGGAACTTCCCAAGAGGAGTCAAGGATAGATTCTTCCTTCAACTCCTGATGTACTTTACCCAAAATAGTCAAGACTATTTTACATTAAATTAACAACTGAAATAGTCTCCAGACAAAAAGGAGGACAAGCAGCCATAAAGCTTTCTAAAAAATATGCTTTGATGCAAAATAGGAAATTATGACAATTATCTGTGTTCCTTATAAAGTTTCCAAAATCTTGAGATCTTTGAAATGTCATAATCTACAAACCACAAAAATATCTCCAAGAATATTCATTGAACCACAATATTCATTAAAGAAGGCATATTTTGTTTGTCAGCTACCTGACACTACATGAAACTCAACAACCATGATGGAAGCATAACCTTATCACACCAAAGAGAGCAGTGTAATATACATAGTCCCAGGAAACGTCCAGCAAATCATCAGGAGTACATCAAGTCAGGCTTTCATCTGTCTTCAGGTTTTTTACCAGGGTATAGTTTGTTAAGAGAAACAGTAAATAGATATTTACACTTGCATATTCTATGGCTTACTTTACAACCTACTCAAGTTAATGTCACAATACATAATAAAGATTCAAATATATTTTTATTTAAATAATAGTTTTAATTTATCTATAACACAATGACCACATGCATTAATTTTAAAGAAACTGAAACTGCATCTGACAGAAGATGTTAGGATTACAAAATGCATGTTGATACTAGTAATTACACCAGACAGCAGTTGTTCATAATTTACTTTCCTTTCAAAATATACAAATAAAAAGTCATAAATGCTATGCTTATTGAATTATTACACCTACTTATGGTATATGCTTATATATTTGCGTGAGTATAGACACATGTATTGTATGTAAATGTATTGACATATACATACATATACAGTAATGCATTGAATTACATTCCCATGGTTTGTGCCTTCACATGCTACTTGTATTTTTAAATGGTAAGCTCTTTTCTCTGAGAACAATATTTCCTCATGCTGTTGGCTTGAGGTGTGTATTACAAAAGGGTTTATTTCTGACTAACTTCTGTGTGTTACTGTGATACAAATGTGAAATAATGGTCCCTGGTGGGGATTTGTCTAATATCAGTGAGTAAAGCATGATGACTCATCCAAAATTTAATAAAAATTTATGAATAGATTTTGAATATTTTGAACAAATAACTCAAGTTTTGAAAATGTATTTTCCTACAATGTGTATGTCAACTCAGAGATGTATGCATTATCCTATGGGATTAAAGTTACACACAAATTTTCAAAATTTGTCATCAACATATTGCATATCAATTTACCAAAACTTTTGTACCAGGAAAGTAAGAAGGCAAATTATGACAGAATAATAATCTCAGGAACACAAAAGCATCAGATATCAAACTCATTCCTTTTCACTCTATTTTTATACCTCTTATGCTTCTATTCCTTTTTGTCTTGTTCGTACTCTTGCACACAAAACCACGATGAAGACAAAAGACATTCACCATACATTTTAACTAGATTTCTTCTTAAATATTCATTAACCATGATGTGTTCCAGTTTGAAAATCTAAAACTGTTCTAATTGTTTCACTTCCCAGGGCATCCCCTTTCAAAAGTAGTGATTCTGTTATTTAACAGATAACACATGTGTACTTGCTGTTTTGCTGTTGATGCTATGACTTCTCCCCTCCATTTCCCAATTTAAAGAAATAAAGAAGGAATATATAGAATGTGCTTTTTTTTTTCTTTATTTAGTTGTTCATGAAGAAGATGGTTTGGAGTTCAAATTTTCTATCCAAGGACCCAGTACCAGTCTGTGGAAGTAAAAGAACTTGAATGGAGGAAGTTTATTTTCACCATGCAAAGGAAAGGTCTGGGTTCTCTCGACTTAAAATACAATGGCCACAAGATTTATGGATGCAGAGTGAAAACATTCCACCTTCTTTTTACAGAAAGAACTCCAATAACAGAACAGACCCAAATAAATCTATTGCAGGCAAAAGAGGAAGAAACATTCAAAAGGTGAGAGGGAAATGGGAAACAAGGGAAGACATCTTTGATATCACAACTCTGTGAAGTTATTATGCAGGTGCAAAGTGTTATTAATTCTAAATTTAGAAACTCTTAATTCTGTCTGATGATATCTCACACACATACAAATAAATGCTCTGTGTTGTACACTGCTTCTAATGCACAACCTAGAATGTTCTGGACATAATGTCCAAAGTAGTAATGCCTCTGGCAGAAGGACAATTTTACATTCTGGTCAAGCAGAAAAGTATTGCTTGTCTTTTTGAAGGCTCAGCAGTCTGCATGTGAGCACCCATGAGTGGTGAAAAAAAGTTTCTGTTTATTAGCTGGCCAGAGGAGTAAAATGGTCTTTGAAATGAAAGATAATTAAGAGTATCAGCACTATGCTTGCCTTTTGATATCCAATTTGCCTCGGTACCTTCTCTCCATAAATTCAAAAAGTAACTTCAGTAATATTAAGCACGCGTATCTCGGCGTTTCAAATCAAACGGAAATGTTTCCAGGCAGGAACAGATAAACTGGTGGCAGGAAAGCCAGGCAAAACCTACACTGACTTTAGGGTACTGAACCTGTAATCAGACTTATCTCTGACATGGTTTTGAACATTCCTACTATTGTTTCTAGTCTTGGACATTCACTTTTTCACAGGCAGCCTGCATGTTCTGTTTCTTCAGCACATGATGCATTCTGACATATATAAGCATATGCCACAGAAACATATATGAGAATGGGAATGCTCAATCAGGTGCAATATACACAGACTCACTATAGTCAAGGTAAATTCATGCTTGGATCCAAGGCAAATAATAGTGCAAAAATATTTCCTCTTGAGAATTCACCAAGAATTGTTTCCAAACAAATTTGAGCATGGACTTATGAATGTAAGGCAAATCTAGGCTTCCATACAGCTAGGTTAATTGACTGAATTGCAGTTCAGGTATATTCATATTCATTTCACACCTGTCTCAGACATGTTCTAATTTTTATCCTCATACAGCGAATGTTAATACAGTATAATTTGTAATTTTACTAAGTGAAATTAGGAACAGATCAGATAGCATATGAATATGTCTTTGAAAAAGATAAAAAGATAGAGGTGAGAACTTTCTGAGTACACTATTGAGTTGCAGGAGGAATCAAAAAGATATAGAACAATGTCTCTGGAGATGATTATCTACTTACAACAAGGGCATTTTATATGGACTTGGCCATACTCTAATTGTACAGAAACCAAGGAGAGTAAAAGAGCTATATCAGTGTTTAAATATTTGTGGAAAACAAATTTTATATTTACATGCTGAATCTTCTTTCCTTGCCTTCTGTCAAATGGTGGATTTTTGAGGAATATTTATGAAAATACATTCCAAAAAACATGTTAAGGATTTTTAGGAGTTAATGGCTAGCCTCAGAAAAGGTGACAATTAAATGAAGAATTTGAAGTGATATTTCATTTATAAAGTTTTATTCGAGTACTTTGTATTTTATACCTCTGTGACATGCTTTGACATTTTTAATGGTGAAGATTTAGTAATAAAACAATAAATAAGTTAGGCTCCATCTCCCTATGAATTAAACTCTAGGAGCACCTCCTGCTATCCACAATGAATTGAAATTGAAATGTTTCACTGCTGTAACTTGAGATACCCAGGAATAGATAAGGTCCTTAAACTTCTGGCTTCTTCTATTTGTGCATATAGTTTTATTTTTCGAGTAGGCCTGTTTAAAACACATTGCAAGATATATATGATTATATGCATAAAATGAAATAGTTGTTCATACCTTCAAAGTATCCAGCATTTATAGTCTGCGTCTTCCCTGATGGTTTCACAGGGAGATGTTTATTTTCAGTGTTTTTGAACAACGCCAGGCGCACAGCTGGGTCTAGATGACAAGAACAAGTTAAAATCAAAGGTCAGACCTGGCTCATTCATTCCTTCAAGCAGTTTTTCACCTTTTAGCCACTTAATAAATGAAAATACCTTTAAAAGTAGGTTTTATATTCACAAAGGATTACACTTTCTAAAATAAAGCCATATAAATACACATGCAACTGAGAATCAAAGCCATTGTTTTGCAGGATTTTAACACTGTTGATCTTTTAGCTCACTCATCTCCAAATGAAAAATAAATTCCAAAGCATACATTTGCAGAAAATATTTTTTTAAAATTGTTTTAAAGCTTGAAATTAAAGCAGAAATAGTAACAGGATACATGTCAAGCACTGTTTCTAAAAGCTTTGGTCCAGAATTATTCAGCAGTCTAAATCAAGACATTTACACCTAAAAAGTGTTAACAGGAGACAGCTTATTTTTTGAGGTGACACTTGTAGACAATAAGCTAGTCTTCCTCCATCTCCCATCCTAATTGAAATTAAAAAATACCCCGAAGTCTATAGACTCATTTATATGCTGAAGTATGACATCTTGATTATTTTCTTTTCTGTTACTTTTAAAAGTTTGCAAAGAAGTAAAGATGAGCAGAGATTTGTATATAAACCTAGACAAGACATGTTCCTCAACCGGTAAAAAAAAAAAGTTTAATTATCAAAAGCTAAACTGATGCAAAAACCACACTAGGATTGGTGATTTTCACATGTTATTTCTGATGTGAAGGAAGAATTTTTTGCGTGGCATAGGAGGAAAGTAGAGATATATTAAAAAAAAAAATAGGGACTGAAAAGAATGTAGAAACAAAAGCAGATACACAATGACGAGTAAAGTATATAGAGTTTTGTAGGTATGCCATGGAACAAGGTAACATGAGTGACAGAATGCCAAAGAAAATATAAAAGAAATACATTTGACATGGTTAAAAGAAGACAGTAGCCTAAGCAGATATATCCACTCTCAGGACTATCTGAGAAACAATGAGGCAGAAGCAGCTTGTCAACAAAGGTGACTAAAACCTGTCTGAAAAGGGTAGAAATTAGTAATGAGGAGACAAAAAGCAAGAAAGTACAGATGTCAAGGGAACGATCTAAATTTTCACAAAGAATGCATATGTAGCAAAAGTGAATATGTGAGACACTGCCAGAACAGAGCAGGAAAACAGGTTATGGAAAGACTCAGAGCATTCAGACAGAATATATTGAAATGACAAGTTATGTCAGGGGCTTTATTTTGAGTCTGTTACATGACCTTATTAGTGTTTATTGAGAGAGTTTATAAGACCATGATAATAAAGTAAATAGCTTCTTTGTTGTTGGTTTTCTTACTTTTAGAAAAAAAGCACCAGTGTGTCCTGTTAAGGTGGTGGGCAACTTCTTATGAATTTTAACAACAATTTGTAAAGTTGGTTTTGACTAGACCTCTATAGCTATAGTAAACATTTCAGTTACAAACTAATGGAACATAAAGGGATCCTAAGAGCTCAGCTTTTTGCCAGAGAGTCGGAAGATCAGTTAAAAGTCTGAAGAAGATCTCTAATGAGGTGTGGCACTCTAAGAGATAATGCATTGGCAAAACACATCAAGACGTTACAGTATTCTTTGTCAGCTCACACTGCAGCAGCATGTGGTTGACAGAGAGTTCTTAATGGTGCTAACCTCTCACAAAGCAGCAAATTTGACTAATGAAGGAATTGTGGCAAGTAGGGAGGAAGTAATATAGGCCATGCCATCCTCACAAGGCAGAATTAGTGGTACCTTACACTTTGTTATCTCAAATTGTCTAAGAGCCTCTCTCACGTGATTGTAGGATGATTATAGCTTTCAGATTAAGCCAGAGGATGTCATATTTAAAGTAATTTTAACTCAGTTTTACTACCTAAATTAGATGAAACTATCCAAGGCACAAAATAAGTAACAATTAGCTCCATTAGTTTCAAAGGTAGATTATTAGAATGATTCTGATAATGGGATAACTTTATTCACAAATTGGATTGCTAGGTTTGGAGATTCTTTCACGCTGTATAAATGGATAAAGTAGCCTTCCAACTAAAAAAAAATTGTACCAGACTAGTGCTGGTCTGGGTAGCAAATGTTTGGGACAATGAATCACAGTAACACTTGTGATTTAAATACCTTGAAACTGTATTACATCATACTTTAAAAGTTCTCCTTGAAATTTTAGATAATAGAAGTTCTAAAAAATACTTTAAGCATGAATTATTATTGTCTTTTGTATACTTCTAAGATACATGGCCATACAAGTCTTACACATGGATAAAAATGTACAAATAAAATTTTTTATAATTGTAATTTTTCCAACATCCAGTGCACAGTGTTGACAAAAAGACTTCTAACTTCTTCCAGCTTTATGCTAGTTCCAAAAAGCGTCTTTCTTCAATAGAAGACCAAAGACAAAGCGACAAAATCAAATAAAATGTCTTAAGACAAAATGCAATTTAAAATTTCCAATGTAACTTTGATTAATTTAAAATAATTCCTGAAATAATATTTTTTCCTATGTGGGTCTACTGACATTGGTCCAAAATGTTTTAAAAATGTCATCTTTCCTTCATCCAACCTCCCACCCAATTCTATGAAAACACCAAGTCCGAAGTTAAACTGTACCATAGATTTTTGGTGAAGTCACACAGAGTAATTATTCCCAAGTTAGATTCCTCAAACATTTATTTGTGCACAAAGATATCAGCAGTAAAGTCTTCCGTGAACTGGGAAGAAGGGTAAATAATGGAAATTGTTCTTCTAGGAGATTTCCATCAGAAGATTTATCTTTGAATCTTTGCAAAACAACTTAAAAGAATCTACATGGATTTAACACAGTGCCAGAATACTTGAATTTGTACCTATCTGGATCACCTCAACCACTGCCTACAGCTCTTTTGTTATTAAAAATGAGTCCTTTTTTTTATCTAGTCCCAAATGTAGGCAATATTACATAGATTACTTCATAATACTAGTGCTTTTCAGTCTCTGAGTCAGCTAGGGAAATGAATTGCATGTATGCTTTGATGACAAGCAATCAAATGCTTTAGATTTCACACAGAGAACTGTGAAAGAGTCCAATAGTTCAAAATCATAGAAATATCTTCCTGGATTCTGGCATACTCATTTAAACGTGGCTTATTAGACGATGATCTGTGCTTGCAATCTAGAAACCAGGGAGGTAATTTAATGCACATTCCTTGGCTGCCTCCAAATATAGAAGTTAAGTTGGACAAACACAAGATATGTTATGGAAAAAATATGGAAGGAATAGTTACTGCCTGATTGGCACCATATTCCTAAACTTCTTGTTAACATGTGAAACTGAAAAATTAAAATGTTTGCCATTCAGTTTTGTGGTAAAATACCTGTAATTAGGAAAACATAAACATAATGTGACAACTTTAAAGAGACAGTAAGATAAAGTAGCACACAGCAACAGATGCTTATCTGTAATGTAAATTCATTTGAAAGAAAGACTAGATTTTGTTCCATAATGTCACAGCAATTAGAACTCCAAATCATCCATGGCTGGAGTTCCCAGAAGATACCGCTACCTAGAACTGACAACCACAACAAAAGTAGCTTTTTTTCTGTTACTAAGAAAATATAGATCAGTGGTCATTTATGTAATGTGTAACACAGAAGAATATGCCCAATTTTTTTATTCTGACTGTTAAGACATCTGCTTTGGGGCTGTGGGTTTGAGGAAGGTGGGTTGAGTTTTTCATTGTTTTTTATTTCATTTTTTAATTAGTATTGCATTGCTGTCTAAAATTCTAAACTCAATCTAAAAAATATTTCCTGACCTCTATGAACTGTCTTTGTCATTGTGTTCTGGTTCTAGTGATCAAGGTCCACTTCAGCTGCTTTTTACCTTGGCTTTTTTTTCCTTCCTATGTGGCATCAAGTATTACCACAGAATCATAGAATCATTAATGTTGGAAAAGACCTCCAAGATCATCAAGTCCAACATTTGACCAAACACCACCACGTCAACTAAAGCATAGCACTAAGAGCCATATCCAGTCATTTCTTGAACACTTCCAGGGATGATGACTCCACCATCTCCCTAGGCAGCCTGTTCCAATGCTTAACTACACTTTCAGTGAAAAAATTTTTCCTGATGTCCAACCTGAACCTCCCCACTGNTTTTTTTTCCTTCCTATGTGGCATCAAGTATTACCACAGAATCATAGAATCATTAATGTTGGAAAAGACCTCCAAGATCATCAAGTCCAACATTTGACCAAACACCACCACGTCAACTAAAGCATAGCACTAAGAGCCATATCCAGTCATTTCTTGAACACTTCCAGGGATGATGACTCCACCATCTCCCTAGGCAGCCTGTTCCAATGCTTAACTACACTTTCAGTGAAAAACTTTTTCCTGATGTCCAACCTGAACCTCCCCACTGCTTGAGGCCATTTCCTCCTGTTCTGATGCTGGTTGCCCGGGAGAAGAGACTGACCCTCACTTGGCTACAGCCTCCTTTCAGGTAGTTGTACAGAGTAATAAAGTGTCCCCTAAGGTTCCTCTCCTCCAGGTTAAACAACCCCAGCTCCCTCAGCCATTCCTAGTAGGACTTGTGCTCCAGACCCTTCACCAGCCTTGTTGCTCTTCTCTGGACATGCTTCAGCACCTCAATGTCTTTCTTGTAGTGATGAGCTCACAACTGGACACAGGATTCAAAGTGTTGAGTACAGTGCTGACTACAGGCGGACAATCACTGCCCTGGTCCTGCTGGCCACACTATTTCTGATACAGGCCAGGATGCCATTGGCCTTCTCAGCCATGTGGGCACACACTGGCTCATGTTGAGCTGCTGTCAACCAGCATCCCCAGGTCCTTTTCCTTTGGGCTGCTCTTCAGCCACTGTTTCCCAAACCCGCAGAACTGCCTGGAGTTGCTGTGATCCAAATGCAGAGCCCAGCATTTCAGCTTGTTGAACCTCAAGCAATTGACCTTGACCCATCAATCCAGCCTGCCAAGATCCCTCTGCAAAGCCTTTCTGCCCTCCAGCAGATCAACTTAGTGTCATCTGCAAACTTACTGAGGGTGCCTTCGATCCCCTCCTCCAGATCACTGAATAAGATATTGAACAGGTCCAGCCCCAATACTGAGCTCTAGGGAACTCCCCTAGTGACCAATTGCCAACTGGATGGAGCACCATTCACTACCATTCTGTGGGCCTGGCCATCCCGCCAGTTCTTAATCCAGCAAAAAAAGTGCACCTGTCCAAGCCAGCTTCTCCAGGAGAATGCTGTGGGAGGAAGTATCAAAGGCTTTACTGAAGTCCAGGTAGACAACATCCACAGTCTTTCCCTCATCCAACAGGTGAGTCACCTGGTCATAAAATGAGATCAGGTTGGTCAAAGCAGGACCCGCTTTTTTTAAACCCAGGCTGGCTGGGCCTGATCCACTGACAAGAGAATTTTTTTGGAGAGGAAAAGGTTAAACAAGAAGTAATACACCAGTGTAGGAGAGACAAACTGTCAGCCATTTTAAAAGAAGTTAACTATGAGAGGCTAATATAAACTCAACAGAACCAAGGAAATGACAAGTTAAGCAAGAAATTTGGTACTACTGTGCCAAGACATCTTCAGAAAGCTAGGATTGTTATGAGTCACAGTCACTTAAGCACAGTGAGGCACAATAATGTTTGCAGATGCAGCATAAATTTGGTATCATTAAAATACAGGCCACAGCTTTCTTTAACTACATGAACAAGCACATATAACAGTAGTGGATCAGGGCATACAGGCCTTAAGGCCATTAGTTGGTGGGACTGGTCGGCTGCAATATCAGCCTTGCCTGAATCATTCCCTATTATAAGGCCATGCTACTTTAAGCTCCCCCTTGTAATACAAACCACAGGATTCAGAGCACTTTCTGGTATTTTCCATATTTTTTTCTTTATTGACAAGATATGTGGCCAGACATATGAGGTAAGATACTTCTCAGTTACTTCTACAGATCTAGAGTTTAACGCTGTAGTTCAGTAAGTCACTCTGGGTTGTGTGTCTAGGCAGTGGAGAACTATAAGTGCTTTTACAGTGAGACTCAAGTGGCCTGTTTTTGAATTATGTTTTAAGAGGAAATTTCTTTCCATAAAACAATGCAGATTACTAACTCAGATGTGGACTTCTATAATTATCAAATGAATACCATCACTGTTGCACTAGTAGAAGACAAATGTTTTATATGGAAAATAAAAAGCAATAAATTTCCACACCTGAGGATATTAAGAATCAGAGCTGTTCAAGGCTGTCCAGCACAGGTTCCAATCCAGCACACGTCTTGACAATATTAAAGAGCAACTGTATAACTCTCTGAATGCAAGCTGATTTAACACTTTGCATTTGTGAATCTCAGGTCCAAGGCAAAGGAGTTTGATAGCATATGGAAGCAGAAAACACACTCTGACAGCTAGTTTGTTCCTAGAAGTTCCACCAACATCTTATCATTACCTGCAAGTAATGAGATCCTTATACAGAATGATCAACAGCATATAAAAGAGGTTTGAGATTATACTGAAATCTCAACATAAAAGATATCAGTTTAATATGAATATCTTATAATTTATTTGTATCTAGAACCTTTAGAGTTGTTGCTTTGCATTTTCTCAAAAAAAGTTTTGCTTCTAAGTCAGATGTGTAAGTAGATAGAACATTGCTTCTTTATACCTTATAATTCCTTCCATCCAGTGGATGCTGGTTACTTACTTTCTAGGGGGTATGAATCTTTATCACAAACAAAATTATTTCCTTGTAGCTAGCATACATTCAACTACTTTGAATTAGAAAGCTAAAAAGGAAACAGTTGTAATTATAACACTGAAGACCTGGAAATTCAAAAGAAAGAACAGATATAGTATTGCTAAAACTAGATCCTATAACCTTCCATATTCAGCATCAGTAAGTACAAGATAAATGAACCTCATTTCAGTGGAGATGAAGGCAATAGGATGGTAACTTCTATGGGAACATTAAAAGACAATGTTGTCATCTACTTATTCACATGAATTTCAATCTGCTTTTAAATATTAGAAGGAATAAAATCTCTTTTGGAATTCCTGCTTCAGTAAGGTTAAACTCAAAGCAATTGCCTAAGAGTGTGAACTCTCTCTCCCTAGTTACACTGAAATTGCTAAAAGTAATCTAGCATGAGCTGTACCACACAGAGATCTAAGAAAGATACTGGCAGCCTAATGGGTTTGGTTACAGTTTCCCGATGTGGAGCTGGCTAGCCCCAGGATAAGGTGTATATACTCTAAATGCTGAAAAGTCCCTCTGTTCTACCAGACTCTCAAAAAGATCCTGATTTACTCTCACCACTTTCAGAGGATGTACCTGATGGAAAACATAATTATATATGTGGAGATTCTTCTCACATGGAGAATATTTGATCAGCATCATTTTTTTAGTACAAGATTAGAGCTTTAAGATCAGTTTAATACAAAAAGGCTTGTTCTGATTGATAATATCCATTTGGTCCTTACTGACCAAGGAAGGACTGACTGTCAGTGTGCTGTATGAGAAAAAATAGTCAGCTTGATAACCTTTTTACTTAAAAGGGATGGGGCGAAATATTTTCAGTCACATTTTTTGGTTCTGGAAACTATGCTTTCTGTTCATCTGAAAAAAACCCCCCGATTTTAATGACTGACAAAGAACTCCATACAGGCAAATTATATATACAGGTTATTTTTGTGCTTGATGTAATAGTCAGAAAGACAAAAAAATTCTATATGAGGTAGTGTCAAGAGCAGAAAATTTGAAACTATAAAAACATTGGGCAAAAGTTTTTTCAATTTTTTTAGAACTAGCAATGTACTTTGAGAATATTCCAAGCATTACATTAAAAAGCTCAACACCCATGCATCATATTGAATAATCTGAACAAAGTGAACATAAACATATCCAAGAAATCCATTAGAACTACAACAAAAATAGGATAGCAAATTTGATACGCTCAATCAGACATTTATGACTGGATTAATTACTAACATAAGACAGACAGCATATGGAGGAAAGAAGGTATAACCTAACAAGTTTTATTCATTGAAAAATTATACAGAGGCCAAAAAAATGGAATATATATTAAGAACTCAGCTGCACACCAAATACTTTTTTTTTTTTTTTTTAATAAGGTAACATGGTAGGGCACCATGGAAAGTTATGAAGATTTAAATATAATAACTTTAACCTCCTATCCATATACTCTCATTTCCACAAAGCATGGTTTTCTGATTACACGTCTTTTTGTCACCTACCCCTTTTATTTATTTTTTTTAACTGTAGGTCATTTTTGTCACGTTTAGTCTGAGTCATAGGCATGGTATTTAAAGTAGAAAAGATTACACAGAAAAATGCTTTGCTGAAATATATCTGTAGGCTGATTTTTTCCCTTCAAAGAGCAAAACATCTTTCAATATTTTCAACACTTAATTACAGTAGTTTTGCAAAGTTATGCAGAAGAGCGTAGCTTGTGATACAAAATGTATGTAAATAAGGGTGCATTTTCTAAAAACCATTTAGTATTAGGTCCTATTGTCAAATAGGGCCATAAATGTTTAAATGTTTCTTGTACTATCAGTATTTGACTAATATGTTTATTAATATATTCCAGCAACATTTCTGTTAGCATATCATATTAACAATTAATGATTCTAAGAAAGGTTCATTGACATTAGAAGTATCTGAGAAGAATTAGAATACAATTGGATGAGAAGCTGGATAAGTTTTATCTATTTCCACAGTAAATATATAATTTTAAAAATTTAATGATTTAATTTCATATATATCAAGCTGGTTTTTTCATAAATAGTTCTGGCATAAGTCAATGATTTTAACCTAATATTTTCCCAAGAAGAAAATACAAGAAGCACAAAATGCAGAAGTATAAATTCAACATCTAGAAAAAGAGATACATGAACAGGAAGAAATAAAATTTCTGTTTACCATAGCTGTCAAATATTCAACTTCAAAATGGTTTTTAAAATCTAAATATGTTGATTTAAAATGGGTTGTTTTTACTGAATCACACTCCACCTTTATTCAAATTGTTTAATGTTGTATAAGTAAAGTTTTTAAAAGGGAGACACTATTTTAAGAATGGAAAAATTACATCAATGTAACCATTATTTTAACTGTTGACTTACCTAAATATTTACTACTGTATTTTTTAGGTTTCATTTTATGGGCCCTCTTCAGCATTAGCTGTGCAGTAGAAATATCCTTAAAACCCCTAAGGGAAGAAAATAACTTACTAAATATTTCACATGTATTATGTTACACTAGTTGCGTATTATTGTATAATACAGCTTTCAAAAAGAATACTGGTGTGTAGTACTGATCCATGGTATGAAACTTTCTGAATTACAGAGATAGCTGCAATTCTTATCTTAACATTACACTATTGCAACTTATTAAGATAGTTTACCAGGCACTTACAAAAATAATTACAATAATTTTTACTTTGGTAGAAAACAGAGATTCTCCAAAGTTGGAACTTAAAAAAAGCAAGCAACAACTGCCAACTATACTATACCTATTCCTGGAAGGCACTGTGTAAGCAAAAGAGCTTAACATACCATTCTTCTGATATTTTCTCTTCTTTTTCAGACATAAGTAAAAATTTCTTTTTTTCCTTCCAGTTAGAAAGCTGTGACATTGTTTCCTTCCCTGACCTGGAAACAAAGTATAAAAGCAGTAATGAAAGGTAAGTAAATAAGAAAGGGTCTGGGGTTACACTATTTTGCAGCCTTTGTTATTCTGCAACTTGTTTGCGCCTTTTAAAGGCGCTTTTGAAGCTTGGAAATGATGCAAAAAAAATCCAGTTTTAATACTCCACAAAGGTTTTATCTTGGAGAGTAATAAAAGTCTGCCATCAATTTGAAATGTTTACATTTCAATTACTTGAAGCATATTTCAGCCCTTTCACAGAATGCAGCTGTGTAAGAAATCCCTTTTAATCTTTATCTAGTCTTAAAGATCTCTATTTCAACATCTATTTCATAACATATGTGAAAAAAATAGAAGTTTTATGATAGTCAAACTTAAATAAATAAAACTACACATATACTAAAACTACACATATATAGTCTTATATTCCTAATTATGGTAGTCAATGAAAAATAACAACTGATGTAATGTATTTGGTTTTAGCAAGTAAATACATTTTAACTCCAGTAATATCACATTAACCAAAAGTTGCAAAAACATCAGAAAATAGCCCCTTCTTTTCCTTTTTATATTTGTCAAATCCAAATGAACTAAATATAATTAAAAAAAAATATAATTTAACTTACCTGCTATGAAAATGGATTTTTTCTGCTGAGTGTGAATGTGGTCTGTTAGCAGACTGCCAAACTTCTTGTGGCGATAATGACAAACTATCTGAATGTTCACTGGAATCTGAAGGCCTAGAAAACTTCTAAGTGAAAGACAAGGAATGCAACTGATGGTCCCTGTAAATTTGAGTTTAAAATGTGCAGGAAAACCTGCACCAGGGTTTGCAGAGTTTATCACTATAACTGAAAGAATTCTAATGGTGATATGCCCATTACAGACTTTACTTTCAACTAACTAAATAGGACAAAAAGGTGACTTTATTTACACTTAACATCCCCAAATATAATAAATTGTACATTTATAAGACTCCTTTCTCTTAATTATAGGAAACAAAACATTTGTAATACTATGCTTGTAATAAGAATAGAAAACTCTACAAAAACAAAAAGCCAAAACTTCAAAGTTTATCAAATATCTAGCAGACATTACAGTTCGATGACCTTTAGCTGTTCTGAAAACATTCAGCTGTTGTCATATAATGCAGATCTTAGTATTTTTAAAGTAGGTTGTCAACTAGCAATTTTTAATCCATTGCCAAATGTGCAGATGAAGCACATCATCTTTTTTTCTGCTACTGTGAAGTAAAGTGTTGAAATAAATCCAAAATAAAGAAAAAATTAGGCAAATGAAAGAAAATCTAAAAGAAAAATTGCATCTGGAGATGAGGAGGAAGTCTGAGACTTCTAAAAGTAATTGTGTTTTTAAGTCACTAAATTGTCATATTAATCACTCCAGCATAGCATATCCTTAAGGAATGAATAAAGACTGAAGACTTAAGTTGTTTCTGTGACATGTTACCTTTGGCCAGTGCAGCTGGTTTGAGAGCAGGAGTGTTTTTGAAGGGAAACGGGTGGAATCTAGAGTTAGCCATTCCTTCTCTAATGCAGCCTGCATGAATGAGCAAAGTCAAATAGTGCACTGATAAAATCAGTTTAGTTTTCATAATTCTTGCAAAGTCTCTTTTAAATTGTCTTACATACTTTGTACATCTTTTCAAGTTGTACGTCAGAACTGCCACCTGCAGAGCAATCACACTCAAAGCACCTTTGGAGATGCCATGCTATACTGTTTTATTTTAAACAGATCATATCAACAGTATTTGTAGGTTGTGGAGGTCCTTTTGGGGTCTTGGTTTTGTTATGTAAATAAGACGCATCTCCTCCTTCTCAAATTCCTGTAATTTTATTCCAACACTGTTAGTAAAACAAACTTATTATAAAAGATTGACAAACTTTGAAAAAATACAGACCCAAGAAACTTAAAGGCGCAAGGAACATGAAGAGCTTTGTGTGCTGTTTTTGACCAATTGAGTATTTTATGTCCAGATATAGGTGCCTGATTCAAACTTGCTTTTCTTGAACTGAATTGGTGAGTAATTTTCATTGAAATTCGAGGTTAAAAAAATAAATGCTGTATGTAAATGCTATATGCTTCAATTAAGCAGTTTTATTTTTGATGTAATGGAATAAATGGGAAACTAAAATAATGGTTGGAATGAAGAAGGGTGACAGAATTAGTTGCTAACTGGCATCCCTAGCACTTTAAGGCGGAATTCAGTTTTCTTTCATAAAAACAAAATCTAGACTTTGTTTCAAACCCTCCCTGTATATAACTTGTTTTTCTTATAGGTCCTTGAGGTTTTTTACCACATGTCCTTTCATTATCTTCTGATAAGTGAGAGAAGCAAATCACTCCCACACAGTAACTAAATACTGCTGAAGAATTTGGCTTGACTTAGAGGGCTCACATTCAGGTTCTTCTTACTTGAACAGCAAAGAGCCTGGGGTTCATTCTTCTGAAAATGTCCAGTTTATAAAACTGGACTATCTTTCTCCCAAAAATAAAATATTTCAGATTTTACTGATTTCTGACCCTGAGAAATTATCCCAAGTTTGGATACCTTACTGTGTAGTTTTTTAACGGCCTTAGCTTGGTGAACAAGATCTTCCACGGCCTTTGAAATTCTGAGAGACAAAAGAATCATATTCCAGGTATTTTGAAAGGTTACTTCAGGTACTGCCCACTCAGTTTGGTGGCTCTAAGACCACTCTTTCTCCTTGCATTCTGACCAAGCTTTGAAAGAGAATAATTTTTGATTTTATTCTCATGTCTTAAAAGGGATGAATTCCTACATCTGGTTGATTCCCTGCTTCTGGAATTCCCTGTTATTTGATTGCTATTTGTTTTGGGTTTCATTCCTTTATTTAATAAATCTGGGAAAATTCTATGCCCTCACTATTACAAGCTAACTGCTCTTCCCCTCCTCAACATTTCAATTCATGAAAAATATATAACGTTATCCATTTTATCATAACTCCTCTCTCAGGTAGTTGTGTATTTTAAGAAATCTATGTAAATAAACTGCAGAGGCATACAACAAATAAAATGTATCACATTCTTAACTTTTACAGTCACCTACAACTCCCTAATTTACCTCTCCTCAGTGATGTGATCACTTTTACACTGATAACCACTGAGTGGTAGTTTCACACAATTTTCATTAAAAAAAAAAGCATTCCAGAAAGCCGACTGTAGTAAATCAAATCCCAAAGGTGATCAATTAAATATGTGACATTGGTACAACTTGAACATAGAAGACTGACAAATTCATATCTCAGCAGAGACAAAGCTACAATATATTCAAGTTTGATAATTGCCTGGGTGCTATGAGCAGAACGGTCAAAAAGAAAAGCTATGAAAAAAGGGGCAACATCTGACGGAAAACTTTCAGTGAAAAGAGATATTATTTCTTCTTGTGCTCTTTAAATTTACTTCTCAACTGCACTATGAAAATAATATTTTTAGCATTTCAGAGGAGAATTTTTCACTTATTGTCCAAGTCTGGGCATACAATCCAGTCAGCAGTGCTGGTATCTACAGGTATATGAAAGTAGCAGACTTTGGAAATATTTATTTCCTCCTCTATTTGCAAATGAATCAATACAGGTGGGAGAGAGGTAGATTCCCACTTCTTGCACAATTTAAATGACAATCAACTCAACTGGGGTGTACAATGATGTGTCCATTATTTACCTGAGTACTTAAATGTCTTACAGTAGCAGTGAATATTATCAAAGCTCTAATGTCAGATTTCAGGCCAAGCCTGCATGCTAGCTATTTGAATTTTTACCTCTCTGATGAAATAGTTTGTAACAGAAAAAAAACCAAACAACCCAATCAAAAAAACCCAAAGAAACAAATGAAAAACCAAACCAAAACAAAAATCTCCATGAGAAATAACACTCCAAAGGTGTAGCCAATTTTTTGGGACAAGAATCACTTAACAGTACACTGATTGAATCCTTTTGCTTTATAGTTGTACCATAACCCAATTAAAGTTCTTTACTCTTAATATTTATGTTGAAACTTTTCTCACTAATATGTTCCTAGCCCAGTGTTTGCCATTTATTAACTCAATAATACTACTGTGTTTATTTCTTTTGTAGCCAGTAAAATGTATTTCAGTGTCCTACATGTTGAAAAGAAGTATCAGTAAAAATAAAAAAGTATGAAACCAAGGCATAAATATGCAAGTCAATAAAAAAAAGATAACTGATTTATCATTAAGCACATCTGATACTTCTATGAATGCACAGCATATTATAAAAATATACCACACCGATGTTTGCTTTGTCCACAAAAATAAACACATAACTGATTTTCAAACACGCCCTTCCACTATGTTTTCCCTGGACATTTTCACAGCACTAAGCTCAAGAAACTTCTGTCCATACCTTCCCTATAAACAGTCCTAATGAAACGTTTATGACAGATTTACCAACACCTAAGGCTAAAAACTAGATCTGTTTGTACTGATATTGTTCGCTAAGATTAAAAACCAACAATCTGAGATTCATTACAAAGCAAATAAAATGATAGTTTTTGATTGTATGGTCTACATAAACTGCTATAGATGTAACTATATTTATATTTATATTTATATTTATATTTATATTTATATTTATATTTATTTCTAGAGCCAAGTCAAGGAAGTTCCTAAATACTGAGGTATACAATGTGGCTTTACACATATGTGTAAATCACATACAGTTAACACATACTAGTTCATCTGAAGATATCTTTTATGCTTTTGTATCCTCTATACTTTATTTCCAGTGTTTGTTTCAAAAAGTCTGTATTAATTACTTTAAGTTTCAAATTTCATGAGCACACAAAACATACATAGAACTTTCTATTTTTTGTTACACCTATTTTTTTGTTAACCCATTCTAAACAAATTTTTAAATTTTTAAACACAATACAATTATCCATGATACCACTCTTCAAGAAGATGGAGGTGTGAATCTATTTGAGGTTAGGGTTTTCTTTCTGAATTTTAGTAATGAAACTTTCATATTATTAGCTATTTCCATTTATCCATTAGGATCAAGAACTTTTTATTGTGATTCACAATGCATTTTTTATCCTTTGAGAGACTACTCCTAAAGGGTTCCTGCTTTGATTTTGCAGCTCATTAATAAACTCTGGAGGCTTGGGGATTTTTTTTTTCATGGCATATTATATATATAGCCTTTTGCATTTTGTTACTCCTTCATTTTTCAGGTATTTACTCTATTGTTTCTATATAATGTAATGACTATTTACATCAAGCATTAAACTTCTGTAGTCTCAGAAACAGAATTCAATCCTACAATCAGCAACGTGAGTGAGAATGGTTCTACTAACTTTAATTGGGTCTGAATGAGCTGCTGAAAAGTCAAGTTTTAGTGCAAACATTATTTACACAATCTAATCCTAGGCATCTTTTATATGCTCTGGATTACATTCTGGAGCTAAATAATATTTTATAATATATCATTACTATACATGTAATTAGGGCTGTTCTGCGTCATATTTACACCATGAACAAAAAGTAGTTCTCAGAACAAACTCACGCTCAGCTTTGAAGCACTTCTACAAGTAACTGTCCAAACTGTGAATAATGCCATCACATACTGCCTTTTATCTCTCTGAGATCAAGGAGGATCACAAGAGCATAATAGAAACCAAACCAATTCCTGAAACTGTACTATGGTTTGAAGCAGAGGATGCAAAAAGGCATTAACAATACAGGCTGTAAAGAAAGGCCAGCATTTGACATCTAACAACTCTGTTCTGGTCAGAGCAAATATCCATCTACATCAGTACTCTGCTTCCAGAAGAATTCAGTAGCAGTTGTTATGGAAAAAATGAAAAAAGCTGGACATGTCAAAGCCAATCCTTCATTTAGTACACTCTTTCAGACCCTGGAAACTGCTGGTTTAAGGACTTTCTGCTAAGATCTAGGAAAATATTCCTCACCTTAAAACAGTAATTTAATTTCTAATGACAAGTGTAACTATCTAGTCAGTGTGTTTGCCATGTCACCTCTACGTCAATCCAGAAAGAATGCAAATCATGTACACCACTCATAGGATATAACTGTTGAAGCGGTGTAGATCAACTTCAAAAGGGCATCATGTTGGATGCCATGGGACGTGAAGCTACTCCAGGTTTCCAAGCATGGTGGACCTCACAATCACCACCTAAGAAAACTGTGAAACTATCTTTGAAAATTACGGAAAACTAACTCTTTATACCTCTTTCCTTTCGTCTTTCATCTCCTCATTGCTCATTCACTGTTTTCAGGACAGCGATGGTTCAGAAAAAAAAATTATTGATATTTATGTAGTGCATTTATTTATATGGTATTTTAAGATAAAAACAAGTATATCACCCAACAGAATACAGACAAGCAGAAGAAAACTAACATCCAAAACACACCATGAACTCAGAGTAATGACTGGTTCCCGATCACTACAACATAACAGGAAGAATGGCAAGGGAAAAAGAAAAAGGATCTTTTTTTAGAAACAGTATTTCCACATTAAAATTTCATAGGAATTATGTGCAGAATCCTCTGCTTTTTAAAAAAGATTCACTCTTCATCCAGTTCACCTGCCTGGTTTTATCCAACATGTTTTTCTGTACTTCTGCTCTCCTCTGTGAGGTAGGCCATTAACGTCATCCTTAGGAGTAATGACCCTTTTTCAACCAGATTTTACAAAATATCTTCCCTCTCCACATTCAAACTTGTTTTCAATAAGAATACTACACAATTAGAGTAAATAAATAAATGAATCAGAATGAATCTTTCCATTAGTCTTCTCTATAGAATACTAATTTGAATAAAGTTCTTCAGGCTGGTGATGTCCTTGATTTCTAGTTTTTAGTGAGTATATTTGAATAGTGCAGTTAAAGTCTTGTTCACTGAAAGACAATGAAAAAGTTAAAACCAAAGAAAAATGAAAGGCAGAACCTTCAACATCATTCTATGACTATTTAAAATAAGCTTACAAAAATTCTTTTGGGCCAATACATTCCACATGAAGAACTACTTTTCCTGGTGTTAAACATCCTGTAGGTTAAATACTTGCTTAGACTGGGAGGGGGTGTGGTGAGGCAGAAGGATCTCATGCTGAAGGTTAACCCTCTGGATACTCACAGCCAGCTCACTGAACTGTCTTTCATCTGGCAGAAAGCTGTAACTTTCTCTCTTGGTTCCTGGCAAACATATTTCACACTGTAGGATATTTAATTTGAATACCATGCTAGTCCAGGACAACATATTTAACTTCATTTTAAACTAAACTTAATTTCTGCCAAAGCCTGAGTATTTGCTGGGAATTTCTTCCCTAAAATCCTAAATAAGTTTTAACAAATTTCTTAAGAAACCACGAATTTTTAGCTCTTATAGCTTAAACAGAAGAACCAGATCACTTTTCTATGCTCTTTTGTATATTGTTGATAGACTGTGATTGAAAACTTCCTTTGAAATTAAAGATCTGAATATATTTGTGTATTTAGCCTTTTCTTTCATCCAGTCCTTTGAGGAATCAGATTCTCTATGGACTAGTGTTTCTGTGAAACTGAAGTTCATGTGTAAAGCTTAGTTCAATGTTAGGAAGTTGAACATCAGTTCAGACCCAGATTTTATAAATAAGTTCCAAAGCTAAGAAAATGTCAGACACAAACATCCTAAAGTGAATCTTCTATTAGATGCATTATTATTCCACTTACAGTACTACAAAAATTCAGTCTAAACTCTGACATTTTAAATCTATATGTAAATGCATTGAACAATGTTATAAAAAATATACAAAATCTTTTTAATTAGATAGCTTAGTGGACATAAATTTTACAGAAAATATATCTCTGAACTGCAAACAGTAGAAAAAATAGTCCTTTTCTCTGAGTTTGTCTTCCAGTATTTTTCACATATTTTATGTGCTAAAGATAAATAGGTTAGCACTCTAATAAAGGTTATTTTAACCTTTGGCAATGCTTCTTTTTCAACCCTGTCTTTATAGAAGACAATATATATACATTAGAAAAGAAATCTGCGTACAGCTGCATTCTTATGACTGCTAAAACCTAACAAAGTTTCAAGCCAAAAAAAAGTAGTATTACACGAATTCCAGAGAAACATTGCAATGATTAATTGATCCCAAGAGATTTTATAGACTGACAAAAACAGGTTAATTATTAGAGTACATTCTTGTAGGAAAATGAGAGGACAAGGATAGTTGTCCATTTCTAAGAAGGATATATTCATGATTGCCGGAAAAATCACATTCTGTTAATAAAAGCATTCAAGAAAATTTTATTGTGAAATGTCTTTTCCAAATGTAATTTTTTCTAACTGCTTAATAAATTTTGAAAACTAGCTGACCTCTAAAATTCTAATGCCTATATGCATATATATATTTATATTTAATGCATGTACCTATGTGTTTGCTCTACACAAATGTGAATAAAATTATGAAAAGAATTTATTGTGGAAAAGTAAATGAACAATGAAAATTTCAAGGACCACAAAAGTTTTAATTCAAATAAAAGGTTGAACATCTACATACATAACTAACTCTCCAAAAGCCTGAATCTTATTGTAGTTCATGTCAGACATTCACAGCCAACATTACCTAAACTTTTCTAAAAATGCATTTTTGTCTTAAGCCTGACAGTGTTCAAAGGAAGCTCTGTGTCATTTCTTTGAATACAGGAATAAAAAATACAGATGGGTAAATGGCAACCTCAGCTTCAGAGGTTAGACATTGTTCAAGTCAGCATCAGAAACGTATGCTTGAAAAATCTTTTGAGACGTAAACCCCCACCCATCTCAATAAACATCAGGATCCTGGAACCTTCAGGCCACCCCTCAAAATGGGTCTAAGACCCCAGACACAGTCTTTCCCCATTAAAATGACGTGAGTTTTCAGGACTTCCCATCTTTGACTCTGGCACATGACATGAATTTTTGCTGCTATGTCTCTATAAGCCTTTTCCCAAGTTTTTCTACTTCCATGAAAACAAAGCAACAAAACTTTCAAGGGGCAGTGATTTAAAAACATAAAAAAAATACCAGCCAAGGAACCCCTCAACCCTACCCCTTAAATACCCTGCATTCAAAGAATACTCAATTTTGAAGGAACATAACCCAAAATGTTCTATCCAGCTCAGGTAATGAATACTAAAACGAAATAGAAAAGAAAGTTGTGCTTCAGCTTGCAGTTTTGTCTAAAGAAGGGAAGTCATGCAGAAGCACAGGCTAATAAAAAATAGACTAGTCACAAGTTTATAGTCATTTAACCTTTAATATGTTTCAAAGTTCAGGTCACATGAAAGATTTGGTTAAATTTCAAAACAATTTTTCCTTTTTGCTTAAAAGTCCCTATTTCAGAAACAAAAACAAAAAGGATTTGGAAGCTAAAGAGCAAAGAAGGGCTAAGCTATAAACACAAATTTTTCTGAAATTTATGTTAACAAACCTCTAATTACACTACAAAATCCTTAATTCTAAAGACATATGTCTAAATCATCTCTCGGCTTCACTTACACTGTCCTCCTTATATGTCTCTAGCAATGTCTCTTCTATTTGAAATAAACTATCCACAAGTAAATCTGCAAGTTGAAATTTGTTCATTCATACCTGTATTCTCAACAATTCAAATCTTTTGGCACATGTAATGAGATTCTTTGGAAAGAAGCTGATTCTTTGGGATGTTTTCCTAGTTTATGAAATGATCAATAGCTACACCTATTTCCATATTTAAAAAAAAAAGTTTTTAAGTATTTTTCATGCAAAAAAAATACTAGAGTGAGTACTAGGACAGTATTTAGCATTTAGGAATCCTCAGCCCACTTTATTCTAGGACAAACAAGACATAAACTTAAATAGTTTTTAGCTAAATTAAGACTGTATTACAGCATGTGAGGTGTTTGGGGTTTTTTACCGTTCTTTGTTCATTGTTAGAAACTAAAGAATCGCACGAAAAGTCCATTATGACCTCACATCCTTTTCTGTGGGACTGCTTCCTAGAAAGTCAGACCTTAGCCAACAGTATTGCCAATATATTGGACTTTGCACTTGTTCTTGTTGAACATTATGAGGCACTGGTCAGGCTGTCTATCTAGCCTGTGTAGGCTGCTCTAAAGAGCACCCTGATCCTCCAGCATACCAACCACTGCCCTCAATACAGTGTCATCTGCACACTTGAGATTGCATTCTGTTCCATCATACAGGTACCTAATTAATTTTTTTTACTATTTTGGTCCCCCTACTATCCATAAAGGAGGGCTCCATTAATCACTGTCCACAGATTGGATTTTGCATGACAAAACACAACTATTTGAGCGTGGCAGCGCAGTCAATTTGTCAGTGTCCTTGTTGTCTACTTTTCCAGCACATACCTCAACAAATTTTGGGAGTAAGACTTTGGGAGACAGTCAACAGCCTTGATAAAGTAAAGGCATGCAATATGCACTGCATTCCCCTTATTCATAGTGCCATTTACCTTGTGACAGGAAACCATTAAGGGGACCAGTCCTTGGTAAACCCATGTGGATTCTCAAAATCACCTTTCATGGGTTTAGAAATAGCTTCTGAATGTATTTACTCCAAGCATTCCCAGAAAGGAAGATAATGTTGATGGCTTCTAGCTCCCCTGATATTCTTGAATTTTCTGAAGATGGGTGTGATATCTGCCCTTTTCCAGTCACCAGTAACCTCCCCAGCTGCTGTGATCTTTCAAAGATGATAGAGAGTAACCTCAAAATGATATCAGGCAGCTTGTTCAACCCCTTTGAATGAATCCTATCTGTTCCCTTGGACTTGCATATGTTCAAGGGACTTAAACTGTGCTGCAGTTGGATAACATCTGCTTTCTTCTAAACCAAAAGGATTTCAAGCTCCAGGCAATGAGACATGCAGATATATAAGTGTAGAGGATAACAGAAGCTGACGTCTCACGTTCCTCTTTGGTTCCTCCATAAGAACAGCAATTTAACTCAGTAACAATATTACTGCATCAATGGCTTCTTCTCACAGAGCACAGACCAGTCAAATAGGTTTGCTCCTGAAATTTTTAAATAGGGACTACTAAAAAATCTTTTTTAATGGAAATCAATGTATGTGGACATACTAAATATTAGACATTTAAGTAGGTATTTTATACAGATATACAGAACGTATATCTATACCAAAACATTGGTTTCAACATTACACAAAAATTAAAGAATTTAGGTAAGATATATTCAATGATTAGAGATCCTTAGCTCAGCTTTCAAGAGACGCCAGATGGAGATGTTCTTATTGAAAAGAACTCACGACTGTATTGTTGCTCCCACGTATAATGATGCTTTCGACTTAGAACAATTTTCCTTTGAGGCTACAGTAGTGAGTAGAAACTTCAAAGAACTAAAGCTTTTTTCACTTACATACATTTTTCCATTGCTTGCCTTGCTTATTCAATTTTGATGCTTGACTTTGTCTTTAGAGATATAAGACTAGGAATTATAATTAGTGAGATCACTATCCTTTGTTATGTCATAGAAGCTAAATGTAATATAGAAAAATACTGTAACATTCACTACATATAGGTTTCAAATTATATCTGTAGTGTCATGCATCACTAGTAGGCTTTCCTTTGGGAAGTATCGTTTGAATCTGGCTATTTAACCAAGAACTGGATAGAAACAAGCCATGAGAATAGGTTCTCTTTAAAAATTAACAGCATTTCAGGTGGTAGGAAGAACTGAGATCTCATGGTGGAATCCCAGAAAGCAACCAGAGCACGTTCTGCATGAGCTGTGAAGCTGGAGTGTTAGTGACAGCCTTTAGTAGCTGTGGTTGTGGTTTTTTTTTTCAAGTACTGACTGCAACAACCTACTTCTAAGACCAGAATACCTATGAGACAACTAGAAAATGAGATAAGCAGCACTGCCGAAAGAGGTAGAAGCTTTATGCATCTGCTGATGCCACAGACTATGAATAGCGTGCAATTCATTAACAGAGCAGCTGAAGCAACAGGAGCGTATCAAGTGATTATCGATACACATTCATGGAAAAAAGATTGATCCTCCAATACATTGCTTACGAGAGAGTTTTTTCCTCCTTTTTAAAAGAAAGGGATGGATCTAAAGAAATTTTTAAGACACTTTTTTTCTTTGCTACAACACTGTAACTTTATGTGAAATTTGATGAAAAAAGGATCATATTCTTTGCAGCATACAATACAGAAAAGCTGGATGCTGATCTGACATTTATAAGCATTTACAGGAGCTAGACACACATAAGAGTGTCAAGATACAAGAAATGTTATGGGGACCTCCTAATCCATGGGCTACACTTATTTCCTGGCACTAGCCAGAAAACAGCAATCACTGTCACAAGCTCACCATCATAAGCTCCCAGTCTGAGACAAACCACATCATGAAGGATTATCGGAAAAGAAAACAAAACACATCATATGGGTCTAGTTTGGACATGTGATAAGAAAATTTCCTTATGGGAGACATGAGGAAAATGTTGTTCTGATTACTGTTTACTTATTAAGAGGTAGCACACATGAGCTAGTCCTTATTCCTCTCACTCCTCAGAAAAGAAAAAATGAGAAGAAAAATAAAACTGCTACCTACCTGCTGTGGAAGGCAAACAAAAAATTAGGAATGGCTATGTGTCTGAGTTTGGATATGCAAAAAGAAATGAGAAGGAAACTCCTGAACAATAATTTCAAAAGCTTCAAAAAGACTGGAATTTAAAAAAAATCGACATAATCAAGCTCGGAAAAAGAACAACACTCTGTCTCAGGGCAATAGTATTATCTCCTTTGATGAACAAAGCAGTGATAGATTTCTTTTTAACTTCATTGCAACTTACAAAGTGACTTTCTTTTTGAAAAAGTATGAGTAAAATGATTTAAATTAAATTAAAATTTAAGTTCTTAAAATAGAGTACTTACTTAGTGTGCCATGTAATCATCAATATTGATACTTCTCTTGATGAGAATAAGATGTGTCCATATGTTTATTCAGTGGTTCAGTGGTCATTGCTCAGGGAAAAGAACTCTCTAAAACCTCATCACATTTAATTTATTCAGCTTCCTGACACTTTGGCAAGTTTAGACATTTGCATTTGACTCACATCATATTTACATCAAGAAAACAACAATACTGATATATAGATGGTACAGAAAGTAAGAGGTGTGTCAAGCAAACGTGCTGTCAGATTTCATCCACCAGAGGTGAAGTGAGCTCTGTCTTGTAGATCGTTTGCTGTGTGGATGGACTGCTGATGAAAGGTTGCCTTAGGATCAGCCTTCTAGAGCATGTAGGCTGGAATTCTCCAAAGTCCACATGAAAGACGTGAAGATATCACTAAATACCAGGCTCATACTTTGTGAAACATCTGTTGGCCAGATCTTTCATGTCATCTGGGACAGCCTGTTTGCACACTCAGAAACAAAACACTACTGCCATCAATTGCCTCTGAATGTCTTTGGCAATGTATGTGAGCTGATATGAATACAAGAAGGTATCAGCAATGGTTCATGTGAAATGACTACTATTCATGCTATTGTTAGAAAGATAAAGGCCATTCCTCTAACCCAATCACATGCAATCCATTTTTCATGTGATATGGTGTTTAACTTGTACTAAAAATATACGACCATTCAATGGGCATAAATGAAGTGAAAATCTTTGTCAAAGACTAGGCTTTCCCCATGCTATTTCACAGCCTCACCTTCCATGGAACACTGGGTACACTGAGTTTATAATGAAGATATTGAACATTTTTTTCATGAAGACTGGTGCCTAGTGACTTATTGCACTGATATCTACAAATGGTTTAAATAGGTGCTTGCACAGTAGTGATTTTGTAGAATGTTAGATGATACTCAATAAAATCATTATGACTAAAATCAACATAACAGTGTAAGAAAAACCTAAACAATGACCACAACACAAAATAGTGAACTATTCAAAAAGCTTTTAGACAAGATTTTATACCTTTGTATATAGTTTGTGATAAGGAAAGGTTTTTCTGCCCTTCTCTCTCATTTCACTCACCCTACAGAACAGTGAAATCTGCAGTACAAAATGGTATCCAAATATTTTTCTCTTCCTTCAAACCCCAGCATATGGGATCTCTTAGCCCAGCAATATGTACTCCTCCCTACACACTTGTTTGAGACACTACAGATAGCCACTGATACCATGTGTCATTGTTTGGCTCTGCTTCAGCACTTTGCTATAAAACATTGAGACCAGAAAGGAAGGAATAGGAAGTATAGACTGTTCCAAGTTTCTGCTGCTTGTTTCTCCAGAAGTAGGAAGTCCACATGATTTGGTATTATCCAACTGCAGAGAATGAAACAGCGACAGACACATGAAAACAGGCAACCCAGTACTGAGTAGCTAATCTGGGCTAGACAGAGCAGAGTGTATGCCCAGGATAGTTACACCACACATTTCTCACAATCAAACTCTTCAGCACAGCCAACATAGAAAAGAAAGAAAAAGAAAAGAAAAAAATATGACAAATAATGCAGGCTATAATTCTAGTTACAGTCATCAATGTTGAACATTGAAATATTCACTCACCGAAAAAAGAACATTCACAGACATACACATTGTAAATTTATCATATACACTGCTCCTAGAAAACGGATGTTGTTATATTTTTCATCACAAGAAGCTAAGGGCTTGAGTAACTTATTTGACATCAATCCACAGTTCAGCCTTTGAGCCTGCTGTGCAAATTAAAATGTCAGCTCATGGTTCACCTGTCATCATCTGAACCTAAACACTTCCCGAGAATTTATCCCTAAACCCATGTTTTATTTCATTCCTGATAAACTCAATAATAATTTGGATAAAAAAATAAAAAGGAAAGAAATGTGTGGCAACACCAGAGGGTGATGCAGTACAAATCTCTCTGAAAGGAGCTGGTCTTCTTTTTCCTGCCTTCTCCACCCCTTCCTTTTCTCCCTGGCCTCAGGAACACCTGCCCAAATGCAACTGTCTTGTCGACAGAAAGATGGAACAAAATAGTCTATGTAGTTTTCAGTTAAGCAATTAAAAAAGAACTAAAACCAAACATAACAGAGTTATTTGGGCCAGACAGAGAGACACAAGAATGGCTCAACTGAATTACAGTGTGTAAAACTCTGGCCTACTGGCTGAGTAATTCAAAACAGGATATTCTCCTTCTTTAATATATGAACAGATACTTCCTTCCTGTGTGACGAAATAAAACCTTCAACGTTCTGCTTTTTATTATTTTAGAAAGAAGCCAGGGATCAGAGAACATCAATGAATGAAACTGTTTTGTATATGTATTTCAAATTAAAAAGAAAAAAATCCTAAAATTTAAGCCAGATCTCTATGTTTACACATACACGTTTCTCGTCTACCAAATGATTCTTGGGACTTCTGCCTCAAACCTTTTGCATGCTCTTAAATAAAGCAGTAATTCTGAAAATGTACCTTAAAATAGTTGCTGAAAGGAGAAGAAAAAAATAAAATTGCCCTAAGTCATCAACTCTTTGGTAATAATTTCATAGAAAGCCCAGCTATTTTCTATGGGGAGGAGTTGGCAAAAGAAGCTTGATATCAGATGACCAAAGACTGATCAACTGTAAACTGCATTGCACCAACCAACAACATACTTGATTTCATAGCTCTCTATGATCCCTACAAACACCAGATTATAAATGGGACCTAGTCTTGCCAGTAGCAGGGCTATTGCATATATCTCTTTTGCAAAATTACAGTGGAATATTGATAAATGGCTCTTGCAAAGACACAGCAGCTGAATAAGCACATTCAGAGAGAAGGGTTCATGAAAAAAATCTTAGACATATACTCTTAGGTCTCAAATGGCCATATTGCTGTCAGTTTTCTCTGCTTTACCTGAAAGCATTCAAAAAAAAAAAAAAAAAGCCAGCCAATAAATGTGAACAATTAGAGAAAGCAGCTCTCCAGACAAGTACATAGATGCATTTGTCACCAACAGCTGTTGCCACCAACAGCTAGCTGCCTTACTATTTACTATGATTACTGGGTCTAGAATTTCCCATATAGACTTTATAGCCTCTTTGAAGGCTATAAAGAAAAAAATTTCTTTAAAGATTCTTTTTATTGTTTACTGAATGGTAATATTGATTCCACAGACTTTTTTATTTTTAACCTAAGTATAGCTAAATTCAGTTTTAAACATGATGTTATTCCTCAAATTCCTCTGGAGCCTACTTTTATTTCTTAGAATGGAAACTTCTGATCCAATTTCAATCTTTTTGAAACAGAAAGAGCATTTTTAACTCTATATAACTTGCAAAAATAGCTAGTAATAATTTCTGATTATTGTGCATAAGAGAGCTGCTGAGTGTGGGGTTTGGCGTTTTTTTTCTGATTTAACCATGCTTCTCCCCATAACTTACTACGGTATTTGAACTTGTGATCTTTTTAGCACACTACACATAAGATAATCACCCTGCTTCACCTCTTGTTTTGGGCATACGTTCTTTTTACTGGACTATAGCTGATATTCAGTGTTGCAGCACTTACTAAAATTGTTCTCATTCTGTCATGAAAATGAAAAAAAAATACACATTAAAATATTACTGACATTACAATTTGTTACTAAAATACTAAAAAGTTTGGAACAAAAGGAACTGTTTCCTTATTCTTATTTGATTGTCCTTTAGCTGTAAAAATATATGGGGTTCTACAGTGGGTGAGACATTAATAGCACAGTAACTACCAGAGCATCTCAAAGAGCAGGAAGCAGTTAATCCAAGACGAATACATTTAAATCAGCTATATATAAGAAATGCTTCTTTATTTCTGGACATCCAAAGTGTTAATTCTAGCCTTGGTAGTGCTTTCCATTTCTTTTATTTCCAACACCTACGTGATTGCTTAAGAAGAATAGTAAAGTTTTTATGCTAATTACTACGCTTACTTCAGAAAACGTGAAAGCGTCCACATTTATTTCTTCATATTCATCCTCCACTTCATCACTTGTAACATCTGCAAGAGCACTGGCCAGTTTCTTTCGCAAAAGAAAACCCTTCCAAAATGCCTAAACAAAAAATTTAAAGCATGTTATACATAGCCATAGATCAAACCCAAATCCAGATTCTCTATGTTATCCCATTAGGAAGATAAAACATCTTGGGCCTTCGTTTAATAGCTCAATGATCTGTTTTTTGAACTTTATGTGACATTTAAAACTACAAGACAAATTAAATGCCAGCATATGTCTAAAGCTTAGAGTACTCAAGAGGCTCTCCACAAGTAAGCAGAAAGGAATCCTGCAACTCCCTCAACTACAAACCTCTAAAAAGTAGAGGTCAACTAATTAATTATTTGACAATTCCTTCAGGGACTATTATAAACTGAAAGGAATGACTACATAAGAAAAACCTGAGTGTCAACTTTCAAATTACTGAGAATAAAAATACAGTTGTACTAAATGTCTAATACTTTACAAGTAGCAATTCTTGGAGACATCTCATGTAATTGACCTAGGTCAGTTACTCTTTCTTAACTGTCTAAGACCTTTATTCAAAAAAAATATCACCAGTAAGCACAATCATGTCTAAGAAAAAGGAGCACATTAGGAATTAATGTGCTAGAAAACAAGGAAGGGTGTTAGGAACACATGCCAAGCATAGAATCATATCCAGCAAAAACACTTCAGAGATCAAAATGAGATAGATGGAATTAAGAAAACTACATTCAAGGCAGCAATTTCCCCCCAAACCAGTATTGACATCATTAGAATTCAAGATGCCCCAAGTGTTTAAAACACCATGCAAAAAATTCTCACTGTCATGAAAGAAATGGTGTTGTACATCTTTAATGGCTCTGTAATGAAGGCACTAAAATAGGAAGGGTAAATCTCATATTCTGCCTTAAGATGTAGATTATTAATTTTTAGAAAAAGTTTATCTAACCACAGAAATTATTGAATATGTAACTATTTTATACACACAATTCCTAATTATTATAAAATGACTAAATGTATTAGAACTGCTTTCTTACAGTTTCATTGTTATTTTCCTACAGACCTTCATAAGCATCCAGATAAAATATCCTGATAGTACTGAGTGATCAAATGACAAATACATTCAACAGCAGTTAGTTCTTACAGATTCAAGGAGAAAAGCAATCCTAATGATATATGCAGAAAGCTGAATTGTAAGGCAGCTGCTAACACAGATCTATGAAAGCACCAGGTCAGTGCTGAGTCATGATCAAAAAGAAAAATTACATGTAGTAGTTTTTAAGAAACAAGAGATAAACTTTCTTTCTGCGCAAATTCATTTTATATCTGCCTATGAAATTCAGTTCTTGTTGCTTCTTTAAAAATATTGTAACTGATTGTGGTAAAGGTTCAGAGAGGGATAAAAAGATAAAAAGAATTACAGAGAAATGTGAAGAGACTAAACAGACTAGAATTTTATTTTCAAAAACTGTATATAAGGATGGATGTATGAGAGATCTAAAAATCTGTAATATGCACAGAAGATAAATAATGAAAGACTCTTATACTCACTTTGGGAATTATTATGTTTGAAACAAATGAAAGGAAGCACATATTAATCACTATATAAATCCATTAAAGTCACTACTTTAATATAAAGTAGAGGTCAAATACACATGTAAGCTCAAAAATTGATTAAATAAGTTTATGGAAATCAATTGTTAATATGCTAGCTACACAGTATACCCCAATAACAAATTTTTGCTTCTAAATCACTTTGTCACTTTTGAAATTTTTATATAGGACATACACTATGGAAAGTTTCCAAGTTAACTTGGAAAATGAAATCAACAGAGTTGATTTGCTTCAAAATGTAGAAAAAAACCCCATGAACCTTGGCAACTTGGCAGGCAAATGCTATATCCGGTTACCAAACTAAACAGAGTCAAGGTATGGACTTCAACTCTTGCCCGTAGTAATCCATTCTGTTTAATTGTTATTAGCTCAGTATGTACCATAGGACAGCCTAGGCCATGGTCTGTTCCCAAGGACAATACTGATAAAGCAATCCTGGGCTTTGGAGATGGGAAGAGAAGGAAAGAAATGGATAGGTAGGACAGAAGAGACAGGAAGATTATTTAGTCTCACACACATCAGACACGACACATTAGTTACACAGCCCCCACCAGTTTCATAGTATAGAATGGCCCAGGAAAGAATACGGGCACAGTATCTCTTAAGCATAATATTAGAATTAAATCAAGTAAATATAATTCAGGGAAATACTTGGTGAAAAAAGGGAAAATATTTTTATGTTTCTATACAACTTTTTGCAAAGAAGTATCTCTTTTAGAAACATCAAGCTTACACTGATTAAATAAAACAAAAAATGTTTCATTATGAAACTATTAATAAAATAATAACCAAAAATAGAAGACGACAAGTACACAAAATTAGAAAGATTTTTTTGTTACTGAACTTGCAAAATAAGTAAAGAAAATACCATAAACCAACCTGGATTACTGTGGCAGCTTCATTTTTCTGTCTCAAAGCTTCTATAAACTGACGACTCTCTGTTTTATTGCATTCATTTTTCCTCTGAGCATGGTACTGCCGCCAGAAGGACTGGATCAAGGATGCTGCCATATGTAGTCTCACAGAGAAATAAATACCTTTATGACTCACATAGCCTCACCAATACAAATGGATTATCATATCTGCCAAACTTTAACCATAAAACATACAGCACTGTGCTTTGAGGCAAATGAAAAGCTGTGCCACTAAACAAGAAATTACAATCCAGAAGTGACATATATGTTCAGAAACACTGGAGGATATTCACATCACATAACTTCTGAAATCCAATTATCTAAGTACTAATCTCTGCTGAGCTCTGTTCTGTGAAGAATGACTGCAGAGGAAGTCCTCAAAGGAAGGATTAGGAGCAGAATGACTGAATAAACTATTGGAGGGGTCTACTTATTTCCACTGACCATAGTAAAAAAAATAAAAAAGAAAACCCAACAAAAAACTCCCAAAGAAACAAACACCAAGCACTAAAGAGGGATAAATACTGAAAACTGCATTTGACAGGTATTTCCAATGGAGCAGACAGGAAAAACACAGAAAGTGCAATTTCATCTTTTGCCTGCTTTTCGACTTTAATTTCAGACTACTGACCACTGGTTGTACGTGTACATTTTCTAATTTGCTCATTTTTTGACAAGCATTAAGTACAGACTATTTAGACCTCTATTTAGATTCAGATTTCTAAATATATGTTCAATTAATTCATACTGATGGAGAAAAAGTACAATGTCAGCTCTGGATTATGACTCTACTGTCTTGGAATCCTTTTCTCCACAAAATACTCATTTCAATTGGATAGTGGATTAAAGGAAAAAACATCTAAATTTCCCCCAGTCTTTACATAATTACTTTCCTAGTGCAGTGCACCTATTTAAATAGAGGAGTACTAGTCAGCAAAAAACAACCAAAAACACACTTAAGAGGACAAGACAAACACAAAAAATGTTTTGCATTCTGTTTTGAAGAGAACTCTCCAAAAACACTTTCAGAATTCATTTAAAACATCAACTAACATCTAAATGAACGATTTTTTAAAAATTTTTGAGGAATTCATCTTATGCAGTAGACTACTGTATTCTTGCTTTCAGCTTGCTGAGAGGTGATCATGAATTGCATAGTCTTCCTGAATCATAAATTTTTTGACAAATTATTAGTGCCTTAAGTACCTACTAAGCCTTGTTTTCTATTTACCGTAAGCCTAAACAGCTCAAAGAAGCACACCCGCCATGCTTGCTTTTCATAGTGTTCTCAAGACATTTGCTTATGAAACTGAATTCTTATGAAATTTTAACTCAATTCTTGAAGATTTACTGCAAAAAAATCAGCTTCTGTTTCCCATGTCTGTACGTCCAGAAACACACAAATCAGCAGCAAACACATTCCAAAGTGGTAATATACCAGTCTGTTTCATGCAGGAGAAAATGTGGGGGCACAGAACAAGTTGAACTGGTTTCTCACCCCTGCCTCTACTTTTAAGAAGCAGGTTAAGGCATGTTGGAGGAGTACCTAAAGCAAGGCAGGCCATTAGCTCTTCAGTCGTCACAACAGCAGGAGACTGGCCTAAATCAAGGGAGTAGGATGGTAGATTTAAGCAATTTTTCCTCCTGCCTTCTAAACAGTACCGACTGTAAAGTCTACACAGATGAATCTTGAATGTCTAATGAATAATTTTGGTAAAAAACCCTTATACTAGTTTCTAGTTAATCTCCTCAAAAGTTTCTGCAAAACACTCAGTATTTGCATTCCTAAATCTTTATGTGTCATTGGATCGGTGTCTTAACACTATTTAAGTACATAAATATCTATATCCTAATATACCAACTGGGAGAATATCACAAAGGATTCTTAATTTTTAATATGGAAGCCTAGTGGACAACACCTTAATATAATTCTTTATTGTCTAATAAGCTTAAAAATATTATCTTACAAATTCTGTGCCTCTGTTTTAAACAAGAAATTCTCACTTCTATTGTCTATCTGTATAACTGATTTGAATGCAACCTGACATCCATCTTACCTTTCTGTACCATTCCCAAAGTGCTGGAGATTTCTTCCCATATCACTTGCTACTATCACTGACTGTTGCAAAGTGACTTGGCCTGACATGTTATCGTTGCCTTTGCTCTCCCCACTGTAATTAATACAAGAGTCTGTGCTCTTCTGCTTCACTCTCTGATCTCCTCTATTTTCCTTTTGGCACACAGGTATGGAGGAGTTAATAAATGTGGCCTGAATATCGCCAGTAGTAATCCATCTTTTGGAAGGATCCAACAAGACCTGTTTATTTTCTGTCACACCCATGATAAAGAGGTTATTTTCCTGTAGGCAGCCAGTGGATGTTTGCTTTAAATGATTTTGAAGTGCTTCTGGTCCATCTCTGTCAGTAATGTTTAGTTCATTGTACTCATGTACATATCGATGTTTAATACTAAGTTTCATCAGCTGATTAAAATACCAGCATTGTCCCAGTGCAGAATCAACAGAAGAGGTAATTCTGAAAAAAAAAGAAAATGAAGTTTTTTATGTGTCTGACTGTTAGAATGCTTTAAAAAAAATTCCCTCTATTATTTTCTAAAATTGCTTGCATTTTCAAGCATTCTTACATGTTTCCATATTCTCACAGCAAAGAGCAATTACTCTAAATGGAAACCCAGTTTCAGTAATTATAAATCTTAATAGAATTTGTCTTTTTTTTGGACATATTTAAAATATAATCACACATATTTCTGATTTTAGTCTGACTTTTTTAAAATAAAGTTTTCAGTCTTTTTAAAATAGGCATTGGCGCATGTATTTCACTATTAATTTTCTGTGTGGTAAGTGGCATGTGAAGCCCAAATTTTTAGAGGATTTGAGGCAATTTTGCCTTAATAATCCGATTTTACCTGGGAACTATGAGAGCTCATATAAAAATAACAGTAATTTTAAAATTTAGATAAGAACTAAAGCAACAAAACCCAAACTTAGATTCAAAGCAACAACCCACAATGTCTAAAGAAAATTCAGGAAAACAAACTTTTAAGTACAGAAGTTTTTAACAATATAAGGGAAAGTGCTAGGCTGAAGCAACACTAATCTATGAAGTCTGGCTCTCATTAGTCCTTTGTGTTACACTGTCTAAATGATGAGGATAAGTAACAGTAAATATGAACTAATTGTTACAGATTCAGATGGCTGTCTGTACTTTGGATGGTGTCTGTCCATTTTATTAGGTAGCAGGTACTTCCAGAATCATGAAAACATTTTCCTTTATCAGTATAGACAGATGCAGAGATCTGTAATCTGGTGCTAATTTCAGAGCAGTACAAAGTCAATTCTAGGTCAGCAATCCAAGAGAAAAAGTAGAAATAAGATCAATTTTCTTGTTAGTCTGGAAAAATTAGGTCCTAAAATTGTAGTTAGAATAAGGGAATTTTCCTTCCTGTTCATCATTCTCTAAAGGTGAAGTTTTTATAAGGTTTTATGAGGGACTGTTTACCATTATAATTATATCCTCTAGTAAAATTCAACTAAGATTAATTTAGATTTTTAAGAACATAATCAATCAGATCTTACAAGAGTTAAAAAAGATTCCAACTATTCCTCTGCTAGTGCAACTTCAGTGCTATTGGACAAAATCTGAATGGCTAAATTGAACCACACAGTTTAAGCACAAAACTCACTGTGCAACAGCAGTACATTTGATTGTCCACTACACAACATTACTCCTACTCCTGTTAAATCCACATATATGACAAGTCCTAAAGATATTTATACCAATCCATAGATTTGTTTAAGGGTCTAACATACTACATAGCAAGAATAACAATTTCTTTAACAAAAAATACTTAAAACATTAGTAAAATACTTCAGTTAAATATATTAAACTAGTTCAAGTATTAAAAAAGATAAGTTTGGTACAAGATCATTACTAAATTTCTACAAAAAATAATATGAGAAGACAAAAAAAAGAAAAATATGGAAAAAATCCATTCCTACCTGTTTTTTTCCTTTTCTTTGCTTTATTTTGTTGGTTTATTTGCTTACAAAAATTAAAATATTGAGAAAACCCCAGAATGCTTTATACATTGAGCAAAATAAACTTTTGAATGAAAAGCATAACCTGAGTATCCTTGTTCATTGTCAAAAAACCCCAGAAAGAAACAAAAAAACCCCACCATAACAGTGAATCCTCCCCTTTGACAGGTGCAGGGGTATCTCAAGCAGCTATTTTATCCTTCCAGTGGCTGTGAATATGTCAAGCAGAAATGAAAGGGTAGATTGAGGAAATGAAAATTCAGGCAGGGAGTAATTTTGTGGTGACCAGGGATCGTGTGTTAGTTTTTTCATAGAGGCTGCTTTTTTCCAAGCAGTGCCTGCAAAATACCGTCTTGTCACCATGGGCATGCAGTCTCTCCCATACATTCCCTGGCAATCCACAACTATACTTCAATTTTGCAGGATTTTTAGGCTGCCCTCTGTATCAGTGGTTTTGTGATTTAGGCAGTCAGATTAGCTTAAGTTTAAAGAAGCTACAAAGGAAGCTGAAGTGGTGTCTCAGAGACTTATGTGCAGTGAAGTGGCATGGTGTGTTTGAGGTACTCCTGCAAAGGTAAAGTTCCAGTGCACAGACAACAACTGTTACATTAGGGCCTGAGTACGAGGTGGCAGTCAGCTTGGTGGTTTCCTTAAGTGTACAGGGATATCAGGCATCCTATCAATGCACTGCTACTTTCTAAGTGTCTCAATAGCACTGCATTCTTGATACAAGAGATGTGGCACTGAAGATTGCTTATTCAAATCACAGAAAGGAAGCTGCTGTAATGGAAAATATGCAGGACTGGTTTACCTCTTTAACGGTAAAAAAAAGCATACAAGGAAAGAGAGAAGACCAAGTAAGAAATACGACATTATTAAGATCTTTGATACCACAATATTTCCTTTTCAATTAATGTAAATTCATTGTTTGCCTTTCAGAACTTTTCCAGCATTATCGGTCAAGGGGTCTGGTCACACTAAACCTGGAATTGCTTCTTGGTTAAGATATGACCAAGGTTTTAAGTATAAATTGGCATCTAGACAAAACAAGAAATGGAATTATCCTATGGAAACAGCAGTATCCATAGTGTCTGGCTGCTTAGTATGTAGTGAAACGTAGATGAACATGGTGGCCTTGCTAAAGAAAAATTTTTATGGCTTCCAGCTTTGAGCAGCACATTCCTTCACATTCAGTCACTGCCTGGCTACCCATGGCTTTATTTTGATCCTAACAAGTGAAAGTGATTTATGCCATATGCAAATTTCAGCATAACCACAAAGCATAACCACTGCTCCTGCAGTGGGAGAAAGGGATAATAAACCAGAAGAGCAAGGGATGAGTCTTGTATTACTGTGCAAATGTGCTAGACTAGTGGCCCTGATACTAAAGACCAAGATATCATTTTCACAAAAAGATATTAAGAGCAAAAAGCTACCTGTAGCTTTTTTTTTTTTTACCAGATACCTCTCTATTTGTGCTAGTATCTTCCAGGGACTTTGAGGAAAGATAAAAGCATTAGAATCGGACTTTAATCTAAAAGAAATTAAGTCAGGGAAGTCAGGCATTTATTAATGACTGTTACAACTTCAGTCCTCACATCAATCCAGAGAGTATCCATCATTGTCCTGGTTAATTTAGACCAAACCCTGTTCAATTCCCATACAATGTTTGGCAAGGGAGGAGTAGAAGTGGGGAGGAGTAAACCCCACTGGCAGCACCTAGGAAGTGTAAGGATGACTTAACAGGCTGACTTAACAGATATAGAAAAGGACAAAATATTCATGCTTAAAGGCTTTCCAATGGAGTTTAAATCAGCAAAAATGCTGCTACTTAAGAAATTTAAAGTGGCAGCAGAGGCTGGCTTGTAGAGCTGACACATTTCGTGCAGATTTTTATACTGCAATCACACCTGCAATGGCTGCCTGGTTATTCAAAGAGCATAATTTTGTCAGAATGAGACAGCAAATCTGGAAAAGTCAGTAGAACAAGTCTCTCAGAGGCAAAAGGGACAGGCTTGGAAAAAACAAGCTAGCTCTGATCAGGAATGGCAGTTTTCTCCTGGCCCTTGCAGCTAAATCATAATCAATATTCTACCCCTTCATATGCTAGTTTGTGTGCTAGTTAAAACCTTGCTTAATAACATGTTTTTCCCTTTGTGGCTCTACTGTGATTTTCATAATTATAATACATGGAATATTCAAATAGTTCACCTCAATTTACGTGAGCTTTTGTTTGCAGTAGTGTAGGGTATAATCTAACGTCTTCAGGGAAACTTCTATAAGCATCATTACTGATGTTTAACTGCAGCTTACCAAAGTCCCTTACAAACACATGAAACAGGTCACTGTAGACATATACTCTCCTTGCAACACCATTTATGAAATTCCTGCCATTTTCACTGTAATATACATACAGCATTTATAAAGTTCAAGTTCCACTAGCCAGAAAACTGCACATTTGATGACTGAAAAAAAATTGCTGCAGCTTTAGGTGTCATATTATTTTTTTACATGATAACTCATTACAAGTAATCTAAAGATTAAGTGACAGAAAACATTTACTAGAATAGAGAAAATAAATTTTAAAATAACTTTTATTCTTAAGCATGGCAACAACAGAGAAGTTTTGGGAAGAAACAGCACAGAGAATTTAACTGGGCAGCAGTGCTGCAGGAAACAGATTAGGGAAGCAAGCAGTGATTACTTTTGGCAGCTTACATACTTGAGGTCGCACCTACAGGGGCTCATAACTTAGCAAGATGTGAAACAGAGAGACATTTGCTCTATTGTTGGCCTGTTCTTTAGCAATGTCACATTAATTCAGCCAAAGTATTGCAATATGTACATATAATAGCTATGCTGCTAAGGCTTATATACAAACAAGTTGTTTAGAGTTCCTTTAATGAACTGCAGTTTGCAATGGTTTTCAAGTCATCCATAAATTTTACTTCAGTCAAAATAAAAGATAGATGACTTTAACACACAAGAAATTAATTTAAAGACTAAATTTGATACAACTTGCTTCAATCATGTCAAAGTTACCAATTTAAAAGATCATGAATGAATTCGCAAAACCTTAAAAAATACACAACCCTCCCTCCTCCGCACTCCCTGCCCTCCCTCCACCCAAACCCAAAAATTCAAGAAAGAGCTGTTTACATAATCACCTCTTTCCACTACTGTTCTTCTCAAACATCTGCAAGTTCTTTCAAACATTTCCCTTTCAAAATTTACATTGAATCATAGAAAAATTCTCAGTTGAAGGGACTTCAGGAGGTCTCTAGTCCAACTTTCTGCTTCAAAGCTGGGTTAGCTCTCAAATCAGACCAGGCTGCTCAGGGTTTTATCCAGTCAGGTCTTGAAAACCTCCAAGAACAAGACTGCACAACCACTCTGGGCAGCCTACTGCAATTCATCACTGTCCCACCCTGAAAAGGTTTTTCCTTATGTCCAGTTGTACTATTTCTGGCTGGAATGAATTAATTCTCATTACAGTTGCCCATATAATGCTGTGGTTTAGATTTGCGACTGCAACTGTATTGATAAAACACTAATGTTTTGCTGAACAGTGCTTTGACAAAGTCAAAGCCTTCTCTCTTCCACTCAGCAAGCAGCCTGGGAGTGGGCAGAATGCCTCCTTTCTTTACCTCCTTCCTTGGTAATGAACTTTGCACTTGTCCTTGTTGAATTTACAAGGTTCCTGTTGACCTGTCCTCCCATCTTGCTTATGTCTGACTGGTGGCCCTCCCCTCAGGCATGTGAACAATTGCCTTTGAACACTTGTGGTCTGCAAGCACAGTAAGCGCGCACTCCATCTCCCGCTCCCAGTCTTTGATAAAAGATGTTAGAAGTACAAGTCAGCTTTCAGAAAGCAGCATGAGCCACTAACTATTCCTAATTAATGGACAGCCTCAGACTGACTGCCCAACAAGTTTCTTATTTATCTTTCTTATGTCCATTCATGTAGAATAAAAAAACCCATTAAATTTTAGGAATATCATCTTTCTCTCCCATTTTTTACCATCCCGCAGAAATGTATATGGAAGTCAGGTCCTTAGATTCTACTACAGTTTGCTCACAAGTCATATCCTAATTATAAACTGGCATTTTTTCTGGAAAAGGATAATGATGAAATGTCTAAATATCAGAAAAATGGAAAAATCTTCTCAACCATAGAAGAGGAGAGCTTTATTTCCTTTTATGAAAAAGGAAGGAAAGAACACCATTTCACAATGGTAAATAGATTAGGAAATATCAGCTTCCCCCCTGCAAACCAGAAGCCAAAAATCACAGAAGTGGAGAAGACATATCTTGACGGTTTAATGGAGAAACATATGACTTTTAGGAGCCACTTACACATTACATCTGTCATAGAAAACCGCACTACGTAATTTCACCCAACTAATTCCTATCTAATTATTAATACAAACCTCTTTTCAAGTTAATCTGGTTCTGAGCTATGAAGATTTTATTGCAGCTTAGTAAAAGCTGCAATAATCAACAATGTAATAAACTGTTAGCTAGTAACAAGATACCATGGATATACAGGCTTACATGCAAACACAAAATAGCCAGATTCTGAAAAAAATGTGCGTACTTTTCCTGAACTAACAAAGCATGCAAGGCAAAGTTCACACTAAAACACTGTAAAACACCACATGCTTCATCTGCTCTGGGATAACATTCAGCACCCAGCAGAATCAAGAAAACTACTTTTCCAAAAATTAAAACGCAAGTTGGATATTCAAAGGACTACAAGGATATTGTGAACCTGCTAGGAAATTAAAAGCACCTACGAAAGAAAAAAACATGCAATATTACCACATGCAGAAATGAGAAGTTTGAGATATTTAGATATCACAAAACAATTAAAGCATAGCATGTGTAAGTGCATGGTCTAAGCTGAAGTTACTGGACAACTAACCATGGTAATAGTGATAAAGGTAGCAAGTATGACAACATTAAAGAATTGTAGACAGATCCATCTGATTCACTACCTTAAGAGAAAAGAGGTCAAATCTTTTGCAACTATTTAGAATGTGAATAACATACACATGGAAAAAAATGCAGAAAGAAAAATAGAGCATATTGTACCAACAGCCATATTAGATTTGATGAAATTAAAGTTGGAAATCATGTTAGTGTGATTATACAACTTTCAGGATTTAAGCTGCTATTCCTGCATAACAGTGTACTGTGGTTGTGTGTATGAATTCATTCAGTTGCTACTAACTGCAGGTTTTGAATCACCTGTTTTCCCAAACTTAAAGAAACAAAACTCAAGGCCTCATAACCTAGTATCTGCCTAAACCAGACTTTCCACTGAAGTCAAAGATTCTAATCTCTTTCTTATCCTAATACATTTCTAGGCAAAAAAAAAATACAAGTAAAATTCATAAGTAAACAAGAACTTCAGTAACAATGCATGAAAAAATATTTCTGAATGCAATTTATATTAACATAAATACATACTCCAATTCAGCAGCCTTTTTTTTCAGTTGAATATTTTCTTCAATTTGAACTTGACAAAGCTCCAGGAAAGTTCCTAATTCTGATGCTTTGATTTTTTCAGTCTGATGGATTAAGATTTCGTCATCAAGCAACTGTAAACTAGGAAGGACCTCCAATAAGGAAGACCTTAGGAAAAGAAAAATCATAATTAGTTCTTTGAAAAAATACTTACGCTAAAACAGCCATTTTATTGATACAATCATACAACAATACAGAACATGAAGATAGTTCTCTAAATATTTGTATGTATTTGTCCTTATTTCATATGTTAACATATGAACTAAGAATTTATACTGAAACTGAACAATAAAATAAAGGATAAAACATGGGACATAGCAAGACTTCTTAATACTATGTTGGTATAAAAAGCACTGCTGAAATACTGGCACCAAGAAAGTCAACGGCAACAGACTCAAATCACTAGAGCTAGAATTTTACCCACACAAACCTTAATGGGAAAATTTGACACACTTGTGCACAGGCACCTGTAATGCATTTGATTAGTAGGCAACATAGCAAACTAAGTCACAGCATTAATATACAGTACTGATTTTGTTGACACATCAAAAAACTTAAATTTTAAAACTGCACAAAATACTAAACCTTGCCAATTCTACTCCCTTTACCATTTGCATATACCACATATACTGACATGCTATTCGGTATGCCTGACATGAAAAGAATATCTACTTTTGAAATACTGAATTCACGTCAGTGAAAGGAATGAGAGCAAAGATGACATTTCCTTGCTATAGAAAGGACAGCTGTGTCCCTGATGTAAGAAAAAATATGTATGAGAAACTAAAAAGAGTGAGAAAAAATCCAAAAAAAAAAAAAAAAAAAAAAAAAAAAAAAAAAAAAAAAATTAAAATGTATCATCAATGAGGTCTGGTTTATGCTATCGAGAGATGTAAGCTGGTACTGCAATCTTGTTTCACATATTTCTTGTATCAGACCAAATTTGTTGAAAGTTTGAAGACTGCAAAATTATTTAAAGCAATCCATCAACACTCAATATTTTCATTAACTCAATTTTAAGTAACACAAACTCTTGAAAGAATACTAACTGTAGGCTGTAAATCCCCCTACTATTAACAAAGATAGCATTGTTTTCCAAAATTTGGAACTCCCTGACTCCCTGTGAAGCTAAAGGACTACTACTCAGCTCAGACAACATACACTAAGGTTAAAATCAAAGAAAGTTTCTATGACTGTGTTATAATATTCCAAATAACAGAACAGAACATCAGTTTTTGCAAATAGAAAACCTTCCTTCTCTACTGCCCTTTAATGAAGGCTAAGACCATCTGAAGTACACTTGGAATAAAGTTACGGGTTTAGATCAACAGCTCCTGAACACATATAGAGAAATTACCAAAGCTGATGTTGAATTGCCATACACCAAAACAGTGACATATCAAAGTTGATCAATGATGGAAGTTTTGTGTCTTAGAGCTGTGGGATCCCAACACTCGTTTTTCCAGCTGGGTTTCTCCTGGTGAAGGGCTGAGTCAATATTTCATTTAGAGAAAACTTCCTGGTGAATATTCTGTCACTTAAGAGGCTCTATTAATCATTACAGCATTGAAACATATTCCCCTAGGAGTGCTCAGACTGATCCCAGGGTTTAATTTTTAGAAAGAGATTTCTTACTACTTCACTTTTGTTGGTGTTATCACTGGCTGGACATGAAAGTACAAAACTGATTGGGAAATTTTACAACTAATTCCTTTGTTGGTACCAAGGGGTTATGTAAAGTTCACTGGAACATATTGTCTGAAGTTACAGTCAATGCTGTATTCAGCAAATCCATATTTCATAGTATCCCCTACTTTAAATCCTTTAGACAAATGAATCTCTTGTCTAATCATAAAAGCTCTACTGGTTTAAGCAATCTAAAGTGTCAGTTCTCATCATTAAACTGAAATTCAGAAAGCTTTTCCCTCCAGGGTACAAGTGAAATAACAGCTAGTTTTGTAAAACAGTGGAAATTCAAACAATGAAAATGAAAATTTAAAACATTATCACAGAATTTTATGAATGAAATTACCTGCAGGAACCATGAGAGTGCAAATAAGTCTGTTCATTAAAAAATCAAACAAACCAATCAAGAATGTACTTGTACAGCTATTTTTTAAACTACTCAAACAATTCTAACTAAAAGTTTGAAATAGTTGAGGTTTTTTGATTATTAATCATAGATTTGTACAAAAATCTTCAAATGGAAGATACAAATGTGAGGGTGGTTTTGGTTTTTTAGGTTTTGGTGTGGCCAGCAGGACCAGGGCAGTGATCATCCCCGTGTACTTGGCACTGGTGAGGCCACTTCTCAAGTACTATGTCTAATATGCAAAAAAATATACAAAAAAACGTATTCATGTACAATTTCACTCCTATGGTTTACAAACCTATATAACTATTCATTTCAGGAATTATGGTAACTTCACATCATTTTGTATGTCAAGTTTCTTTTCTACCCTGTTCATTTTTTATATAGAGATATATCATAGTCTAGAGGACTAGCTCTTTGATTTTTCAGATCATTATTCCAGTATTATACACCACTGAAGGACAAATGACAGCATTAGTCTTAAATCTCATTCATAATTATAAGAGCTATTAATTTTTGACGTAAAGATAAGAAATTTGAAGCATAAAAAAGGCTGATTTTCAACTACTAAAGAAAAATCAACCATTCATTCTGACCTTTTCTTCTTCTACCAGACACTACGCCTTCTCTAGCTATGTCCAATGTGAACCTGTCACAGCAGTGAGACTGTTCAGACTACATGTGGAAGCGTTTCTACTATTTAACTAAGATACACACAAAAATTTGTTGTCTGATTTTGATTTTTTAATTAAGCAAATTAAATTATTTTCCTTACCTCCAGTTCTTTTCTTGGAGAAGAGGATTTCCACTCAATGACAACTCCTTTAGTTTATGACAGCCACTAAACCATGTAAGGACATCTTTAAGATCTGTAGTATAGTAGAAAGAAAGCTAAATATATCTGAATGCAGAACCATCTTATTTCCCATAAATTCTTACATGAAAGTAAAATGTACCAAAATCATGAAGTCTTAGAAGCAAGACTGCTATCTATACAGTATAGTTTTAATTAATATCTATAAAATTGATGCTTGGAAAATATTTGTATATTTTCCGTATAAATGTCTCTTATAAATACATGGAAACAGTCACATTCAAATCAGTTTATAACTTACCTAAGAAGTTCTTATTTGAATGGGGTTTTTCTTTTTTTTTTTTTAACACAACTCACCTGACAAGTGGTTATTTTTGAGATCTAGCTTTTCCAAAAATACAAATGAATTTAAAGGCACAAGCTCAGTTAATCTGAGAACAAAACAGAAAAGATTTTCTAAAAAATTAAATAAAACAGCAGTTCACAAACAGAAAGGCAACAGAATCTTTTGCAGGTATGACAATTTACTTATTTATGCAAGAAAATACCCATTTATCTATCCAAGATGCTAGAACTAACTTTTTGAAATTTTAACTTGAAAGTATTTCTTAGTTTTCTCAGCACCTCAGTTTTTAATATTTTTTTCATAAATGGTTTTTTATCTGACAAATATTTCATCCTGTTCCCTGCATTTAGTGCTGAAGATCTGAAGTCTTGTAAAATTTACACAACTCCACTGGCTTTTCTTTAGGCACCACAACTAAAATGGTACTAATAGAAGGTCCTGATTCTGGAGAAAAAATAAAATCTGCTTGGCTCTTTTCCTCTTCCCTCATTTCTCCTTGCTCAGACTTCTTATCAGGCTGTTTCTTTTCTCCAATCAGCACATCACGTCCTAGATCCTAAAACTAGCATAATTGTTGCCATGGATGTATTTTTCAACAGGTCAAGTAGGCACTGTCCTGTAACATATTTTTAGTGTTTCCTCTGTCTTACTGCTTCTGTCAGATGCTGTCAAATGGGTGCTGATTACTGAGAAAGTTATGGAATTGGTTATGGAATTGCTCTTCTTGCATTATCAGAGCTTTGCTTGAGCAATAAAGCAGAAAAGCAGTACTAAAGACAGGACAAAATTCTTGTTTGCAGTATTGAAGAGTAAATGTAAAGAAATTGAGCTGACATTCATCTATACAAAGGGATTGGGACTGTAAAATGTGTGTTATTGCTACTACTAAAGGATGAAGGCTCAGTGTTGTTCACATTTCTTTATTACAAACTTGCAGTGATGCAAGAACGAATGTTGAATGATTCATTCAGTTTCCAGGCTATAGCTAAATATTAGCTTTCAGATTAAAGTTTATCTTGGTTTATGTTAAATATGAAAGAGGCAGGAAAAGGTAAAAATCAAGATGCAAAGAATCCCAATTATCAACTAAAACTAGAATGTTTATGTATAAGCAGATACTACATCAACTATATCTTTTTTAAAGAAATACATGTTTAGGCAACGTTTCATCCCTGTAAGGGCAAGGCCCTAGCATAACAAGAGGATGGTAACAGAAATGGCACTATATGTGGTCAGTTTGTGACTGCTAATTTTCACAGACAGTACTATTTTCTGAGGGTTTAGTGCCTTTGAAAGGTATAAATCAGAACTCTTTTTGTCAGAAATATGACTGTACAAAAAAAAGAAACATACTCAAAATTATTCAGAGGTAAAAATACTTCTTTGTTGCTGAAATGTGTGACTATGTTGTGTTTCCAGCACAGGTTTACAATTGAAAGGCAAAGTTGAATTTTACCCTGGTACACTAATTATGGACTAAATGTTGGTTGTAGATTATTTAATCTTATTGAAAATACATCCAGATTCAAAACAGAAAAAAAATCACTGCCACATTCAGTTGACAAGTATTTCTATACAAGAACATAACATTTTAAGAGTAAATTCAGAGAAACAGATATAAAGACAACTGAGTGTGTGCCACTATATTTCCATTTCTTTCTCAAGCTACATTGTAAAGTTGTCCTGGTTCTAATTCTACTTAGTTCTGTTACCTTCCTGCCACAGAAGTTTTCCATGGAATCAAATAATTATGAACAAGTATTGACTCTAAAAAGCATTAAGACTTATATGTAGATTTGTATATAGTACCACAAACTTCAGCATTTTAGTTTCTCATCATCAGTCAATAGTACATAAATATATTTAATATTTATAGTAAATACCATCATAGATATTAATGGCTAACAGTATGGCTGCAAAAACTGAAAATCCATGACTACAGATTCATGTATTCAGAAATATCTAGGAAAACAAATGTCGTATTTTGCATAAGTGACAAGAGATAATGCAGGGTTTTTATTTATAATGAGTTCTCTGGATCTTTATCAGTATATGCTGTGGTGAATTAGAAATTGTCCACTGGACTGTCCCTGCCTGCCGTTGGCATTATGAGAGTTAAAACATTTCTCCGTCATTCTATAGCTTTCCCTTTACCGACATTCTTTGTTAATTTTTTTCCTAAGAAAATTCAAACCAGAAAGACAAAGGACATTACTGAAAACTTAATACTACTTGACCTTGTCACATTAGCCCTGGGCATAAGAGAGATATAAATTACAAAGAAGACACAAAAGTAAAAGATATTCACAGAAAAGCAAGCTATAGCTTCCTTTTTCTGCTCCCATTTAAGGCTCTAGCAGAACAGGTCAGAGATAGAGTTTATGTCGTTTACATGGCTATGTCAGAAAACAAGATTTAAGAAGGGTTGCAAGTATGCATCAGAGAAAATAAAGATTGTGTTTCCGAACATGCATAGCAGTTACTGCTCAAGATGGTCTAAATCCTACTGTGCAACTGCTTTTCCCCAGAAAATTTATCGTTGATGTTAACAAGCAGTTAGCAGGAAGCAGGGCAAAATAACTAAAATAAATTTCTCATAATCTAGGTCTTTAAGTAAAGCCTACATTTCTTTCTCATTCCTTAAATTCAAGACAGTTTAGTTTGCAATAATCACGATATTTATGAGCAGAAAATACACAGAATATATGAAATCTGTCAGGTAGTCACTTCGCTTCTTGAATACTCTAGTAGGCAGTACTTCAAGTACATTACCTATGATGCCACATACTTAGAGATAAGTTTATCACCAGCAAAGAATTACTGAAAATTATAAAAAAAATCTAGAATCGTAAGGATAGGATGGAGAAAACCACTATACATCAGTATAGTTTTTTTCATGACCAACTTATTTCAACATCCAATGACATTTAGATTTATCATAATAATTCTGGAAAAGTGGTCAAATTCTCAAAACATCCTGGCTCACAATAAGCTAAATTCTCATATCTGAGAAATTCAGTTAAAACCACAAATACCATATATATTTAAATAGAGAGAACAATGCATGCTAAGAAAGAACAGAACCGACTTTTTAGCATTTCTAATATAAACCTTTTAGGAATAGTATGCATCTAGATGCAAAAAACATGAGAGCAACCTGTTCGCAACAAATTTGATTCTGGCCAAACCAATGCCCCAAAAGAAAAAGGAACTTTTGCAGGTGACTGCATTTTTTTAAATATTAATTTTTATCTCACTTAGGTTATCTTAGTGAAAAGCAAGAGATAGCAAAAAAAAGAACTTTGTCATATTAATACCATATTAAAACAGAGTGTTAGGAGGGATTTTGTCTATTTTGAAGTAAAAAAAAAAAAGGCTACCTGAACAGCACATTGATTTAGTGTCTCACTGTAAAACTTTTAAATGAAAAAGACATTAACAAGTAAGTTACATAATTAAATGGGATTACATATAAATATAAATGCCACATGAACTCTTAACACATATTAAAAATTTACTAATTTTACACAAGGACAAGGTTTTTCTCTCCTACACCTAAATCTTTATCCACAACAGAAGAAAAAATAAAATGTCCCTTTTTTAAACTAACTTAACAGTTGTGTGCTCAGCTGTTATAAAACAGAGCATGGATCTTCATAGTCCCAATTCTGCAGTAACCAAATCAAGAGGATATTCATCATTGTCTTTGTCAATTGCACATTGATCAAGAATACGCTTGGTATGTGAAAGTCACAATAAAACACTTAATAAAAGCAGCAGTGGTGAAATAGCTGTCATTTTTATATTTGAAGGAGTTAATCACTACCTGTTTCAATACCTTGTTAGACTGTAGGTTTAAAACAATTTAAAACAATTAATTTTTGGAGTTTTATCTTTGACAATTTCTGGTTTAAGATGCAGACAAAGCATCTCAGGAATAAAAATGTCTTGTAAATTAGTGTAAGAATTTTCTTTTCACAGTACTTCACTTTCAGAAAGAATACAGATTCATAGCATTATCATTATATTGCCTTCCTGCAATCAGTAAAAAGGAAATGGCACTCAGTGCACACTTGGAAAAAATTCACAAAATTGCACTAGCTGTAGGATAAAAGTAAAGAAACAGCTTTTCTTTCAACAGCTTACTCCATTACATTCACTGTTTCCATAGAACATCGAGTTACTTACGCTATAGTACACACATATGGAGCTGCTTATAAGTGTACATAAAGTGAGTGTAACAGAGCAGGCTACTGAAATGCCAGGAATTTTGAGGCTTTTAATAGGACTTTAAGGCTATCTTGTCCTCTGTCACAAAGATTTGACATAAGCTATAGATACATCATGGAAAGAAGAGGAATTGTTTGGGGGGAAGATGTACACTTATTTTCAGCACATCCCGTCTGTCAATGCAAAAATAACGTGCTTTATCACAGCCCAGCAAAAGAAATTCAGTAGACCAAACACTGCATTTCAGCTTGGCTACTGGAAAATCAGAGCAAGCACTACAACGGACATTAAAAAGATGATGGGATAGGCAAGTGACTTAAGGTTTTTCTACATGGCCAGTCCAGCACAACCTAAATCCAGAGGTTGCATTCAAGCTATCCCTGAGACCATGCTCCCAAGTCCCTAGCAAGAAAATGAGATCTTCAAGGAGTTTTGCAAACACTTCATTACACACATGATAGCTACACTGCAGGAAGAAGAGGAAACAACAAGAATATAAAGCCACATTATTGTGTGTTCCACAAAAAAAGCTAAACAGGACAAGGAAAAAAATAGTAAAGAACACAAATTAAATCAAGCAGTGTGACTCAAAATCTAATGCTTAACAAATAACGCTCTTGTTTAATCACAGGCAGGAAGCACTTTCTCCAAACTCCAGAAGAATTAATAAGGGAATGAAAAATCCCAAACCCTAGAAGCTCGGGCAGGAAGTTGAAGATTAGATTCTGTAGGTATTTCATTTATATCCAAGAGTCTCCATGAATAGTACTTCACTAGAGATGATATGAAAACAATCTGAAAAGTTATATAAAAATATAGGTTGTATATACTTAAATAATATTCATTTTCCATGAAGGACATTGCTTGTAGTAACAGGACTTAGTCTAACACATCCTTTTTCCCACAGGCTCCCAGACACAATTGGCTCTGCTGAACTGAATGCCACATAGGATGGGACTCTTCTGTTCAGATGTAGACAACAACATATGAGATGGTCATTTTGATTTTTTTACTAGTCAATGAAGATGACCAGACACTTGTAGGCTATGATTAGTCTCAAAGCAAACAGGCAAAAATGGCAGATGAATCACCCTTTAAAAACATCTCTTCACTAACAGGAGAGTAAATGAATTTGTTCAGAGCGTATTTCTATATATGGTACATAGTATTCTGTTTGTTTAGCTGAGATCAGTCTTATTCAGAACAAAATGATCACAGTATAGAAAAATAATGGATATCAATTTAAAATCAATTTTCCTACTAACATACTGAAAATTTTAATAAATGTTTCATATCTTTTTTAGCAGAATTTAAATTGAGAAAAAGGGGGGTGGGAAAAATAAAGATTTTTAATCCAGGATATCTGGTCATTCTACTTCTAAAGACATATAAATTAGTTTAGGAAACAATCAGAAAACTAATTACAGAGTACTTGAGTGCATGACCCAGTTTTATGCTGCTTGTCTTGATTCTTCTTTATTTCATACCTTTTAAACAGAACCATAAGAGTGAAAAACTGAAGCAAATATACTTGTTTTGGAGGGTATTAACATATGTATGCAAAATAAAAAACATTCTTATTTATCCTTTCTAACTCTAGTACCTGCACTTAACTTAGCCTTCAAAGTCTGTTTTGAATAAGCTAGCTATGAAATATGAAGTTTGACAGATATACTCTAGAAACAATTGCTAAAGAAAGAAAAAACCCACTATGGTTTTAATAATGCCACAATGCTCAAGCATTATCGTCACATAACATCTAAAAGAAAAAAATTAATTTACATAGTTAATGCTGTTTCAAATTTTTTTAGCTAGAGGTAGACAATGTAATTACATGCCAACCACATATTTTTATTTTTAAAGAATATCCCAAAAAGATAATGAAATTTCAACCATACTGGGAATCACATTTTTCAGACAAGTGTTATGTTAGTAAATTCCTCTGGATCAGTTCTGTAAGTGGAAGAATGTTCTTACTTACCTATTTTGAGACAGCATAAGGATCTGCAATAGAGGCAACCAATATAAAGAAAGCATTCTCACAGTAGAAATGCTATTGTCATCCAAATATAGTTCTCTTAGGAGAACATGATTTTCCAGTCTTGGAAGCTAAATAGAAAAGAGATGGTTATTTAAGATTAATATAAATTACAGAAGCAACAATGGAATGCTTACCAGATGCTTTTCATAAATCATTACTAAATACAAGCAAAACTCACATTTTGGATACATGTATCATTTCCTTATTATGTATGTACCAGTTGTCACACATAATCTCTATATATCAGGTACTAAATAATTTTTAATGTCTTCTATCACACCTGAATAGTCAATATAAATAATTAAAGAAAAAGAAAGGTCAAGAGCCCAAGAGTCATACTTCGACATGAATAAAATAGTAAGACAAAATAGTCTTACTATTTTATTCATGCAGTTATTTGCTGCTTATTGACAATGCTTTTCATCTCGAATTTGTAAGAGAATTATTTTCAGTAACTATGATTAAGCATACAGTTAGCAAAAAACTTTCCTATTTTAAATGCTGCAGCACAAATTTCAAGTTTAGGAGAATCAACATACATCAAATAAGCATGATTATCATCAGGGTGATAATAATTATATTATCATTACAAACAAGTAACGGTAAGAAGTAATTACTTATATGTAATGACACTTATATCATTATTACCAGCCTGATATAATTATCTTACTATTATAACATTACCTATAAGTAATAATAATCTTCTGTTACATTTTAAACAAAATTAGAATAATATAATACAAACTGAAGACTAGATGCTATAAATGAAGGAGAAACCATAATCACTGAGAGTCCAATTTTTCAAGGACTTAGGAGTAAGAAAATAATTAACTGCTAGCCATTTGTAGCTTTGAAAAATCTCCCTCTGATAAGGGGAAAAAAAAATCTTACCTAAGAGCATGAAACATCCCACACCAATCAAAGAGCACATGCTCAGAATGCTGAAAAATATGACTGTTAGCCAAGATGTATGCACAGCAGCCACTAAATTTAAAGTTTTTACCTCCTGGAGATTATTGCCTTGCAACTTCAGAACTTGAAGTAGGCCACAATTCTCAATGCCTTCAACTTGTGTGAGATGATTGAAAGAGCAGTCTAGGTGAATGAGAGTAGGTGCCTCACAAAGACCTTTTGTGCTGATTAACTGATTATGGTCCACAATTAATTGCTGAAGATTTTTCAGTGACTCCAGACCACCTGAAAATTCAAGATTTAAGACACAATGAAATAAAAAGCTCTTGTCTTTCAAGTACTAAGAAAACTCTGAATTTTCTGTATGTTATCTGGAGTAACAATTAGTATTAGTTCTGTATAAGGTTTAAAAAGAATTACTGTATTTTGACTCTATCACGTATACTGTGCATATGGTCTGCAAATTTTTTGATCTTGTTAATCAAGCAACAATAATAGTTCATAATCTCTTTGGTACTTCTGTTGGAAGAGAACATTCTTTTAGTAACGAACTGTACTTACTATGCTTTAACCACTTTACAACTGCTCTGAACTCTGTGAAATGCTAACAGCCCTCTTAAAATCATCCATCAGAATGAAAACACTGTTTAAAAAGAATTTTTATTATTTAAATTATTTTGTTAATGTATCAGCAAGGTTAGAAAAAACTGTGTTAAAACTTAGGCCAGTACCACCGTTATTATTTAAATTAGTCTTGTTTAAGGAATTACGTTGAAATATTTTAATGAAGGATTTTATGAAGAAAACTTAGTGCCTTTAAGAATAAAACTGTACTACTATAGCCATTGCACTCTCAAGAAATTTACTCCTGCCATCTACTTTAAAGAGCACGCAATCTCTACACACAAAAAAAATGCAAAGGAATTCCCATCAGCATCTGTTTCTTTCACAGAATGTTATCCAAATCATCCTCTTACAACGGCAAAAATTACACTGTCTTCCCATGGGTCTTACACATGCAATGGCACTGATGCATCTAACCTGCTACAGGTCCGAGCAGCTTTTCTGTATCTCTACAGTAAAAAACTCCTTTGAAGGGATACCCTTTACAAAACATATCTAAAACAAGGAATTTCTTATTTTACTTCCCTTTCATGTATTCTTAGATAATTTAGGATTATTAGTTAATTTAGTCAATTTAGGATTATTTGAAGGAACTCTTTGTCTCATCTTTATCTCACCCCAAATTTCACAAATTCCCCAAAGGAAGCTGGCTGAGCTTTACAGTAGTGAATCTTTTTGTAACTGTCCTCTGAAAACAAACTAGTTTATGAAACCAGAGATCAGTTTGCACCACAGAGTACTGAGAATATAGAAGAGGACTTAAAAATGAAAACAAATGATAAGGACAAAACCAAAGCAAAAAGTTAAACACCGAAACTAGCAGTACATTTAAAAAAATCCCCAACATAGGTTTTCGAGTAATTCTAATTTAAAAATGGAAAGCACCTAGTGAAAAGAATGCAATTGTCTGACATTAAAGAGATATCATCTTAAATACAACACACAAGTCCCATAAGGCAACTTCAAAACTGTGCTTTAGCAAATAAACATACAAACCTTTAATTATTCTGAAAAATTTCAGACATGCCGCTGACATACTACCCTGACTGCAAGATCCTGGTCTGTATTTTACTTTCGTGCTTGGATAAAAATAAAAAAGGAACCAGCACCATCTAGTGGTCTCAAAAACACTCTCATGTTTTCGTGTGCTGGCTCCCAAGGCTTCCTCCTAAGAGCAGCTCCACTTTTCAGTTACCAGCACAGCACTACTGGAAACTTCAAAAGCACTGTATGAGTCTGGAGAGGGACCGAGAGTAGAGACTGCACACACGGTAAGAAAAGGCAAGGAGGTAACACAGAATCTGGAAATTTTGTATTCTTCATGCCACACAAAGCACCTTTTTTACTCCTCCTCACTGGAATGTCATTCAGAACATTCAAGGCTGCATACTGGATCACAACCTATTCTGGAATTATCAAATGCAGTCCAACAGAAAATACACATGAGAGAATAATGTAATACAGATGGTATTTTACTGTTTCTTCTGCCCACATGCAAAATTAAATATAAGCATGAAAGTCTTCTTCACATTTCCAGAAGACATTGGCTGTTTTATATACAATACAACAAACAAAAGTTGTAACAGCTATGGGAAAAGCATTTTGCTGACAAATACATGTTTTCAGCAAGATTCAAGGAGAACATTTACATAAGTACTCTTAGCAATTTGTAAAGTGAAGCTGGAGCCTGCTAGCTAGGGACTCTCTCTTAGCTATTGATGCAGTTCTGAAGTCACTTCTATGTATGACAAAGACAAATAACAACAGAGTGAAAGCTGACAGAAAACATAAAGATGAAAAAAAAACCAAAGTAAAACCCTCAAACAACAAAACCAAAACTGAAAAGGTGTCTGGAAAAAAAAAATCCTCTCTGTGCTGTCTTAAGAAGAGTAGATCGAAAGCAGCATTTATGACCATCCATGGTTATGCATTGCTATTCTTCGAGCTGCCAGGAATTTAGCCAGCATTCCATGGGAATATAGACACCCTAAAGAAGCGTATTCAAAGACTTGAGTCAAAATGCCACTTTTTGTGGGTGAAAAATTTTAAACAAAGCATTAATCCTCAAAATACTAACACATGCACTGAACGGTGTGCTACTGTCACAATTACTTCGTTTGTGATCATGTATTCTTAAGGGAAAAAGCATAATTGAGACTATTTCACTTACTGATATTTTTAAGGGGTTTTTGGCATCTCTAATTTTTACCCTAGTGATGCTGTATTTCAATAAGAGAAGAAAAGAATAAAAAGAGAAATCATAGCATGCCAGAAATTTCCTACAATAAGTCTTTAAAACTTAAATATTACAAACATAAATGAGCTTTCCTACACAGTACTGGAGCTTCCAAAATTGCTAAGGGACATCCTGCAAGATTTACAGATGGGAGGGATATGCTAACTTTTTATAACCCACAAACCCATTTTTATGTATTCTGTGCAACTACTCACAACCAATATGTCATGATATGAAATAAACCCTGTATTATGCATCTGTTTTAACCAAATACCCTCAAAGCAGTTCTGGAGAGGAAAAGAAACCACATTTGAAGATGATTTTTGTGAACATTTATTTGCCTACTTAAACTCATTAGAGACTCAGTAACTGTAGCAGTGCACTGCACAAAAGAGAAAGCACCAAAGGATTTTACTCCACTTGGTCTGTACACTCCATAGGGATGCCACATTCTTAAATGTCATCCACTAACACGATGTCATTCTTACAGTAACCTTGAAGACATTTTTATCAAATGAGATCAATCTTAATACGAATCTTACCAAGCATTATTTGCCACAACAATACAGATGAAACTTTTTAACCATTTCATTTTACAGTTCCTCATCAGGGTACTTAATATGCTTTTACAGTAAACACTGATTTCCCAGCACTTTTATTCTCAGGTACTAAAAAGTTTCTTCATGAGTACTAACATTTGTACATATTAGCAAAAAATATTGATAATATTGACATCAAAATCTCTACATGTACAGATTTTTTTTTCCCATTTTCTGTTTGCTGCAGCCTTGCTGTTTATCACAGAACTGCATTGTCCATGTTCATAGTGTAATTTAACAGTCTTATTTAACAGTGGAAACTATTTCTTATGTGTAAGTCTTATGTAAATGTGTTGCATCTATGAGCTTAATAACTGTTTTTAATTATTTTCCTATTGTCCAGCAGACTCAAGACAGACAACACAATTTCAATATAACTACTTACTGTGTCAGTCAGGAACACACTGGAATTCTCTGCAGTTGCACGGCTAGGCTTTGCTTTCATTATGTCTGTAGATATGCTGAACTCAGGCTACTCACATATTCCAGCTGACTTAGTGCAGATAATATTAGTGGCCCTTCAAGAAAGATTTTAATTCTCTTTGGCTGACAATAGTTACATGATCTGCTAGATGGAATACATGGCAGTAGCTAAACCATGCTTTAAGATGCAGGTTTTTTCTAAGTCTGTCTCCTTAGGCTTAGAAGCCAACTGGCTCTAAATCCAAGGGGTGTATAATTCTGAATATAAACTGCACAAATATTGTTAGACAACTTGGAATAATTTTCTTACCAATTCGAGTGATTCGATTGTAGGAAAGTTCAAGATTTTGGAGATTTTTGCATCCATCTAAACCACAAACTGATGGAAGATGATTCTTATTCAGAATGAGAATACAGAGATTTTCCAGATTTGCACAGTCAATTACCTGAATGTTGTTCTCCTGCAATAAAAGAAAATGAAAGTATTAAATAGTGTTTGAAGTGAAATAGCAGAAATAAGTAAAAATATGTCAGATTGCCATCATTTCTTATTTTTATTCTAAACTCTTAGCTAGGAGTAAGGGCATCTCTATTTTTCAATTACAAAAAAAATTATGAGTCCTAGAATCGACCTTTTGTGTTCTGCTGAAATAGAACACCAATATATCTTGAACTCCATTCTGGCTCTGAAAATGCCCAAAGTTGAAACAAAAGAAGAGTAAAAAGAAGTTAAGAACAGAGTAGCCTCTTTCCTATTTGCTTTCCCACCTCCCCAGACCCTGGGAGACTGAACCAAAAACTGCATAGAAACATCATATTTACTAGATGCTAATGAAGACAGCTGTAATTTTGCTGGAATCCCAGTTACTAATAGCAAAACTCAGCATTTAGAGGTACTTTGGTCACAAACTGTTCTAAGCTAATATTCTTCCTCCAAGGGATCCTGCTTTTGTAACATGCCCTTCTTCAGGCCATTTTAATAATGCTTCCTCAGATTTCTCTTTCACTATTCGCTGTGCTTGGTCTTTTCTTCTTGAAAACGGTGTTGTTAAAAAACATGAAATTAAAAATGTGAACAAAGCAGTTTCACGTGAATTGCCAAGTTCTAGAACAAAGATGCATTGCAGAGAAGAAGTTTTCTTTAGTCATTAAGCAGGGCCATGTAAGACACGGCGCAGTAGTGAATACCTACACATTAGGCCTCGAGTGTAACTCACTGTACTATTCCTTGAGCATATATGTTACTAATTTTAATTAATATTCAAGGTGTATGTTGCAAAGGACTCTTCCTTCTACCTATTCTTGCTCAAGTTGAGCACCTGCTATGGTGAACAGCATCTGCCCCCTGATCAATCAGAGACTGAGGTAACAAAGATCTATCACTGTGTCATACTAATGCTCATCTTAGACTGGTATTTTCTTAGTACAGGTTTAATCATTTGCAGCATGCTGTTTTTTGTTATTTCCACTGTAAATCTGCTGGTATAACTTTGTTCACATTTGGGAGTATTTTGTTGCTATTCCTATGCTCTTAAGGCTAAAAGTTATACATTCAGTTGGACACAACGACATAATCAACTAAGCAGAAAACCTGGCAGTTCTCCCCATGTTATAACAAAGAATCAAATATGCTTGGTACCTCCACATTGATATACTTCAGGTCTTTGCAGCCACTTAGTCCTTCCAGTGCAACCAATCCACAGCGCCTCAGAGTCAAAACTTGAAGATTTGAGCACTCAGATAAAGTTGAGAGGCTACAAGCTGGTAAATCTTCAAGTGTAAGTGTTGTGACCTACAGGCATTTATTGATAAATAAAACTAGTGTTTTGTATATGGAACATTCATTGTATGACATCATATTACAATAATTTTCTTTAAGATGAAAAAGAGAACAAAACTACAATCTAATAATGCTTTAGAAAATGTGAGCAAATAATAGTAATCTTTCATATAAAAAAGAATGGCAGTGATAGGTTTGATCTGTTAAATGGGAGAAGATAGCATGAAAACAATAGTCACAGTATCATAAATAATGACTGTAGAACAGACAAAAAGATCTCAGACTAGAAGTGTGTATAACCTAGTATGTCATCTCAGAATGGATACCAAGATGAGAGCACAAAGACAGCATACAGTGATAAGTTAGTAAGTGGCAAAAAAAAAAAGTCCTGGCAATCAGGAGATGTCCTTTTTGGCAAAAGACTATCTAGAAGGTGATCAGAAATGTCTTGCTTCTAGACGAGACTATTCATCACAAAACTCTGAAGGGGCTAGTTGAGCAGGAGCTGAAATGCAGGCCTTTATACAAAGGCAAAACCTTGCTAATTTAGCAAAAAGTAAGAGCTCTTGCATTTTAAAGCGTTAATACTATCAATTGTCTGAAGACTAATACCACACCAGTCCAGTCCACAACACTCACAGAAATTCAAAAGTCATTGTCATTGCCCTTATTCAGCACCTGGGCATAGGAACTCTCACGAGATCTACATCCTGCTCAACAATAATCTACTTTTCTTCCAAAACAGCATTCTGCCAACATATCAAATTAGGGAAAAAAAAAAAAGTGATAGTATGTCTTCCCATTTCATTCTCAAACTTTCATATAGTTACCTGCTGCAAGGTACTCCAAGGGCCACTATGAACTATCTTTTCTGTACTTAGTGGAGGCATCATGCTAACAGAACTTTTCCTTAGGCATTTTCTTATAGTTAGTTGCTTTCTTTGGTTTTCTTCATATATTTTAGACCAAGATTTACAGGTTTTCATCCAGTTTATTCTCTTCTTTTCAATATCATCAGGAAAAATTAGTTTACTAGAAGAATCTGCTACATCTTGACTACTGTCCCAGGCGTCTCTGACTTCTTCATTAGCATTTTCCTTTAGAAATAAAGTTTTCTTCATTGTTTCATACTCAGAAAATTGATCTTTAACTTCTCTATTAGTAGTATTTGGCTGGACATTTGGTGGACTGTTGCATATGCAGTTTGCCTTATTTTCTACCATGTCATTAGCACCAAAGTTAAGAGATTCATCCCTTGAAATATGACCATTTGGAGTTTTACCAAGATAACTAGTTGGTGAGTAATTTTCTTCTACTTGGGTTACTGAATTCATGTGTAAGTTCTCATTAGTCACTTGACAAGAGTGTTCCTTCTCAGAGCCTAGCACACTTGGTGTCAAATTTCTTTCTGCTGGAATCATACAATTATTTGTTTCATCCATCATTTCAGCATGTTTTTCTTTTTGTTCCTCTATTTGTTTATTTATTTCCTCCTTCTCTTCTCTTATTACTTTCATGTTTTCTGTCTTATTATCCTTTTTCATGTTTTCTATGTTATTTTCTACATTTTCACTCATCACAGCATTTGCTCTTTTTTGTTCTAATTTTATTTGTTCTTCTCTTCTTATTTGCAGTTGTTTTTCTCTTTCCAATCTCAGGCTTTCTTTCTTTTTCTCATATTCCTCATGCCTCCTCACCTGTTTCAAATATTCTTGTCTTTCAAGTTCTTCTTGTCTCTTTCTTTCCTCTTCTCTCTTTAACCTATTTTCTTCTATTCGCCTCTCCAGTTTTTCCTCTCTTTCTTTCATTTCTCTCTCTATTTCCTCTAGTATTTTCTGCTTCTTTCTCATTTCATATTTCCATTGTTTTAAAATGGGAGCATATTTTTTACGGACTAAGAATGCTCTAAATCTAGCTTGGATTTTCACAGCTGCTATATTCTGTTGTTCAGCCAGTTGTCGTCTTTCTTTTTCTTTCTGTTCTTCCAAGGCCTTTTTCTCCTCTTCTATTTGCAACTGTAGCTTCATGATCAATTCCTAGGTCAAAAAATTAGGATAGACTTCAACCACTTTTAAAATGGGACTGGTATTGGCACATATTTATCATTAATGAACAGAAGCTAGTATATTAACCATTCCATGATGACATTTATTCTCACATATATAACAGTAACCTCACAGTCTTTTGACAAAAGCTCATTGTACAACCTTACCTCATGTTGCTTCATTTTGTCTCTCCAAGCTTTCTCTTCTTTCTGTAACTCATCTTCTATTGCAGCCTGGCGTTTCTGCACAACAAATTAACTATGAATATTGTACAAAACCTAGAACAACACAAAACACCCTCTCTCCAATCTCACCCATCCTCTTGACTTTCCAAAAATCCAATTTTGTGAATGCCTGAATTTAAACGAGAAACTGAGCTCTGTGTGGATCAAAATAAACAACGGGACACTTGCATCAGTAAATGCAGATTTGGTCATGTACTGAGAGATGCATACCTTCAGAAAGTCAGCATCTTGGTACTGACCCAAACAGCTGCCACCTTCCTCTCCAAGATCTGTACTACTATTGAAGATGTAAACTAGTTACAAACTATTCAAAGTACAGGCAGAAAACAGAACAGTATCTGAACAGTAGCATGAACAATCTCCCTTTAATTGCACTGGCATGTACTGATAATATTAAAATCTTTCAAATGGGAATTTTGTTCAGTACAGTTAAAGAAATTTTTCTGACTGAAATTGCTTCTCAATGGAAAATGAAAGTTCAAGTCTACTTTCTCACTATTTGCAAATAAATAGGATTTCCCTCCTTGCCCAACACAACCTCAATCAGAAAAAATGTCTCAATCAGACTGAAAGTTAGCAGACAGTAAGTAACTAAAAAACAGTCTGATCCAGAACCACATAACTCCTGGTGGAACCAAGATAGATCAGCAAAATCAAATATGGAGGATACAAAGGAAGTAGTATAACAAACTATCACTTTCAGCTTGGAGCATAAAGTCTCCCTGCTGTCTAAGCACCGTTTTACACAGGCATTCAGAAGCATGATGTTCAGACAACAGGAGACCAGGCATCTAGATCCTTTTGCAGTGGGGGAAGTCAGATTCTATTTCTCACCTCCAAAAAAAGTGCTCTTGCAACAGCAGTATCAAAGTGCCTAAATGTGGCCATGCCCCTCTTTCTCTAGAGAAAGGCATCCTACATCCAAAAATGACTTGTGACAGCAAAGAGCCAAGAAGGTCTATCAGTTTTGTGACCTTCTGAAAAGAGCTCTATAGCAGACAGTGAACTGGCCTTCAGAGATCAAAGGTCTTTTCATTTATTAAGCCCTTCCTTAGTATCGGTGACTTGAATTACCTTGCTGGTGCCAAGGTACCCACCCCTTCAGAAAGCCACAAATTAGTTAACTGAAAAGATAGTGTTAATGCACCTCTCAAAACACACTTATTTAGGCTAAATAATAAAATTCTGTGGCCTCACAAGTATAATATCTGACCGTTACATTTCTTCATGTTCTTACACGCTTTTATCCTTCATTATGCACCACATGCTATAGCAAAACATGACTAGATAGTCTGAGAGTGCAACCAGTCAAGGTGTTGAGTCATGATCTGTTGTGGCAGAACCCAGTAGATGAAGCCTGAGTAAGTTTCCCAGATGAAAATAAGGAAAGGAAGTATTGTAACTTTTACCTAGACGAAGAACAGCACCAGCATTGCTGAACTGAATTATTTTGGTTCTGATTAATTCCATTAAGATTTTAACATCAAAATGTGATATTGGGGTGGGAAGTCCAAACTAGCTGAGTATTTTCTATTGGGGCACAGTGACCATTTTTCATTTGTGATTAATCTCAGCACAACTCTCATTTCTGGTACTTTGGCTGTTTTCATAACAAAAAAACTGAAAAGGCAAGGCTTAAAGAAAAATTTAATATTTAACATAGCAAATTCATTCACTATTGATTAAAGCAGTAAATACATAAAAAACAATGGATTATACTTAATCATGTTTTACAACTCACTGGTAACACAAGTAGACAGGGTTTAGGACGCTCACACAGTTTGAGATAGTATTCTCTTTCACGTTAGAGCTTAAATTCAGATATTCTAGATGGGAACAGATTGGCTTCAATACCATTCATTACCTTATGAAAAAGATATAACTTTATTCTTTCAGCCTCAAATTGCTCCAGATGCTGCACACTTCTTGCATGCTCCTCTTCATTCTGTTTTTCCCGTGATTCTCTCTCAGGTTTCCACTTTTTCCTCTTCTCATCTTCATGCTCAAGTGCTGGTCTACACTTTTCTACTTCACAATGGGCAAGGCTTATGCTCATTTCAAGACCAGCTAGTAATCAACCAAGCAAACATTTTATTTAATCTCCTAATAAGCACTGGGGAACATTAAACAGTCGTAAGGTATTTGACAAGAAAAGGATCCTAAGATGATATAGCCAGCAATATATATCCCCAAGGAAATCAGAACTACAGCACAAGTCCTTTCCATCAGAGATGTCTTACTGTGATTCTGCACATTTACTGACTCTGCAACTACTATGCTTATCCTAACAATGTATATTGCAGGATTACAGAGGATGTCTGCTGTGGCTATAACTGAGGCTTTTAGCACTGAAATGCTCCAGCACAACTCATCCAAAGGCCATGGCAAAGGAACATTCCCAGCCAATATGACTACCAAAAAAAAAAGAAAAAGCTAAAAAATCAACTCAACCAAATGAATAATGTGCTGGCTTACCCGAAAGAAAGTGGTCATCAGTGACCACTTCATCACTGATGGACTGACTATAACCAGGTGTTGTAGCAATCTGCAAGTCTTCCTTTTCAACTTCAAGCAGTACCTAACAAAGTTTAAAATTGTTATTAAAAAACAAGAAACAAAATTTAAAGCAGAACATTATAAAAATCTTCCAGAACAAGGATAAGCTTTTTATCGTATGACAAGTACAACAATATGAAACTTACTACTGACTGGAATCCTTACACATTGAATAATGCAAACATATCAGTCAAAATATTGTTTTCCAGAGTAACAAATACTGCAGTATTTCTCAAAATACATAATATTTCTATGTGCTTTTAAAACATATTTAATATTTTGACTTGGAAAAATGGATGTTTTGCATTTGAGATTTATTTTACTGTCTATGAAACTAAGCACTATATGCATTAATATTGTTATGCACACTGGGGAAGAACTAGTTACAGAGTTAATTTTTAAGAATCTACTTCAAAATAATACTATGGGCACAAGGATTGCTATATTTATTTCATTGTTCTTTACTGGCAAGTAATCTATTCCTGCTCATTTATCATCTGTTCATCACATGCTTTGGGCATATATTAATATTTGTAATGCAGCTGAAGTCACATGACGTAATTGTGCTGTTTTAAACAATGGTCTTCTGAGAACAAAAAATCATGTTTGCAAGAGTGCTCACTAATAAAAGCCAGGCAACAAATTAGAAGTTATTAAATTAAATACAGTTCTGTGTTTTTCTAAGAACTTCAGAGACTTAATCAGTCAAATCCTATGAAAATATAGAAGCACTCACGTTCATAACTCTTGATTTGTCTTTGAAAGGTATACAGATTACTATGTCTATATTTTCTATAAAATAGTGGAATATATTAGGAGCATGATTAATAGTAGCACATCTTCCTGATCATCATAAAAAATAAGATTAGAGAAGCTCAAAAGTGTTATCATAATATTAAGATAATATTCTTCAAATAATTAGCAATAAAGGATTATTCAGTTTTGTTTAATTTTGTTGATTTTTGTTCTCAATATCTCAAGTACTGATAAAAAGAATTTATTTCAAATTTGAAAGCTTATAGACATGGTATATTACAGTTGATGTCCTAATTCTAAAGAATTGTATGTAGAAACTCATCTTAATACCTTAGGGATGGTCTGACAGAAAGAAAACTGAACACATTTATAGGCCTCCTTAGGAGCCACCAAAGCAAGTGTAAGTTATCTAGATTATTTAACAGAATTTTCTAAACTACAAATATTGTATAAATAAAAAATACCTTTTCATTAAATTGTTCTGGATCATCATTTGATTCAGAAGCATGGCAAGAAACTACTTCATAAATGTCACCTAAAGAAAAAAGAAATGTAAAATTTAGTTCACAGAGAGAAAATCCCTTACCAGTGCTCAGTTTTGGTCTACACTGCCTATCTACTCAATTTGTTTAGACTAAAATAAAGGGGTTTGTTCCTTTCTGTTCTCCCCCAGTTGTACTTAAATATGTATGGGAATCACTTATCTACATTAAAAGCAGAAAATATGTGTAACAGAAACACACACAATGATACTGTAAGAATACAGTGATAGCAAATATGAAAGAGAATTCTACATTATAGAACACAGCAGAACACTTTCTGTGCAGAAAAATACAGTAGAAATTGTATCAGGTCAAAAATTGAGAAAGAACTATAAAACAATGAAAAAGAGTAAGACTGCATTACAAAAAAAGAATAAAAAGGGATGTTCCTCAGACACCAAAATCTGTACTCAATATTGAACTTCTTTTCACTAAGACTATTGCACTAATGGAACAGATAGTGCCATTCTTTGGCATATAAACTATGAGCTTGGCTTCAGTCACACAGCTGATAGAAGTACTTTTTTTTTGCCAATTAAAGATCATTTCATTCAATGCTAGCTTGGGCTTCTCTCAAGACAGACTTTAAACATATCCTATGGGAGTCAATTTTATCTGAACTCTGCATTTCAGCTCCTACTGACTTTATTTGAGATTTTCATGAAGAGTCTGGCTTGGGCCCTGTCTCAGAGAGTGATCTTGCAACTTGCCTTTGTTAGCATTAGATGAGTTTTTAGAAAAGTTTAATTTCTGCTCAGATGTTAATCCTAGAAGATAGCATTGCATGGTTTTATTCCTAGAGATTTTCAGCATGCATTCAGAAGCTGATGGAATAGGTTTCACTGCTTGCTCTACTTAAAAGTTTGCATTGTTTTACTAATGCTTGTTAGTCTAACTTCCACTGGTAATATGAGGTGTACAAACATTTTAACTGTGATTGCTGCTTACTTGTTGTACTTTGCTCATCTTCTAAGTCTTGCAGTATAAGCTTTTCAGCATCTTGATTGCTGCTCTTGATAAAGTTTAAATAGGAGAGAACTGATTCTGGTAAGTCACCTGAAATCTAGAAAAACATAACCTTTGACATATATTCTACATTTTCATCTCACAGGCTGGAAAAGAGGTAAATACTTGACATATAAGACTAAAGACTCGTTTTGGCTTCATCTATAAAGCATTGATGGAGATTTAGTAGCAATTTCCACCAAAATTTTTCCAAATTCCTACACTCTTCTCGTTGTCTTACCACCCACTGAACAATTAATAATTCTAATTTTAATTACATTCTAATCAAATTTTAGCAATGTATCTTGCACTATCTCCAGAAACACATTTCAATAAATTATTGTGTTTATAACTATGTTGGACCAAGAAATTTAAAGACAGATAAGACAAAAATTAGCAAATACCTGTGATGCACGGCATCTTTTTCTTTAAAATATTTAGACTCCTTACAAAATAAACTAATTTTAAGTTTACTAATGTTTAAAGTAGGCATGTAGAACCAGTGCTTCAATTTTCTTTATTACATAGAAACCTTCTATTCAAAGACTGTCTTTAATGTCCATATTTTGGGAAAACGATCTGCTTTCTCTCAGATATGCAAATTGTGGTAGACATCGCTGACATTCAGGATGTGAGTGCATACACACTTATCACTGATGCCTTTGTCTACGTCATATCAAATGTGATTTATGGTCACATATGATCAGTATTATCTACCCCGATGTCCTACAAACCAATCCCTTCACTGAGTCTGAAAGATTAAAATGGCAGAAAAGGACCCAAATAACTGATTTTATTTCAGAGGAAGACTGCTCCCCAAAATAAGAAGTCATCCAAGAAAGAGGACTAGAAGCACCTATTCATATGAAATTAGTGTCTGGAAATTTTATAAGGAATCTCATAAGTCAGTCTCTTTTAAGATTTAAATACAGGTTTCAGTGAAGAATCATTGTCTTATTCATCCAGATTTAATCTACCTCATCAAATCTTCTAGCTTCAGAGGATTCTAAAACAAAATCTCCAGGTCTGATCTTCTCGTGCAGGATGCTGATACTCATCCTCTCTCATTGTCTTTCACCACTGGAGGTTACATTTTTCATGAAGCAATACTACCAAGAGTACTTTTCAGAAGAAATCCTCAGGTTAGGTATGTTGGGAAAATGTTCACTCATCAAAAGGGCTTTCCAGTGCCCACACTACTTTCAAGCAGAAACAGAAGCAGTTTTAGCTCATTGAATACTTACTGTCTCACTGTCACTCAACGGTTCATCTGATACTTCTGTGTCAGGATCATCTGCTTCAAAGGAAGAAACACTGATTCTGCCTAATTCGATTTCTATTTCTTTTTCAATTCCTTCAATATCTTCTGACATTCTACTTCCCACAGTGTCCTATCTGTTTTGAAAGCCACACAAAAAACAACACAAAACAAAAACCTTTCAACACAGCATGAACCAAAATAAAGAGAGTCCTCATTTAGCTTAAGTTCATTCAGACGTATTTATTGAACAGTTGGCTAAAAACATGAAAACTTCATTCCATACCAATAAGCAAAAAATAAGAAAAACATTACCTTGTGATAAGAGAATCCCCCTCAGGATATCCCTTAAAATTTTGCAAATGTTACCAAATTTCAATATTTAAAACCTCCATCTGCCCTATACTTCCTCACAAGGAACTTTTTTCCAGCCCTAATAGCTACAAAGGGGAAAAAAAACCCCAAAACTTTGAACAATAAATAAATATTAACAATTACAAAGTAAGACTAAGAATACAGAAAACACTCGATGAAGTTTTAATGATACAGAGAAAGCAGTGAGAAATGGAGTAACCCAGAGAAGCAAAAAGTTGCGGATGGATCCAGGCAGCGGGACAGGTACCGCGTCAACGCCTTCCCTCCCTCCTTTCTCAACCCGTTGCCCCCTCCAACGAGGGGAATGGGAGGCAGCGAGCAGCTCCTCGCCAGCTCCTGCAGAAGAGACAGGGCACACTGAGCGCATCTCTGCCGGGAAGGCGAGCAGCAGATCCCGGCTGAGAGAAAACTACAACTCCCGAAAGGCTCCGCGGCCGGAGGCAGCCCCGCCCGCCGCCGCTTCCTGACAGGCCCCGCCCGCCGCGCCTTTGCATGCTGGGAGCTGTAGTCCACCGCTCAGAGTACCCGCAGTCCTCAGGTCTCCCCGTCTACTTCATGTACCCACTCACCAGTCGTTCAGTCAAGCTCCTCACGAAGGTCCCGCCTTTCTGGCCGCTTCTGGACATCGGCCGTCCCTCCGCCCTGAAATTCCGCACCCACCAACAGGGGACGGTCGGGAGATCCGTGGGAAGGACGGGAGCTCCTCACCGCGCTGCTACACCAGGAGAGTCACCACGGCAACGGTAAACAGCGGCTCGGACGGACAGCGGGAGGAGCCAAACTTCACTAGCAGCTGCCGTTTCGCGTTCCTGGGGCGTTCGGCGGCGCCCCCCGGCGTGAGACGGAGCACCTCGCAGCGCCTTTTTTCGAGGTTTTGTTTGGGTTTTTTTAATATTGGGGTTTTGTGATTTGGGGCTTTTTTAGGTTTTTTTGAGGGTGTTTTTATTGTGGTTTGGGATTCTTTTTTGGTTTTGTTTTTGGTTTGCGTTTGGGGTTTTTTTGAAGTCATAAACTGGAATTTTGTGTTCACAATAAATTGCAAGAACCTTCAACATCATCTCTTCCCAACGCCTTGCCCAGGGCAGGGACACCATCCACTAGACCAGGTTGCTCAGAGCCCCGTCCAACCTAACCTTGAACACTTTCAAGGATGGGGCACCCACAGTTTCTCTGGGCAACCTGTTTTCAAGCCTCACCACCCTTTGTGGTGTAAAGAATTTCCTCGTAGCATCTAATCTAAATCTCCCATCTTCTAGTTTAAAACCCATCCCCCTTGTCCTATCACTATCTGTCTGTGTAAAAGTTCCTTGCTGGTTATTAAAAGCTGGAGAAAATATCCAGTTGGAGAATTAGAGACGCAATAGAATTCAGTATAGGAAAAGTGATACAGATCAGGCAGGGTGCAGATAATATCATTTCAGTGTGTTTATAGGGAGCACATCTAACCCTGAGTCTGATGAGGAATACCAAGACACAAAAAAGAGGTGTAACAAAAAATAAAAGCTAAAAGGTAAAGTCAGGTTTGACACAGAGAAAGTGCATTTTGGGAACAATGGGAAGGAACTGCCAAGAATGGTAGGAGTGCCCCCATCTACTGTCCTTAGAGTAAGCTGAGTATCTTTCTGAAAGATTTAGGGACGTTAAGTAGAAAATATTTGCTTCAAGGCCAACTGCTTACAGTTTTCTCACCAGTGCTATGGATAAGCATGATATTTAAATATTAAGAAAATGGAAACTCATCCATTTGAAATCCACAGTTTTATGTAATCATATCACTGATGAACTTTTCAATGGGATCAAGTCTTTATTCATGGATTGAATGTGCACTTAATGCTTGTTTTTTACTAGAGTTATGCTATGCTTGTACTGAATAAAGACCATGTCTTGTGTTTAGAAAAAGAATATGCGATAAAAAGAGACATTTCATAGAAACCACAAGATAAAATTTCTTTCACAAAATGAAGAATTTTCAAATCCCTACTCACTCAACCCTAAGTCTAAACATAACTGTAACCCTTACTCTAGCCCTGACCCTAAACCTGATGCTAAACTTTACCCTAACACTAACCCTAACCCTAAATAGCCCATCCATATGGGTGGTCAAGTTTAGAAAGAAGTAGGAGCAGCAATGCTGAGGCCCTGCTGGGATAGTCTTGCCATTCCTGTTCCAGCCCTAATGTTCCTAGAGCTGTACGCTCTTTGACTCATTCAACCCTAACCCTGACCCTAATGACAGCTTGGCACTGTGCAGGGGTCCTCATCGCCACAGGCTGCACAGATCAAAAGGTGTGGATTGGGCACTTGTGGGACCCTGCCCTGATGCCCTTGCAATGTGTTTTGGAGTGCCAGTGTCCCTGGAGCGGTAGGTTCTGCAGCTCTCTGAACCCTAACACAAACCCTGAGGATACCTTGTCGTTGCTGCTGAGTTCCCATCACCAGTTTAGGCACTGATTCAACGAGTGTAGAGTGAGCAATCTTGGAACTGTGCTGTGATGAAAATTCTTCATTCACAAATTTGGAAATGAAGGGAAAACAACTGCATGGGTTGAAAACACAGGAGGTGCATTAAAACGAGCCGAAACTTCCTGAAACCTGTTGCCTGTATCCAGGAAGTCAGGGCTGATCAACGTAAGAAAACTTCTTTGTTCTAAGGATGTGGTTATGTTGGACTTCAGAAAGAAATGTATCGTTTGACTGTTCTCCTTAAGGTAAGACAGAAATATTCAATGTTGGTAAAGATTTTCTTGTGTAGAAACAATGCAATATAAAATGTAAGTAAATTTATAAGGACAATATTTTTAATTTTTAGGTAACTAATTTAATATGAACTATTATTATTAAAATTGCTCAGAATAAATCTTTGAAACCACATAGTTGTTACAAGAGAACTATTGCAAATTCCAGTTTTCAGGTTGAATATATAACTGTTTAGGTTTTTTTTTCTTGAAAAATGCATCACACCACTGTTTTGATACATTCTATTTTGAAAAAAAAAAAAACCAAACCAAAAACAATTACTCTTAAAAGTAGTGAAGGTTCTTCAGGGAAATTGAAAAGCCTATTGTCTCATGCAGTCTATAATTTTGCAAGGTGCGTTTTTGACCCCATTATTGACTCCACTCCAGTGCAGAGCAAGCTTGAGAAGCTTACTACAGCTTTCTTCATGTTGAAATTCCGCAACAGTTTTATAATCCAAGCATTGAGGATCTTGCCAGGGCAAGCTAAGCTTGTGTTTGCTGAATATTTTCTTCTAAAAAATCAAATTTGATACATATGTAACATATGTTTTTATGTAAAATGAGTTGTTAATGCAAGATAGTTTTTGACTGCAGAAGCTTCACATTTGTGATCTCTTCGTTTCAGCTGGTTTCCTTAATTTTTAGTAAGTGCACTGAAGAATAGAAGAACAAGTGTATGCCAGGCTATGTAAATCTTGCCATATAAATCTTCCAAACTACATGCTGCTTCCAAATGTATTTAGCAGTTAAAAAAAAAAAAATCCAAACCAAACCAAAAATATATGTGTACAGTGTAACAAAGGCAATACAGCATCTTGATGCTTCTACTGCTGCTATTACTTTTTGTTCAATCTATCAGGTGACTGTTAAAATTTATAAACTATTATCTGGAGAAAAGAAGTTCATTGTAATTTATAAGATTAGTTATATTTGTTTCATAATGTACTGAATATATGATTATACTTTCAGCTGTGATTCAAAACTGAAAACAAAAGAATGAAAATAAGAGATAAAAACTAATACAGAAGTGCTATTTAAATATCTTCAATGGAATTTTCTTGGCAAGAAATCTGTTTTCTTTCTCTTATTTAGCAGCTTCAAATTATTTTTTCAGATGTTCTTAATTAAAAAGCAATGCTCCCCCTTTCCCCTTGCCCCCCGCCCTCCCCTCTGTCAGACTCTAGGTCTCATGCTTTTGATGTTTGGCTTGTGGCTTTTATTTGACAGAAAAAAATTCTTCAGTGTTTTTTCTGAGTATAAATAGAATTTTTATTTTGTTTTAAATGATTGCAGAATAAAAATGCCCCATCCCTGGGAGTGTTCAAATCCAGGCTGGATGGGGCTTTGAGCAACCTGGTCTAGTGGCAGGTGATCTTGCCCATGGCAGGGGTGTTGGAAGTAGATGATCTCTAATATCCCTTTCAACCCAAACCATTTTATGATTGTATGGTTCTAGGTAGTTGACAGAAGCAGTAACAGATTTTCTTTTTCACAAGGTGGCAGTATTGGATTGAACTGCATGGTTGTGAGGTTTTTTTTCCTCTTGAGTATGTTTTCCATATGGTGGTATGATTGTCAAAATAGGAGAAAACATATTACTACTATATCTACAATTTAGATATTATTATAATTTATGCAATTTATTTCTTTCTTTCTCTTGGTGTACAGCTTACTGATGAATCACTGAAAAATAAATCAGCTCTATTCATCTTTTCTTTACAAAATTTACCAGACTGCATTTGACCTGCATTTGAAGAGATGATAGATCCTTTAGGTGAGTATTTGGGTGGAATGAATAAGAGTGTGGGCCTTTCCATATGGATATTCCTTTTTCCCAAAGCATCTATCAATTTTTTTTTTTTCACAAAAAAGTAAGTTTTGGGTCACGTAACAATAGATTTGCTCTTAAAGAGCAAACTGCCTTGGCTATGTTAAGATGTGTCAGTTCAAAACTTGTGGCATAGGAATGATCCAATGCTGTAATTCTGGGAGGAAACATCTGGACTGGAAGTAATGAAAAACACTGCTACTTTCCATGTCTATGCACAATGGTTGAAATGCAAAGGAGAAAGTGGCCAGCCCAAAGAGGGATGGCAACACTGAATCTTTAATTTATTGAGAAATATATATCTATCTCCCCATAGGATTTCCACATCTGTTAATAATTCCTGGCAAACAGAAAAAAAATCTGTAAACTTAAACTGTAATTGTTCACTGATTTCATTGTGAGTGGTTCACGTTGTTCAATTGAGAATGTTCTGTTTACATCTCATGCGTTATTACCATTGTCTAAATTTATGAAAATATGTCTTTTTCTTTATAAATAATAGTAATAATAATACCCTTTTATCATTCTATTATTTCCATCCTCTCAGTAATGGCATTGCAAAGATATCATTGTTTTTCTGGAATAAGTTGTGGAAGTCTCATAAAAATAAAATGAGAATAAATAACAGTACGAATTCACTGTGTAATAATTTCTTCAGTCAAGAACTAGCCATTGACATATCTTTCTTGTAAAATACTTGGGATTGCATCTGTTATTACTTTTACATCAGCCATGGGAGTCCTTGGAAGTGTTGTGGAAATAAAATGTCTGCTAGTTACAGTAAGTGGAAATCAGCCTCCAGCTTTCTTGAAAAAGAAAGGGAATTTTATGTGCATGAAAAATGTGATCCTGTCTTGATGTGATTTCCACATACAAATTTGTTGATAGAAAGACACATTTAGATAAAGTACTGTCTCAAATGAAATCTCAACACAACTGAAGATCTTTCCGTATCACTGCATGAAAGTTTTCAATGACAAAATCCTTGCAGTTTTACGCAGAAAAGATTTTAACCGCTGTATTTATTAACATAAATGTTTTTAAATACTTAGTGTGTATTGAAGAAATAAAGAAAAGCCTGGTCCAGAATATTGCAACTTGAAGGCACAGGTAGCTACAGTATGGCTGCAATATTGAAATATCAAAGTATGATTAAAAAGTTGTTACCTATGTAGACTAAACTGAAGACTGTATTTATACACAATTCCTGCTTTTTAAGGGAAGGAAACTTCAATTTCTGAAAAATTGCACTATAACTGTACATTCTTATTATCATCTTGATACCTTTTTTCCTCCATCTTTTGTTTATTGTCACCCTTTCTGAGAGATCTGTGTTAGACTGTGTGAAGGCTGAAGCAGAGAGAGAACTGTGCTACTGATTCATTTGTTAAGCAGTACAAATATAAATTTGCACAGTGAAGAGGGGAGCCCCGGTGCTACAACCAGGAACCTTCTTCCTTCTTCATTCCTGCCACTGCCTAGGCATGTTGTGTTTGCCTCACAGTTTGTTAGGTGAGGAAAGAAAAAGAAGTGTCTCATTTCCAACTTCCATGGAATCATCTAGTATCACAGTATCTAGACACTGTGGAGGAAAATTTTTTTTCACTGGAAATAAGAAAAATCAACTGTCCTTTTATTTTGAGTTGTATAGCTTAAATGAGTTCTTAAATAGGCATGGGACCAGTGTCATTCAAACAGGAAATAAAGAAATAAGAATTTTCTTTAGTGAAGCACAGACACTTAAAAACAGCATTTGCTCTTCACTTCCAAGAAAATTATGGCTATGTCTTCAAGCCCAACACAGTGAGTTGTCCTTTGTTTGAAGTCTGCTTCTTAGACTATGATATCACTTTCTGCAGGTTTCCAGGAAAAGAAGTTCTTATTTTTGTTGAAATCACACTAAATAGCAGTCATGAAGGATTATACATGAGCTTCTGGAAATTTTTAGTTGTACTGTTCACTTATTCAAAATAATGTTTATACATAGCTTGGCTGTGGAGATTTTTTCAGTATATGAGTTTTCAAATCCTGGTGGTTCTAACGCAGATGGCAATACTGGTGCTGATAATTGTGAGAAAAATAAGATATATGTAAATAAATATGAAACTGCAGATAACTTCAAAGTTGTTTCTTGCAATTAATTAAAAAATATGTAATAGTCAGTTCTCACTGTGAGCTGTGTTACCATTTGATTGAAGTTGACTATTCTACATGTTGGAATAGTAGAACATGCGAAAAATGTAATTGGAGGAATTCAGCATGGTTCAATTCAGTCAATGGGAGTGCATAGAAATATATTTCCCATTTCTCCCCTGCAAAAAACCATACCTTTCCTATTCAGGAATGTGGAATCAGCAGTTGAAGGGACAGCTTTATTCCTTATTGAGGGATTACCCAGGAAATCTCTCTTTCCTGGGTATCTGCAGGGGTGGGAGGAAGCACTAGATGCTAAGCTGTGTCTGTTAGCAGGTGACAGCTGTAGTCCCCTGTGATAGCAAGAGTTATTGGTATCATGGCATGCAAAGTATACCGGTGAATTACTAACTTTATTGTTTGAACCTGTATTTTAGGTACAAGCAGAGATCTAATCTAAGGAACATGTATCTTCAATTTGAACAACAGCAAGCCAGAATTAGTACAAACATAGCTGTTGTCTCTAGTAAATATTCCACTTGAAAGTAATTTATTTTTCTACGTGCAGCAACTGCAATAGCTTGAGCAGTTCTCACAGTGTTATGTGGAAGGTAATCTGTACTGAATCAATAACAGCCTGGCCATGTCTCTGTTCCATAATCTAAAAATCTAGGGTTTAAGAAAACCTCCAATGACAGTGTTCTCATAAGGTTCATACAGTTCTCCAAAGTCTGCTGCTATTCAGGCAGACTACAGCACAAATAAATTACTTTTAGTCCTTCAAAGAGCATCTGTATCATCAAATTTCTTCATTAAATGTTGATTTATAATGATGGAATCATCCCTGTTTTATATGATGGTTTTACATTTTGAAAGATTTAAACTGTCAGGAATAATGCATTCTGGGGTCAGCTATTTGTGCTAGAAAAATTGATTGAAAATTTGATGTTAAATTTATTTTATATCAGCTGTAATTGCACTTGATCTCAACCTTAATTAAGTGCTGCTGAAGTATAATAAATGATGGTTACATCATCATTCACTGTGAAAGCTTTTGAGTTTTGTTTTTAGGATGGCTGTAGCAAGGGAAATGAGTTGGAGAAGCTTAAGTTTTTTATTGCTTTGTGATGAAACCTTTCAGTGGCCTAGGATTTCTCCTCTGCATACCTTCCCTGCTACCCTCTCTCTAATCAGACTCTTTATGATCATCTGGTCCACTTATTTACTGTTGAAAGTGTATTTTAACAGTCTCAGCAAAGATGCCTAACCTAGGGCCAGTATGAGCTGTTAATTCTCCTAGCCTACAGCAATACATGTCCTGGCCAGATCCTGTGGTACTCACGAAAGCTTGTATCACATTATGTCTAGAATCAATATTTGGTTTGTGCTTATTGTTATATGGTGCTGTGCTTATCAAGAGTAAGTATGAGAAGAAGGATTTAGTATTTCAGGACAGATCAGGTGGAACTGAAGTGTTACCTGGCTCTTCTAGCTCCAGTGGGCAAATCACTTTGTGCCTGCCCATGCTGTGTATGTGATTTGGGTTGCTTCATTTATCCTTCCCTTTGGCTTTCACCTTTCCCATTAGTGCAATGGGTATGATGTGTCTTAGATCATATTTGGCAAATTGATTAGAATGCTGCTGCTTGCATGTAATCCTCGAGGAAGCCTGAATATCAATAAAAGATCAAGGATTGTACTACCCATCCCCACTCTTACCAATATGCATGTATCAAACACTATAAATATTTATTAACAGGTCCACAATCAATGGAGCAACAGAATTGATGATTTTATTTGAATATGGGAATGAGAGTCTGGCTGAGCAGGAACTTGTGTGGAACATTCTGAATGCTATGCACTGCAATATAAGGAAAAAAAACCCACAAAAATCACCTCTAAAAATACTGCATTGACCAGAAATATGTATACCATATTTACCAGAAAATCAGAATTCATTTAAAAAAAAAATCTCATTTAGTAAAGAATTAATTTTTCAAAATCTGCTGCTATTATCTGATGTGGGTTGGCAAGATTCCTTGCTGTTGTATGTGTCACTACTGATGAGATTAAGCTTTTGAAGGACTTCTTATTTAATGTAGGAGGAGAGGGTTCTGCTCAAGGAAAGCTGAAAAATTTCCTGCAGCTGAAAAAATTAATGGGAGTCCTTATATTTTTTACAGTGCTAGATACCATAAAAAACTTGATCTGCTTAGTTCTCAAGGCTGATGTGAACCAAGCAGAGATGTTATGAGGTCAAAGCAGAGCTCCTACTCTGAGAACATTTGAATAGGTTTTGCACTGAGACTCTCAGAAATAGTGCTTAAAGTCTAAAATGAGCTTGCAAATTAGTACTTTCAATACACATATTTAGTTATTAATCAAAATATTTTCTGTGTCCTGGCAGAAGGTAATTTTTTTACTTTTTTAGAAAAGTCCTTTAAAGCATTTGGATGGTGTCAATTATTTTAGAAGTTGTTAGCAATGTTTTTGTCCAGTGATCAGCTATCCACCTTTCAAATTAATTCTGCATTATGAGCTTTTAATTAAAAACACTACAGTTTAACAGCTTAATATGGTTTAATATGCTTCTATAGATCAGCTGTTAGTCCCTTAATATGACTTCTTACAGAGGTGAGTTACATCATTTTTAATGAGTGATGAAGATAATTTATTATTCCAGATAACTCACAAAGCATATATGCCCAGTCTCAAGATTACAAATGCATTTGTAATGTATTTTTAAAATCTGTTCTTTGAAAATCCATTCATTGCATTCATGATTTCTCAAGTGATTAATGATGACCCCATTATGTCAATGGTGCAGCTAGACTATGTGCTGGTATATTTGACTGCAGTTTTATTGAACTATTGTAGGAGCACAGTCACCACCTACCCAGCTGCTGGAATCATGGGCATCTACCATGAGAAAAACAAAAAAATGAAGATCATTAATAGTATTTTATATATTCTGTGATGTCCCAAGAGATTCAACATACAATATGGTAAGAAATAAAAAAAAATTCTTGAACAAGGTAGCTTTTGCTACTAAATGGACTTCAGAAAAAGAAGTACAAAACATATTTGCCTTCAAGATGTGGCTTACAAATGCCAAAGTTTTAACAATATTTGTTGTTTTGTCTCTGATCTCTCTGAAACCTTGGCTGTTACTTGTAGCTGTCAGTCATGTAGGCAGTTCTAAATTAAGGATGCTTCAATAGAGCAGGAGTTATGCCTGATCAATATCACAGGGAAATTTAGAAGTGGTTTAAGGAGCATCTTGGCATAAACCCATGCTGTGCAAATCAATGATGACAATGGAGCGTGGCAGTCTATAAAAAGTATCCAGTATATTTTCCACTTGTGACTGTGAGCAATGTCTCCAGTTGTTTGTATTACCTGTTTCCAGAGCATCTCCAATACTTTACAGGATAAGTGGAATGAGCAAGACACTGATATATGATGTGTTTTGTGAGACCAGTTCATGTTAGCATTTAAGTATCTGAATACCAAGGGACCAGCTTGCATAGGACCACCTGATATCAGCGTCTGAGCTGGAGCAAAGTGATACATGTCATCCTCTTCTATAACCCATGCAGTGTTACTAGGACCAGCTGATAAGGACAAAAATACAGTGGGCAATGGTTGCTTCTTGACAATGCAGAACCATAAATGATGGGAAGTTGTCCAGTGACATCTGCTCTTGTCTTCTTTTGCTCATCAGTTCTGAATTTCTCCCTGTTTCTACAAACCCTTGTCATTATTAAAAAATCACTTTGAAGTATAGAAAACATGTATGTATATGTTTTATTGTATTTGTACCTATTTAAGTCTATAATTTGACGATTGTTTTAAAAAGCAATATAATAAATATAGATTTTAACCTGGAAAATATTCACATCAATTTTAGGATGCATAATTCATAAGAATCAATAAAAACTTGAAAATATTCTTTTGAGCATTTACTTGTAAGTTAATCTCTCAGCTAAACTTACACAAAAGCAAATTCTGTTTTGATTAAGTCAGAAGATCTGGAACATTTCCATACAAAAGTATCAGATTTCCTTAAGAACAATCTGTTTAGTTCAGATAATTTTAAAAATGTTATAGCTAACATTCCACAGTAGACATTACTGATGTATTTGCTTTCTGGCAAGTGAATGCCAGAACCTATCATACCACACAAAAAGTTCTATTCTACATATTTTAAAAGTGTATTCTTATGAAAATGCAATATAAGTTCCAAAATTGACATGATTTTTCTTGACATCTCTTCATATGTACTTGCTTAGGGATGTGAAGAACATTTCAATACATAGTTTGAAAACACTGCTCTTACCTTAACCACAATTACTATCAGCCTACTAACTACACAGGTAAGACTACTTCTAAGCAAAAAACCCACAAAATACTGATATTTTTACTGGGAATAAAAATCAGTCCAGTACCATTTGGCTTTGACATGCTCTCCAAGTTTTGTAAAGATTACCATCAATTTTAATTAGAAGTAAGATTAAGCACTGTTTATCAACAATCTCCGGAGATTATGTTGTCTGAAGTCTGTAGAATGAAGTGATTGACCAGACTCCCGAAAACAAAAAGCTCTTCAAAGTCAGGAAATGGTTAAAGAGCATGTAAAATCTCTGCACCAAAAAACCTCTTTTGTCCTCTATTTGTACAGAACCTACTCCGTGAGTGTACTAACTCAGACAAGACAAAACAATGAAATCTCCCACATATCTATGAGAAAATTTTGTTTGGCAAAAGGGAATAGAGCTTTCAATATCAAAACAAAATCACATGAATAAAGGGAAAAATAATTGATTGTTCACTTCACAGACACCCTGAAGGTAGGCAGAAGGCAGGCAGAAGGATTTTTAATGATATCTAAAATTGTGAGGTTGACTATGAAATCAGTGCAATTTACTCAGAGAATTAAAAGCATGGCCTATTTTACCTCTTTCATATGTTGTACCTTCCCACAGATGTATGTGGTAAAAATATTCTGGCTATGGAGTGAGCCAGTTCAAGAATGAAAAAGTTTCTTTTTCATATTCACCTAATCCTCACTAGCGCAGCGCATGACTGTCTCATGATCCTGAATATACATCTGACACATTCTTGTCAGATTGCAAAGAACTATTATCCCCATTCAAGAGCTAAGACCAAGATTCATAGAATCATTTAATTTGGAAAAGTCCTTTAAGATCATTGAATCCAACTGTATTTGGATTCATAGGGTGCTGAAATATTTAACACTTAACACTGAATCATGTGTCACTTGACATAGATATCAAGATACTTCTTTGAATGTGGACCCGAGTGACTTGCTGGAGGTCACACTGCAAGTCTGTACCGATGCAGAAAATTCAACTTCTATCTTCAGACACATCCTGATCATTCTCCTTTATATCCTCTGCACTGTCATTCATAGGAGCCCAGTTAGCTGTCAGATTGGCTCAGTCATGAGTGACTTTGAACACCTTCTTTGTTTTTTTTAACTCACCCTTTTTCGTTTCACAGATTTTTTGATCACACTCATCAGCTGTTTAGAAAATTCAGGAAGAATATTTGGCCAAATGAACCATGAACTCTCCTGAGCATTGCTGTGATGCATGAATTCTCTGATCCATTCTTATGACAGTCTATCAGGCTCTACTTATTGTAATCATGATGATATTAACATTTGGGCTTTAATATGTTAGGGTTTTGTTCATGACTATGGTTATGGTAGTATGGTATGAAATTTTGTGTGTTGAAGTTTGAAGTACTATGCTATTTACTAGCTGGTTAACAAATCTTCCTGATAACCTGAATATTAGTTTCCTGAGGTTCAGAGTGATGTAAATAGTACTGTATAGTACACTGAACTTTGAAACAGAAGGAGCCCTTTATCAGATTTGGTCAAGAAAAGAATTTACTCAATGTTGCTTCCTTAGGCCTTTACTTTTCCTTCCAATCTTTCTCTGTTTTGTCCTTATCTGTTGTGTAATTCAATCTCAGGAAATTTCACTGAGTCTTATAAATATTGGAGTCCTCAGCTCTGTTCCAAGGAGTGTTGTCGTTGACATCTTTTGTTCTCACTCAATGTCTCTTACCATTATTTTAATCAAATGTCTTTAGTGATTTATAGTGGAGTGTTCTTGAAACCTTAAAACATTCTTTATCCTCTGGTCAATGAGGTGACCTGAAACTTCTTGGGAACTGAGGAAGGTGTAGTATTACAAGCATACGTGGTAGCATCGCTTATTTTGTCTCAAACTTCCCTTTCAGGAATCAGTTTTCTGATCCTTATACATTTGGTATCTTCTTTTTGTTTATAATGAAAATAATTCCACTTCAAGTGCTTGCCACAGGCTGAATTTTTTATTTGAAGAACTTCAAATTCAGGGGAGTGCCTCCTTCCCTCCAAGAGTTATATTTTGGGAAGTACAGAATACTTTAGTCAGTGTGAATTATCCTCTGAAGATATACAAATACTTCTATTCAGTCCACACGGGAGGGTTCTTCACTATTGTAGCACAGTAAATTACATCCAAATCTAATAAATACCTATTCATGTCTCACTGGTTTGTTACACTTAATTAATCATGCTCCTTGTTCTAAAAGGTTATTAAGGATGAGGGTACCTGGCTAAGTGCAGCCTTGTAAAGCTGGACAAGTATTCCAGAGCATGTGAAGTGTAAGGTACTCCTGTAGAGTAGCAATTCTTCCTTTTTTCCTAGGTAAGTATTATAGAATGACATCCTCTTAAAAGTACCATTATTCTTCTGGTTTGAGTCGGGTACTAGTTTCCCCAACTTATATTTTTTACAGCTTGAAATGGTTAACACTAAATGAACTGGATCCCACTTTAATACTATATAGTCAAGAATTCAGAAAGCCCCACATAAAGTTACATGTGAAATTTGCATTTGTTCCTTATGTATCTTTGTTATAGAATGATTGTCAATTATGTGCTCACATATTGGCTTTTCACTGTAGGCTAAAATCAAAATTCTTTAAAAATTCACTGTGGGTTGTACACAATTATTATTTTAGGATGGACCAAAGCAACTTCTAACGTCCTAAGGAAAAATTTGGCATGCCCAAGTGAGAGAAGAATGTGACTCTGTACATAAGGAAATGGTCCACAATACCTGCCAAGACCTATATCACCATTCAGAATTAATAATGGATGCTCAAATCTCCAGCAAGCACACAGATAACAAGAAAATAGACAAATGTGTGTGTGCAAGAAGATTATATATAAAATTGTCAATACTACCACATATACTGCTGATGGTTATCAGAAATAACTATAAAAATATCACTGTTAATATAAAATTTAGTCAAAAAGGAATAAGAATTAATAAAGGATGAACTTTATAGGATGGAAAGTTTTGGGTTTTTTTAATGTCTTGAGATACAAAAATGGGGAAAAAAAGTATTTGTTCGCCAATTTATGCAATTCTGATAGGTAGCCACTAGAGGACATAGGGAGCTTAAGAATAATGCAGGATATAGAAAAAATAAGCATAAGATTTGCAGAATATTGTAAATACACACCTTATACATAGTCCACACTTAAAAACATGTTGAATAAGTCTGAAGCTAACAGCCACATGGCACTGTACTGACAGAGAAAATGATGTTGGGAGACTGTGCTTCAAAGGAAGGCATGGGAAAGAACTCTCAGCAGCTGTGTTAGAGCTCTATAAGCTAATGAGTGGATCCAGTTCAGCTAGTTTAGATGTCGTGTCACCAAAATTAGGAGATGCCCTTAAAGGAATTATTAGTGCGAGTGCGCAGGTGGAAATCATAACTGCATGAATTCCATCTAGAAAGTTAAGAGAGAAAACAGAGACTGGTTGCACAGTCACTTTCATCTGGCTTGAAAGCACTCTTCTGCTGCAGCGAGGTCCCACTGCCTTCATGTCCTTAGCCTTACTCCCACACCTGGCTGGGCACTGGCACTAGTAGCCACATAGCTCTGTAAGGAACTGATCCAAGGCTCTGATGGGTCCAAAAAATAATCCTGCAATAAAATAGTGATTTGTGTCATTTTTTAATTTGTTTTTGTTTATTTGTTTTGGTAGCTTATTTTGGTTTTGGATTCTGTAGTTTGCTTGCTTGTTTGTTTGTTGGTTTGAATGCTGTGTTTTTTTGGTAAACACTTGTCCAGTGTAAAACACATATACGTTGCAGGGATTGGAATTTCTATTCTTCCTCTCAGTGCATAGGGTGAACTAAGCCCTATCTTAAAACTAGGCTCCTTCTTGCTTTCTTAATATCTGCCCCACCTTGTTATGTGCCTGGATGCACAATAGCTAATCTTCAGTAAAAGGACACTGAGTCTTTCAGTGCACTCTCAGTGTCTCATGACTTGAAATTTTAAAATGGTTTCAACCTTTTCAGGAGAACGAGACTGAAAACACAGTGCCTATCTCTGTAATTGGTTCTCCAGCTATTACAACATTAGATAATATAAGGGAATGGGATCAAATGTCAGTATTACATCGAATAAATAGTCATGTGTTCACTGTGACTAATGTTTGGAGAATTCTCCAGGGGGCTTAAGAAGAGTTCAGGTGGCTCTGAATAAATCCTACACTGCTCAGTTTAGACTTGAATTTTTATAGAGCTACAGGTACAAGCTAGCTGACATGTAGCAATGTAGCAGGCACTTTGAAATTGCATAGTCACTGAGGTTCCAAGAAAATTTTTGGACAAGTTAGGCACAAATTAACTATATGCCTGTCTACATGGCTAGGCAGCCCTAGAAAAACAGTGGTGTGAGTGCCACCAGGTTATGTTGTTTTCATATTCTGAAAGAAATAGAAATTATAGTTATTTGGTTTGCAATTATATTGCTCATACTTCTCAGTTCCTGAGGGAGCAGAATCTGCAGTTCCCACAGGACATTTGTAATTTGTATTTGGTACTTATCCAAAGCTAATGTAATCAATGTCAGTTCTGTGAATGTCATGTGTATGTTCTGAATGGAAAGTTCCCATAACACTATTGATAGAGCTACTTCAGTATAAAAGTCATGGGGAAGAGGTGAAGAGGCTTACATATTTCAAATACTAGTTTGGTCTAGAACATTTTGGATAATTTCAGGTATGGCATCCAAGAATCTGAGGATCCAAACTCAAAAGAACAGGACAGATAAAAGAGATCATTTTTCTAGGATGACTCTTTGTAATGAACATTTGAAACCACTGTGTATTAGATGGATACTATCAACTGGAAAGCTATCATTCAATAATAAAAAAAACTACACACAAAAAAAACCCCAAAAACCAAACAACCAAAAAAACCCCTCCAAAAACAGATTAAAAAACCCCCAACCCCACCCACCAATAAAAAAAAGGGAATACCTAGCTTTAAAATATAAAGGAGAAAAGTAAGATGAGAATATGAGTATAGCGCTTTTTTTTAATGCATCAAGCTTGCTAGATCTTTTAAGAATCACTAGCCAAGCTCCCATTCTCCATTCTTAGAAAAATATCTAGAATTCCAAGAGGAGTACAGTAAATAAAACCCTTTTTGCTTTAGCAGAGGTAGTGACATTAACACATGATCCCAGTGATCTAATGATGTTTCAAAATAAAAGGTGACCTTTCTTTCTTTAGAGAACATTCTTAAGCCTCAATTATGCTAAATACAAATGCAGTCTTGTATAATGCTTTGATCACAGAACTTATGGCATTTATCCCTTATGACAATAAGGTGATTAGAATAATCTGTATATTTCAAATTTCTAAAAAAACACTTTCCAGCTAGGGTCACATCATGTAGTGATAGGAACAGTACATGTTTACAGTTCAATTTTTCCCAGCCTGAACTATTTTTAACTACATTAAATTTGTTTAATACAAATTAAATAAAGAATTTCCAAAGATTTAATGTCTATATTTCTAGGTCAACCAGATGAAGCATTTCAGTACTGTGAAAAGACATGATTTTTTTCTCCCTTGAAATGTACTGGAATTTGAGGCTCCAAAAATGACCTTCTAGAATATTTTTGTGTGCAAATAAAAATCAGTGTTTTTATGCATTGGCAGTGTCAAAATCTTAAACTATTGGAAAGTGACTATAAAATTAATATAATTTTACCCAAACACAATTCCATTCCAGTGTGCCCAGAAATCATGAAGTGTAGGGCAAACTTAAAAGGCCTCCCAGGGTGGCAAAAGGCATGATGGCTTTGGAGGAACAGGTTGCTAATATTAGTCATTTATGATGTCCATGGGGAGTGAGGGAAGCGTACCTCTCCCCTTTTTGTTGAATGTAGAATGAAGAATATAATGATGTCCCAAATGGCTGTATGGTTCACCCCATAATCTCTTCACTCTATGAAATAAATGCCAATGGTTTACACTTTCTTGAGACTTAGAATCACAGCGTAATTGAATAGTTTAGGTTGGAAAAAACCTTTAGATCACTGAGTCTCATCATTAACCAAGCACTGCCAAGTCCACCACTAAACCATATCCCTGAGTGCAACATCTACATGTATTTTAAATAACTCTAGAGTTGGTGATTCAGCCACTTTCCTGGGCAGCCTACTTAGTCCTTCATAGATCTCTGCTTGTAATTCCGTACTTTCCCAGCATTGCGAAAGTCACAAGTTTACTATCTGGCTCTCTGTCCTATTTTAATACAGATTGCAGATGTTAATATAAAGTATTGAAATCTAGTACAACACATGATTCTTAGACACTATGTTACTTGTAAACACCATGAATTGAGGATGAGTGTATGATCTTGAGCATCATGCTAGTCTGACTGTCAATGGCAACACCCATCTATTTGAATGGCTACATTGAAACCGATTGTGGTTCTTCAAAGTCTGCAGCACGCCTTGACAAAGCATTGTTCCATTTAACAGCTACAGTTTCAGGAAAAAAAAAATTGCAGAATGTTAATGAAGAATTTCTAAATGATTCTTAAGTCTGAATAAAATTCAGATTTAGTTATTTGATCAGCATGACTGTTGCAACCTTTACTACCTCACCTCCAGTACCCCTGGGCTGGTACCTGTTCTGATGTCACATCCATCATGCTCGTATTTATGAGTAATTCCTCATCAGTCATTATCAGAGAGCTGTTTCATATGTTTAGGTGGATTAGATACACTTTTAATATTTCTGTGACACCATCTTAATTCCTTTGCTGATTCAGACACAGGTACATGTCAATCATTGAGGAGCTCAGAGGAGCAGAATAAAAAATTTTGGTAATATCCCTACATTCACTGCAGAAAGTAAAAGCAACAAAAAGTAAAGTTGAAATGTCTCTAGACTCAATCTTGCAAGCATTTTGCTAGTCCAAAGCAAGCCTAGTTGGAGCTTTTCTTGTGCTTAGGCATTGTGACCATTTCTTTTCCGGATCAAGTCTTATGTTTCTAACCAAGGGTGTGTTTATGTAGCAGCCCTGCCTCTAAGGGACTTTCTCCTATCCTCATTGCTGCAGGAGGAACATCAAGATTTTCAAACCTTTCAAACCTTCCTCTGACAAATATGGTTGAGAGTGGCAACAGATGCAAAAGGTTTGGGGAAGGAATGACAGATGGACACTCAGGCAAGGATGTGTCTGCCTGTCCCTGCGTGCACACTTATGCCCACATGCCCTCACACAGGCACACCATTACAGCAGGGCTGTGCAAGCAGGTCTCCTGTTCCTAAGCCATGGCCCTGAAAAAGACTGTTAGCACACCTCCATCTGCTGCCCCGTACCTCTGATGATGTGATTCCCACACTCATCACACTGGTGATGACTGTATGGAAACACCTTGAAATACTAATAATATTTTCCTTTACCAGAAAGGAAACTATTCTCTTTCATTACTTCTGACAGATAGGTGTGTGCACTAATAATTTTCAAATCCTCAGCATAACCCCAGTAAGACAAATATCCTGTGAAAATTTACACTAGCTAAGAGTCTGATCCATATATTAGAAAGCAGTTATATTTTAGAGAAACTAAAATTAATGACTTAAAAGCAAATAACAGTCACTGGTATTCTCTTTACAAAATGCTGTGTCATGTCACTTCTAAAGATCAGAGTTCTTAGTGATTCTTTCTTCAGTGCACTAGCTGAAAACCTCCAAGTGGTGATATTTTTTTTCTGCACATACTTATTATATTACACAGAAATAATAAACACAAATGCAAAAATCTAAAAACAACATATTTAGTATGTTTAGGCATGACTCTGCAAACATGAAGAGGAAAAGAACCACTGGAATATTTCTCTGTATTTATTTATAGCCTTTTCAACTTCCTCTCCCCCAAAGACATACTGATTTTAAGTGCATCATGAATATAAAAATATATATATTTCAAATAATTTTGTAATTGGCTTATTTGCATTGCATGCATTTCATTGTGTTCTTTATAGCTCTAAAAGCCAAAGAGGAGCTCTTCAAGAAGAGAAAGGCCAGGTTCTTATTTTCTTCACACAAGTTCACACATGTCTTACTCCACCACATTCAGTGGTGTTCTTCAAGTTGGAAAAGAGTGTGAGCAAGAACAAACCCTGAATCACAAAGCTCTCTCCAGCTTTTTGGAGACGAGACATATCTCATGAACTGAAGATATGTATTCCCTTTGCTGCCTTCATAAGAAAAGATGAATTTTTTTCATGGTCAACTGAGATGAGACTGTACTTCCTATAAAATATATAATGTAATATACTGAATGGGTTGCAGATATATAGGATGAACTATTGCGAGGATTATGAGAGATGTAAATAGAAAGGAGAGGTTTAAAAAAGTTTTAAAAAGCTAAAAAAGATAAAAAAGTTATTTGAGACCACCAATGAATCTTGATTTAGAAATAAACTTGAAATCAGCTCTGAAGTGCTGCACTTAGGACAATAGACAAAGACTCAGAAATTCTAGGTTTTCTTTCTTTCTCTGCCATTGACATACTGGGTTACTGCTGGCAAATCTTTTCATCTCTTATTGTTCCAAATCCCCCAAATGGAATAAGAACACTTCTTTTTTGTCATCATATGACTTATTTGAAATTTTATGTCTTTCGGATATATGGCTTTCTTTTTAACTCTCTATATTTGTTTAGTGGTCTTTGTTGGGAGTCACCGGGCATTACTGTAATAAATAATAGTTTCACTGTTGCTGGAAAGGCTACTTGGGTCAGGTTATCCAATGGTAAAAGTCAAAATTCACGTGCTAGGACCACAATAAATTAATTTATAAAATTGAAATGAGCTGCCTAAAATCCAGCCATCAGCAAGCTGTGTCTGCTTCTACTAGCAACAATCAGTGCTTCTGCTCTCTAACAGTGAGAAAGGTGTTCAGCTCTTTTTTGAAGCGAGTTAAATCAAGACAAGGGGCAGAAAGCTTCATCCACAGATTTTCACAAAGCTTATACCATCAATAGTAATTCCAGTCTAAAAGGATACAAGTTTGGATAGCATTTCTGTTTATATTAACAAGGTATTTCTACCAAATGTATTTTACTACTGTACTGTTAGGGTAAATGACTGTAGACATTTTCATTTGCATCTGGCAGAGAAAAATAAGCAGTTTATGAAGGTACAGAAAATAAAATACTTCTTCTGAAGTACCTATTATCAGATATAGTACAGTGGAGAAAATGCCGAGATTATTTTATGGTTCTTGGTTGGAATCTCTAGGTTTTTTAGCTGTCTGGCTGTTTATTTTTGCTTTTTTTTAATGCAAAAGTGCCTTTAAAGAACTTTTTCAGTAGAGATTATTGATTTCAATATCCCTGAGGTATTGCTGACAGAGTATTCTGGTGGACGAGATCATCTGAATGTTTAACTAACATAGGCACCGATCTGAAAATCCAAACACTTGCCTTTTCATAGTCTGACTTCTGACCTCATGTTTCATAGAAATTATTAATTTTTTTGACAAGTTCACCTCAAGTATGGGAGAACTGGGTTAGCTAGCTGTATAAAAGTCAATTTTTTAAGATTATCATACCTAATTAAGTTTACAGAATTTTTCTAGACAACAGTGGTGTCATGAGAACTCCTCTGGAAGTAACACTGACAAACTGGGAAATTATTTTATATATCAGCTAACCCTGTTAGAATGATTCCATAAATAATGGCCAGGTTTGGTTCAAATAAGAAAAGCTTTGACCCCATTTTTGAAGTGATCTGGAATTTTTTCTTAATTCTTAAGCAGATTTTTTTTCTCCACAGCCAGAAAAACACATGATCCCAGAAAGATCCTCATACAAGAGTTACTTTCCAGCCTTTCTCCTGTTATCCTCCATTTTCATGAAGGAAATGGAAAGCTGCAGCTCAGCTCTACCATCTCTGAGACAGAAATTGCAAATACTTTTTTCCTTCTACTTATCTAATCTAAGGTGAAGATAAAGCAAGCACTCAAGATGTAACTAAGAGACACAGAAGCTGTAATCTTGTTGAAATTTCACTGTTAAAACCTGCTTATTGCTACAGTCTCAGGTCTAAGACTTGTAGAGCTAATGGAGTCCTGTAAGCTTACTTAGATGCTTTTTACCTCACTTACTTGAGTGTGCCAAGTCATACGTTAGCACAAATATTTCCCAAATCAAAGATGTGTTAATATTATATTTCTTAGCTCTGTACCTTCAGCTTCTTTACTGTAATTCATGGCATGACTGGGTTTTTAAATTTTTTTTAATTCTTGTGCTTAAGAAAAGGAGACATCTCTTTTTAATTTTTTCACCTAAAAAGCTTTATTTTTTCTTTTGACATTTAAATACACTTAAGCATGCTGTTCCATAGAATAATAAATAAACAAATAAATAAATGCATTTAACCTACAGACTTTTACTTCGTGCAAAATGAAAGAAAACATCTGTGAAATCTGTGTGAAGTAGAGCTTCCAAATGTGAGAAAAGTCATCAGCCAGCAACTAAATCAACAGGACAGTTTATTGAGCTGTGGTGGAAGGTCAGCTCTGCTAGGCACACAGTAGTCATCTACGAAGACCAAACCTGCAGACAAATTGTAAATACACATAACAAAAAAAATTTCCCTGCACTCCCTGATGGCTATCAGCTGTATTTCTGGGAGTGTAAATTATTTCTGTAAGATCACACACAGAGACCCAGGCCATGGGTACATTATGCAAAAGACTGTGCAGCTGGCAGAGCACAGCAAGCAACGTCGCAGCAAGAGCAAGCAGGTTTGAACAGGGACTGAAGAAGCAAAAGAGATTCAGACCATCCCTACAAAGATTTTGTTCCTTAACCTACACCTTAATGGTAGGGAAAGGAATTATAACCCAAATCTAATGATTTTGAATTTATACTTAATCTACTTGGCCACGACTGCAGACCACTACTGTACATGGGAGGGTGTGTTCCTGAAAGCAGAGAAATTTGCCTATGACACAAAAATGAGGTACTGGACTGTTTCACGGCATTAATGAAAAAAGATTTTATGTGGTTTCTAATGAGTTTTAACCTGTTCAGATAACATCACATAATAGTTTGACATATCTTGTAATTGTCTTCAGTAATTATAAACCAGCCTTAAGGGCAGCTGACTAACAGCATCTCCCAACGATTTTCTTGCATCAGCATCTACAGAAACGCATCGAAACTCCAGGATGAGAAGGTCAGCTCCACTGAAATACATGAGGCCACACTCATCCCACACTTCATGCTTAGCAGAGAAGCATCTATAAGTTTTTGCTCTAGCTTCAAGTCATTTTCCCAAACAGGAGAGTTTTTCTTCCATGCCCAGTACTCTAGAGGTTTAGGATTCCTGCATGATTTCTGTTCACATGGATGACTTTCCACAGTGTTGTTGATCCGTTGCCATTAAAAGCACCTTAAATAATTTAAGCTTTGCTAGAAATCACTTGGAAATGTATTTGCACTATACCTGTCCTATGCACTAACACAAGATTGAGTCTCTGCTACATTTTGTTGAACCTGAGTATATGACTTACCTATCCAGTGGTGCAGTGAGGCCCTTGGGTCCTGACATTTTTAAATGACTGATGGAGAAATCTGCTAACAGTGAACAACACTTTTCTCCCACAAACTGCTTAGCCATTAAACCTGCAAGTTTCATTCACCTCTGGATATCTACTGAAAATTTTTAAATCCTCAAGGTCCCTGAAATATGGAATAATAAGTTGAATTTCTCCCAGAAGTTCCAATAAACCCCCAGGTGTTTGTAAAACACACTGGAATCATGTATGCATAGATGTTTTTTCTCTGTATCCTTCTGCCACAGTCTGGGACTCTACTCACCATCAGACCAGAGGTCAACCACAAATTTCCTCATGCTTAGGAGTTGAGAAAAAAAATTGATGCTTAACTAAGAACATAAAAGGTAAGAACATAGATAGTCGAGTTGGGAACCACAGCCCTTATCTAGTTGGGGGAAAGTTCTGCTTTTGATTCCAGTAGTGATACGTATCTTAAATGGATTCAAAACAAGTCAAAACCCAGAAAATGTGCCATTTCATGGAGACAAATCCTGAGAAGTAAAACTAAAAACAAAACTGTGAAAATATCTAACATCAACTTTTCCTCCCTAGACTGCTTTTCTAAATTCCTCCACAAATTTATTTCCAATTGATTCAGATGATGAAAATAAATGTGGGATTGATTTTTGAATGTCAAATAGGGGGCTCATGGCTTTACTAGCTGATGCTATTCATATTCTTCAAGGAATGAATGCCATTCTCCTATTTTTACTGCATTTTCTGTCTTTTTTTAAAAGGTGTTTTGGGAGCCTCTTCGTATTTATACATGTAGTAGCTTGATAAGGCTTAATTTAAATTCAAATATTTTCAGTTAAAAAGAACTAGGAAACGTAATTTATTTATAAAAATACAATAGCCAAACCAGCTAAATATATCCACAGACAAACATGTTATGAGACATGTTGTTACACAATGGTTCAGCAAATCACTTAATATTTGACAACGATAATAGTTGCAAGTGAAGGAAAAGTGATGTTCTTTTGAACAGATCAAGCAATAACCAGGCTTACAGGATCGGCCGAGTACCCTCAGGTTAACAAATAAAATGATAATCCAATCTATCTAGAATCCAATTCTATCCAACAGATAGAATCTATAGGTAAAGTTAATACCAGGGGAAAAAAGCAAGCATAGGCAGTATGGAAAACCAAAGCTACAGGTCTGAAAAATCCTTCTTGCTTTCATTTGTTTAACTGTGTCTTATGAGGTGCGCCCATCCCTATAACCAAAACTCAGACTGCTGCTTGTTTCTCAGATTGAGCAGAATTCACCAGGGATGTCTTGTCCATAAGCCTGGCGTAAACCAGCCAGCTAACCAGTTAACCAATTAACTCTCATGGACCATGTGGGACTCCACACAAGGACATTTTTGGGTGCATCTGCACAGTCATCCAGCACAGGAAGGACTTTCGGGTATTTGCGTTTGGATATGGTGGAGACAGCCCCAGGGAGTGGAGCTCTGCAAAAATGGGACAGAGAATAACAGTGAGGTCATGGGTTTGGGGCTTTTTTGCACCAAAGAAGCAACTTTCTCCTTTCTCTTCTCTGACTCCCCTCTTACCATGACAGAATGGCATCTGAAAAGGAAAGGAAGAAATAATCTCAGACTGAACTCAGAGGTAGGGACATGCAAGCAGGTGCAACAGAGTTCAAACAGGGGAAGGGATGGGTAAAAAGAATAAACATTCTCATTTTCAGCTGAAGAAGTTTGAGCACCTTGAATGGCTAATCTTGTATTTTGTCTTTATGAGAGAAAGGAGGAGAAGAGCAGCAGCAGTTCTTTATGCATTTGAGTACACAGAGGTGGTGCACACTTCTGCAATAAGACGCAGCAGTAGGTGGAAGCAAATAAGTATGTGTAACAGCCTTCCCTGGTCTCCTGCTTGTGCATCCTGAATGTTGTATCATTTTGTTACAGAGCATTGCTGTTCCAAAGGCGGAGGTGAAATTTGCCCTCTTGCACACTCTTGGAAACTTAATGTGTGGTGGGCAGGGCCCAGATGCAGCTGGAGGATGGGTAGGTTAGAAGACAACCCTCGGGCAAGTGAGTCTAAATGCTCAAACCACTGAATTATCACCATCTACAGCTGGATTTTGGAAGGGAGGAAAAATATCTGTTTCATCTTTGACAGAAGGACAGAGGTAACAACCTTTAGGAAAGGATTCAGAAGTACTGTCTCCCAAGAGCAAGAAAGTACATTCTGATAGTGTTAAATAAGGAAAAAAAATAGCCGCTCAGCCTCCCAACTTTGGCCATTTCACTTTCCTGCATGGTGTTTTCAAGACTTAACTGTGAGGGGTTACAGTTTTGAGGTACAGGAACAAATTTGAACTTTGTTACAGTTTTTTATCTGTAGAATGAGTCTTGAGGAAAAGCTGCTATTCACTTAAGAAAGAATGGTATAGACTTGAATAGTTTCTGAAACAGAAGCTGTTCCTGTGAAGATAAGAAGGCAGTAATGCTCAGTAATTTGAAGAATCTCCTACTAAACTCTCTGCCTTTGCTCATGTTTTAAGGGTAGCCTCCATTTTAGGAAGTCTGTACTCACTTGGGACTAGGAAAAGAAGTTGAACTTCACTTTGGCCCTGCAAGACAACACAGATAATGCTGGGTCTGGGAGGTAATGGGAGCATTATACCTCTATCTCCCTTGTTCTGCTGATACAGCTGATCAGGAAGTGGGTAGGTGACAAGAGAGGTTAATTTTGCTGTCTCCAAGCATATGAGAATCATGAGTGAGGCCTGAAAATATCATTTTTCTGACTTGATGCTCACAAGATTAAAAAACAAAACAAAACAACAACCAACCAAACAAAAAACCCACCCCCAAAACCCCCCTCAAATTCTCACCTAATCATATAATTTTGGAGAAAAAAATAAAAAATAGAAAATAGAAAACACACAAAGTTGGCAATAAGGCATGGGAACCTCCAGCATGGAGAGGATGGACCAACAGGCTGCCAGCCAAACTAAAATGTCAAGAAAAGGGGACAATTTGTTACTGCCACAGTACATTGCTGTCTCAGAAAAAGAGAGACGTGGAAAGATACGCTTGTCACTCTTAGAGGAAATTCTGCAAAATCGGAAGAAAAATCTGCTTTTATAACAGCTTGGTCTTACAAGCTAGCTCCCTGGTGCTCATCCCTGTCCTCAGCCATGAGCTCCTGCCCCATGGCTACAACAGCAGAAAACAGGTCAGATATCATTGTCTTCCTGCTGGAGTTACTGAGGCGTTGGCAGCTGTCCCATGGTCTGCTGCACATGCCTGTCCTCAGAGCAGACTCAGCAGAGAACGGGATGTGCAATCTGGGACCAGCACACTTCCTGCTCCCCTTTGGAGGCTCTCCCATACACTTCAGCTGCAGCAGGGAGCAAAGAACCACATCTGCATCTGTAATCCAGAGCAGAGCAGATGAAAATGTACGCCTTACTCTCTGCTACCTTAAGTATCAGACTAATTACTTCCAGCAGCACAGCAGAACAGATTACATTTAAAATCAGAGAATTCAGTTTGTGGTAGAATTTGCATACTGTTTTTCTGATGTATTCTTCCCCATATTTACAGGAAAAGTGTATAAGAAAGCATTTTCCATTATCCTGATTATGAAACTCTTTTGAATCAATTACTAAAAAAAATTTAGTGGCAAATTTCCTTTTCCCTAACGAAAGCTTTCTTAAACCAGCACTTTCAGAATGCCTATGGGCTTATTGTAAATAAAATAATTCTTACTGAATGATGCACAGATTTCTCTGAATGTGTTCAAAATACAATAAATATTTACAAAATTACTTTGTTGCACAGACAAATGCAGAATAATCTTATGTAAATGCAGATATTTTTCTGCAAGGACTGGAAGTATATCCAACAACATGTATTATCAATTGCCTTATCACTCCTAGAAGATTACTGGATTTGACTGCTGTGGGTTTGTGTTATGAAACCACAGAAGGACATGATCCTTAGTCCAAAGATGCATAGTTCAGTGATAGCTTGAATATTTAGCTATAGCCATTAATGAGAGAGAACATATTGGCTCTGAAATACCAAAGTTTGGTTGAATTTTGATTCGTGTTCTCATTTCCCTTTACTTCAGGAGGAAATATGTTCAACAATTATGTTTGGTGATCCTTATTTACCAATTCTGAAGGTCTTGACTGAGCTGTAGTGACTGGTGCATTCGATTGGACAAGAATCAAGCGTCTCTTGCCTTTACCTGCAAATGGAAGGAGCTGTGTTCTGTGTAAGACTGTGTAATTTTCATGTGCCCATAAAAGGGGAAGGGTTCATTGGGGCTGAAAAACAGAATTAGGGATTTCATTTCATGGAAAAAAAATATTAAAATGGTAGTTATACTCAGGGGATGATATCAGTGGTCCTGAATGTCAGTTCCAGGACTATATCCTATGTATTTGCAATGAATGCTACGAAGATGGAAACTGCAGTATATATGAGAAACAAATAAAATTGTGAAAAAAAGTAGCATTCAAAGCTAAAAATGCTGTCACTCAGAAAAGGTTCATGCCAGGTTTCTGGGGTAAGCTACTAATATCTTGTAAGTGGCTTTGTCCAAGGTGTTTCTGAAACTCTTCTATAGAAAAAGAAAATAGGAAATATCCATCACAAACTTATCTCAAATTCATCTTTAACTTGAAAGAAATTCTTGCTTAGGAGTGATTTATGATTTTAAACCAGGGTTTTACAAAGACTTCAAATTTTGGGGAAAGCCAATAGACTGTTCTAAAACAATATTACACCTACATTACATGTATCATCTTAATTTTATGTAATAATGGCTGTAACAATGACTGGAGAAAGAGTCTATTTTCTTGCAGAGAAGGTTAAAAATGAAAGAAGAAAGTTCAGACAATAAATATCAAATTACAGTGGACTTTTTTTCTTGAAGGTGACAACATTTCAAGCAATAAGGATTATTTTAAAATTCTTTTATATTTCTTGGCCTTGTAATATGTTTCTAAAAATGTCTTAATCACTGCAGTCTGTTTTCTCTGTCCATCTCCTTACTCTTCTCTCAAAAATACAGGTGAAAATGAAAGGTGTTTCATGCAGTATTTTAAGTTTATCAAAGAAATTCTGGGACTTCTCAAGAACAACAGAAACTTCATGCACACCTTAAACCCACCTTTCAGCAACAGTCAGAAATACTTTCTGTTTATCTGGTTTGCATAGCACTGTTCAGGGTCTTGGAATCAGCAGCGTTAAATGCCGTAGTTCAATGTGAGTACTGTGCTGTTCCTTCCTCTCTCTAATGAACCTGTATTTTAGAACTGTCTTTGTGAACAAATCAACTGAGCAATAAATGCCCGACTTTTCTCTTATAACTGTACCTTCCCTCTGAGCTTTTCTCACTCATCTCTGTCCATCAGGTTCTCCTCTGCCCACCAAATTCTCGAGTGGTGGACTTGGTCTAAGGGACCCAGGCAGGAGCTGAATGTGACAATGCTTTGTCAGGTATATAGTTCATGCCAGCCCTTTCCCAGCACATGCTTGGGAGCAATGGGTGCATCTCTGTCAGAGACACTGAGAACAATTTCAGTAGTTGGTTATACATCAGCATTTGGTGCTGCCATGGTGCCCAGGCAGGACACAGCACATGGCAAAGAGCCAGACCTAGACTGCAACAGTCCTTATCTTATCTGACAACACTTATGACTCTAAGCATTTGAAATCTATAAGTTTACTTACTAGTTGTCTGGTGTTTTATTCTAGACAATTACGCAGTGAACAAAAATACTCCGTTTTAGGGGTGAGGGCACCTATCTCTTAGCTAGTAATCTCTGTAATACACTTTCAAGCACACAGCTGCTGGTATCCCACAGCTGTGGGAAAACCTGAGCTGTTAGTTGCAGTTTGTGGAAAAATTACTCATCTGATCAGTTATGCTTATTCATTTGACAGCTGGCTGCCAGGGGAGATGAGCACCTTTACGTGATATCGGGGCAATTAAAGCACCGGCTCTATGAAATATGACTTCTGTTGTAAAGGAGCAGGTGCTTTAGGGATGCAGCTTTTCACTGCTCTCTGGCTGCAACATATAGAATGTGCTGAGCTCACTCCTGAGGGGAAGCTGCCTGAATGAATCTTTAGTTCACACCACCAGGGCTTGGCATAGTTCTCTCATTTAAGCCAACTAATTATCATCTAAGTTACTACAGTTAGCTGTAGCTTACTTCTATTGGGTTTTTGGAAAATGGCTACTGAAATTAGTTTCACGAAGCCACTTAATTGCACATCTATACTTATGCAGCAGAAGCAGATGCTGTATAGTGAGTACCTTTTTGTCCTATTGAAGGGCTATTTTGTAGCTAAACTTCATTCTTTTTGAGTATAAATAATGTTGTCAATCACTAAATCACAAGTAAGCTTCAAGCAGTATTATTTCTCTCCTTTTCCAGTGATCTGAAGGACATTGATTAAAGGACAGTGTTGCTTTAGAATCACAATGAAAATTCTGGCACTATATCAGGACAGAAAATGATAATGCTAAAAATGTTTCTGAGAGGATATTACAAAGATGTGCTGACATGAAGTCATCTACAGTTTTACAACTGAAGCAAAACACAAAAGATTGGAAAAACAAAACAAAACAAAAGCTAGAAGAGCGAAACTTCAAAATAATATTTTTCTGCCAAATTTCTTTTACATTTTTCACTTTGGAGAAGTGATTGCTTCTACTTAGAAAAGGAAGAAGTGTTTCAAAAGTAAAAATGTCAGTCAAGAAGAGCACAAGAAGAAGCTGAAGGCAGATGTAGTACAAACTTGAAACACTTAAAATGGATTAAAAGACTGACTAATTTTTTTTCATTTTGGATTTTCATCAGTATTTGAGATAGAAATGTATTTATAATCACAGAATGAGAAGCATGGAATTGAGCTCTCTGACTGGGTGCTGCTGTAGCTTAAAACATATCTCAGAAATTGTAGAAATGTATCAGAATGGTGTCATAAGATAAAATAGTAGGGCTGGCACAGGGAAGGCCAGTGATCATAAGGCAGTAGTAGAACAGCAGGTAATCAAAAGATTCATAAGAGACACCGGCTGAGAGGAAAGCAGAAATTTTCAGTTACTACACTGGCTCCTCTTTCAGCACAGCAGTTGCAAAAATGGCAGGGAAAAAGTCAAAGCACTTCTATAGCCTGGTGGCTGTGTCTGGGATATGTGTTTGGGATTCTTCCTGCAACATTAGAGCAGCATGAAGTACAGAACTTGAAAGCATATCTGCTGAGGATATTTTCAGCTGAAATAAGGTTATTGCTTAAGCAAACAGGAGTTAGTCAACAGGAGGCTCAGGAGTGCCAATTTTAATCAGAAATATTAATTTCAAATACAATTTGCAGGTCTTACATGGTGAGAAGTGTTTCTCACTAGGTGAACTCTCCAGGTCATCCATAAACGCATCTTATGCAGCCCTGATTTCTAATAAGACATAACACCTTTTTGAAGACTTGAGTTTGACTTCTGGGAACATTTATGGATAGACTACATTTTAAAAAAGTAACTGCTTTATGAGAGATTATATATTTAACAATGAAAATAATATTTATAATAAATTATTTCTATGTTTCTTCAACTGATTTCAAGTTCTAGACAGTCATGCTTAATGTGTGAGTTCTTGTGGAGGCATATTCTCTTCTTTTGAATTCATTTGTAAGTACCAAATATGAAACAGAAGCCTCAAAACTGTTATGTTCCTAGAAATTGAACTTTTCTGAAAATAAACAACTTTCACAGAGGAAAGTTTCTCCAAACTCTACTTTCACTTCTAAGCAGACACCAAAGAATCCAATTTTCATGCAAAATTACATAGGAAATTTGGCTCCATAATTTCTGATACAGATAAAATATTAAGCCCTAGTACAAAACCATCAGACAATAACTGTGAAAAGATCCAACACAACTCTTTTCTTTATTCCTCCCTTTCTCCGCCACTGCTGAGCAGAGTTCATGCAACATCAAAATCTGAAAATTAGTGCAGACTAGATGTGGGTAACCTCTTTACTACTCAGGAGTGATAGACTAACAGTATCTAAAGAAGTAGCTGGACATAAAGACAGCATAAAAAGTACTCTATAGAACACTTACAATAAGAAATTGAACTTCCTTGAGCAATAAATACTCTACACATATTAGCGTCATCAGCTAACCTAGTGAGGGTGCTTTCAAACCTATCATCCAGATCATTTATGAAGATGTTGGACAGGATGGGGGCAAGTATTGATCCCTGTGGGACCCTGTGTGTGACAGGGAGCCAGACCGAGTAAAAAGCATCAATCAGCACCCTCTGATTTCAGTCTGTGAGTCAGTTTCCAATCCATCCCACTGACCATTTGTCTAGTCAGTAGCTTGCCACCTTGTGTAGGAGTAGGCAGTGGTAAGAAGTCCCGGGGTTTGAACTGCTTTGGCTGTCTCTTCTCAGCCTATGAACTCCGCTGCATCTCTGAAAAGCACAGAAGAGCTTTAGCGGACACTGAAAAGTTATCAGAACAAATTAAGGAATACAATTTTTTTTGCCATTTTGGCAATTTCTTACATTACACACATTTGGGAATAACTTGTAGAATTTAGAACAAAATCAAGGCTTTTGATACTGAATCTTGTGTATCTAGAGAAGATGTAGAAAGTCTGAAATGAGATTAGAATTCTGGGTGTAAAGTCCTCTTCTTGTTTTATGTTTTTATTAACTTATACTTTACTGTAAATCTAGTTCTTAAGCCCTCCAAAAATTTGGCATAAGTTGGTCTTAAGTATCAACTATTATGATTATATTCTCAAAGTCTACTAACTTTCACTTTGCCTATATAAATAAAAATCACAATTATGTCATATTGTTTGGATCGGATTCCCTACAGTTTAAAATTCCTAAGCTATGAGAAATATATTCCAAATGCATGTCAGGGAATGTTCAGGTTCTTCCCTTGTAAATTATTTTATCTGTAGGTTTTCCGATAAACTAGACTAAACTATAGATGATTTAATGATACCATTCTGCCTAGCAGAAAACTCTTCAAATATCTTTGGTTATTGTTCATTCACTATGAACATTGCTTTTCAGGGAAACAACAGTCCAAAGGTACACAACGGCACTTAAACAAGGTAAGCCAAAAGTGAAGATCCAATAACAAATTTGGGTGTTGGCCAAAATTTTGTCCATAGGAACCTAACTGATGAGACTTTATTTCAGGATATGAAGATACAGAAACAGAAGTGCACTAAGAAACTACCTGTCATGTAAAGCAAGTGTATTTGTCACAATCCTTTTTGTTATATTTCTTTGTATGGAATAGATACTTATATGTTCATATCCCTGTATGCTCATTCATATATGTGTGTGTATATATATATATAGGTCTGCACCTGTTGTTACCCATTGTAATTTGGTACCAGTGAAATTAATTCAGCCTCCTGGTGCTACACTGCGCAGAACTTTTATAACCATTGGAATTATTACAATCATATTCTGTTTTCCTCCTTTGATGAATTTCCCAATTATGTGATACCATGAAGCAGGCAAAATGTTAACAAAAGTGTTTCAGTGTCCTCTAAAGCTCTTCTGTGCTTTCCAGAGATGCAGCAGAGTTCATAGGCCGAGAAGAGACAGCCAAAGCAGTTCAAACCCCGGGACTTCTTACCACTGCCTACTCCTACACAAGGTGGCAAGCTACTGACTAGACAAATGGTCAGTGGGATGGATTGGAAACTGACTCACAGATGGCATATTAAAATCAAAGCATTATAGACTCCTTCTTTGCTGCTCTGCAAACAATCACAACAGTAATATTGATATGAGATATACAAAGATTCACAGAATTAAACTTCATAATATTATGGCACTGAATGAGTGTGGAGGGGAAAAAAACCCATAATAACTCAATTTCAAATTTGTATCTCACTTTCACTCTGACCATCCTTTTGAGTGTAATTGGCTGGATGTGCAGCATCCAAATTTCTCTTACAAGTGATTTCCAGTAATGATGGCACCAAGAAAGCAAGCCTCATGAGAAAGCTATCTAATTTAGAAAATGCAAGTCTTTTCATATCACAAGTATTTAGCTTTGATTTAAAATAATATTTTGGTTTTTTTTTTTTCTCTAATTACTCACATGCTTTGAGTATTAAGCCAGGTTCTTTCCACTTCTTGACTCTCTGCATTTAATGAAGAACTGTGTTTAATAGCTAAAAATATGCATGTTTAATTATGTTTTAGGCATTTTTTCCTAGTGGAAATTAAGTTTTGAGTGAGGTTTAGGCTTCCAATGAAGAGGAAGAGGAGGATTAGCTGTTTCAGAATAGGATCCAGAAAGGAAAAGATGCTGGGAAAGGACAAGTTTGCATAGCACACTGAGGAACAGTACGTTTGAAATAATGGTTTGCTGGAGAACAGTGCCTCCACAAGAATACTTTATTTTCAAAAGGTCCAGGTGAGTACATACAAATGGTGGCAGAAAATTCTATCCAGTCTCTTATATGTCTGTGGGATTTACTATTCTTTAGGAAAAAGAGAAGGGGAGAGAGAGAGAGAGTGGTAGGGAGAGAATGAGAAAAATGGAGAAGTGGTATTCAACATGTCATTTTGAAAGTGTGGCCTGCTTTGGTCCAAAATTCTCTTTACTAAGAGAGGTTTAAAGCCATAGAGGTTTATTATAAGGCAGCAAGGCCATGCATTCTGTGCACAATGATTATTATGCATGGTTAGATCCCATTTTGCTGCCCCTGTCCTGTGTCAGCACTGAAATTCATGAGGCAAGAGAAAAAGGGACTTGGTGCCATAAGCTGATGGCCAGGACTTGAAGGGTGCTGGAGGATTTTCTGGGTGCCTTCTCCAAAGACTGTTTCTGTACTTTAAATCAGACACAACATTGACTTGCTTTGCTCAGATGAAGAACCCATAAACTCATCTGCCTTCTGTTTTTAACCCTTGGAAGTAAAATGTGGCCAGAATACGCCAAGAGCACCCCTTCACATACTTGCTTTGCTTCTGTTCCCTCAAATAACCTACACCTCAGTTCTTACATGACTCTCCTGGGAGGTAGGTTATGTCAGTTTGAATCCCTCAGGCAAAGGAGAGAACTGGATCCAGAGTGTCTCTTTCCTGGTTGAATGTTTGAATCTCTGCGGCCACTGCATTTCCCCTCAGCTGCAACTGGAAGAAAAGCAGCCACAAAATTTTTGTGAGGTTGTGTCAGCCTGTGTCAGACCCTGCGGGAGCCTGGCAGAGAAATGCCTTGTTTCCACATCTGCATTAGTTTTAGGCTGGAGATAAAGATCTCCTGGGGCTGGGGAAGCCCTGGGCATGCACTGAAACCAAATTTTAAGACCTTAGAGAACCTTAAAATCAATCAGGGAGGAACCAACTGATCTTAACACCCTTCAGGTTTAGGCATCATCGACTGGGGAGTGTAAGAGGAATTTTTTTGTCTTAGGCATCTCAGATCTGCCCGCTTAGGTTCCCTACTACATCTAATGGACAGATCCCGTTGAGGACTGAATCAGGATGTGGAATACTTGTACAGTGTAATGGTCAGATGCCATAGGTTTCTAGGATTTGTGTTTACTTCTTTTCGTGCAAAAGATATTTCTGTCAAAAAAGGGCATTTCCTCAGGGAATATTTCCATTTTAAAATAAAATATGTAAGTCTAACAAAGAAGCTGTTACTATTAGAAACATGGCTCTGATGAATACAAAAAACTAAAGTTTCTCCAATAAAATGCTTGAGAGAATTTTACTTAGAGTGCCTTATCCATCAGACATCTGAGTAATTTTTCTTCTCTTGTTGTTTGAACACAGTCTATAATTAACTGCTATAATAGATACTTACTGGCATATACTCATAAGAACTGCAAAGGTGTAGGGTTAAGTATTTTTGTCAAATATATACATTTTCAGAAAGAATAGACTAAAAAGAAAACATTGTTTTATAACGTAACATATAAATTTTTGCTGCAAGCATAAGGTTATGAGCAGAGAAGGAACTGAATTTCTGCACATATTTGGCAATCTTAATTTTGTGTTTTGAAAAGTAGTTACTTTATATGAAATGAAATTTCAAAATTATTTATAAGTTACTCAAACATCTAAAAAGTATTTTGAACCAGGACTGCAGGCAATATATTATCAAAAATATAACCTTTGAAAATTAATTAAAAAGTTCAAATATGAGGGAAAAAAAATTGAAACACTGAAACATGCAACAAGGCAAAAACTCCAGCTTGTATGACTACCCTGACTTGTTACATTGCAAATGATGCCTCATAATAATATAATGTGTAGAATTTTCTGATATAAAAATATTCTACTCTGAGATTTTTAACTTGCTGAACATACAATGCTTCTGAAGACCTACTGGAATTAAGAAGAATGAAAAATAAAATTGATGATTTTGAGTTTCTGGGATACACCAGGAGCATGCCATCATGTCAAGCTATAGATGTTTGGCATGTACAATGGCCTAATGCACATTTATTATCTGAATATTTTGATTTTTAAGCCTATGAGCACTCTTTCTCAGCACTGTTCTTGTTTTATCATTATTTTAGTGCCTGAGGATAAAAGAACACTGAAAAACTAATAAATCTTATTTTTTCTTCTTAAAGCTTTATGCATTCTACTTCATTCTTTAATTTCCTTACTAAATATATGATAAACCCCAAACCCAAGGCAGTGTTTCTAGCCTAGATAAGTGCACTTGATTTTTTTTAAAAAATAAATAATTCTTGGAAATACATCTAGAAAATTAATTGAAACTTCTGCTCATAGGGTTGCTCTTTATACCTGTCCTCTTTTCCACCAGAATTATCAATCTTTATTACTGCGGCACACTGGGAAACTCTCCAGCTGTCCAAACCGATATTTCCACCGCTGTCAAAGCCTCCCTGCTGCTGGCTGGCTGTCACACACCAGAGCCATCACATGCCTCCCTGCTGCTCTGGGCAACAGTGAGCCAGGCAGGAGCTCACTGCGCCTCACATGGTGAGCTCTGACAGACCATAGAGAGATGGCCTCTCCTTGAATTGCTGAAGCTGATGTCATGGACACATGATCTCCCAAGAGCTGTACCAGTGTCTGTCAAAAATAAAATACTTTCCCTGTTAACATGATGTACTTGCTCAGGAACTGCATCAAATATGACTGACTTTTTCTGCTAAAAGGAAGGGGTAACCACCTAATCAAAATGTACTGTCCTACTTTGAATATATTTATTCATGCTGTGAAGGTATCTCATATTGTTTTCATCATCAAAATATATTTTTTGAGTATTTACTTCAAAATTGCAGCCAGCTGAACACCAGTTATTAGGCAATAGTGTTATAGACTGGGGAACACTAAGTTATGCTTCTCTGCTGTCTTATGAGGAGACTTGCTTCAGGTCACAAGTGGAAATTAATTTCTTGATGTTACTTTCCTGTTAACTGGCTACAGATCCACATTTCCATAGTCTGCACGACTGTCAGAGTTCGCTCAGTGGAGGCTTAGCTCTGGAATAGCAAGGGCTTTGCAGGTCAAGCATGCTGTGCATTGGCAGAAATACAAGACCCAGTTCTGAGATGAATTTCTACCATGAAAATTACAGTGAGTATTGTTGAAAAAAAAATCTGGTTTTCAGATTTACATGCTTGTGTTCCACACAAAGGCATAAGAACATAAGTAAAATCCAGCAATCTGATATATCAGTAAATATTTATATTTACTGTTTGAGTCGGTTACAGATTTTCTAAAATAAACAAATCAATCAGATTTAATTTGTTAATACTGGCTCACTTGAAATGCTTTATTCAAAATATCTTCCAGTTCACCAACTTTTAGCACATCCAGTGACACTCAAAGAGATCCCAGCAGGTGACTTCTAGTATGCAGGTCCCAGAAGATCTGGTTCTCCTTATGGAGGGCAAAAGGGTCTAACCCCGGTTGGGCATAGTAAGGCCTGCTGGCAGTTGGGTTTATTTGGTTTCAATCAGGAGACTAAGCATAAATTCCACAATGTTGGAAACCTGTAGAACAGTACAGAAACTAGAAGTATTTAATCTTTTTTTTTTTTTTTTGGAGGGGGGGGAGTGGGACTGAATACTAAGTGTATTTTAACTTCTGCTCAAATTTGAAGAAAGGAAAGCATGGTCTGAATGAGGAATCTTGCTTTTCAAAAAATGCTTATCAAAACACCTGAATACCTCATCACAGTTCATCACACCTAATAATCAGCATAAAAGAACCCCTTATACCCTGTCTTTTCAAAATACCTGGATTGAAATATCAATATGGATTTGAGGCTGCACTTCTTAACAGTGGCTACAGATAAGACTGGGTATGTGATGGCAGGAAGAGCAGAGGACTCTTCACACTGAAATGTTAGAGTCATCTCATTTCATGTGTAAAAACATCCCCACTATTCTTTCTGTAGTGGAACTACACAGGATATGTAGACTTACCCGGGGGTAAGAAATGTATAAAGAGGACTTCTCTTACTTCAAGACAAATGTGGGAAATTGTTAAGTAGTTGCAGAGTCTCTAAATTATGCCATATGCCCAGATTTGGAAAACAACAAACAAGCATCACCGATTAAAATAATTCCTCTCCAAAATACAGAAACTCTGTGGGTTAAATTTGAGTCCTTTTAATCATTCCTGCTGCATGCCAGGGCATGTGAAACTATTTCTCTCCATTATGCTTACAATTCACTCAGCAAGCTTCCAATAAAACGAGAGCACAATGTAGAAAGAAAACTCACTGTCCATAACTAACCACACATAATGAACTTTACATTCAGAAGCCCGTATCTTAAGCGTTTTTTCATGTTTGATTTCATGAAAGTTATTCCATTTCTCTATCAAGATGCACTTTTGATAAAGAAGTGAGTGAAATACTTTCCAGCATGCTTGGAATGCAACTTTTATAACCTAGTTAAAGAAATTGCTTAGACTCCAGGAAAGGCAGAATGTTATTTTTGTTCTGCATTAGCACAACCCAAATTTTCCGGCATTCAAATCATTTCACAGAATCATGGAATGGGTCAGGTTGGAAGAGAACACAGAAGTTCATCTGGTCCAACCTCCCTGCTCAAGCAGGGTCACTGTAGAGCACATGGCACAGGATTGTGTCCAGATTATTCCTTAATATCTCCAGTAAGGGAGACTCCACAACCTCTCTGGACAATCTGTTTCAGTGCATGGTCACCTGCCCAGTAAAGAAGTTCTTCCTCATATTCAGGTGGAACTTCCTGTGCATCAGTCTCTGCCTATTGCCTCTTGTTCTACTGCCTGACACCACCGAGAAGAGCCTGGAAACATCCTCTGACGCCCTCCCTTCAGACGCTCCTAGACATTGATGAGGTCCCCTCTCAGTCACCTCTCATTCTGGCTAAACAAGCCCAGCTCCCTCTGCCTTTTCTCATAAGAGAGAAGCTCCATTCATTCCCTAAATCACCTACATAGCCCTCTGCTGGACCTGCTCCAGGAGCTCCATTCCTCTTGTCCTGAGGAGCCCAGAACTGGACACAGCACTCCAGATGTGGCCTCACTAAGGCTGAGTAGAGGGGTAGGATCACCTCCTTTCACCATAATATATCCCAGGACACCATTGGCCTTCTTGGCCAATGGGGTACTGCTGGCTCATGGAGAGCTTGTTGTCCACCAGGACCCCAGGACCTTCTCTGCAGAGCTGCTTTGCAGCAGGTGGGCCCCCAGCATGTACTGGTGCGTGGGGTAATTCCTTCCCAGTTGCAGGACGCTGCATTTGCCTTTGTTGCATTTTGGAAGGTTCTTTGCTGCCCATCTTTCTAGCTTGTTGGGGCCCTTCTGAAGGGCTGGGGTATCTGAAGAACGGCACACCCACCTGGGGTATCGGCCACTCCTCCCAGCTTTGTGTTGTCAGCAAACTTGCTAACCCTTTTTCAGTTATGTGAATATGCTGTGGAAGTTCCATGTTTTATGAGCTGTTACAGAAGAAGAATTTGTCCAAGTTGCTACTACTTTGTTTTTACTGTAATTAACTCTACTTCCTGCCCGGATGGATCATGGGGAAGGTACAGTCATTGATTTACCTAGATCCTGTCTATATATGACTGAGAAATATGGATTATATGCTCACAACCTACAGATCATAGACTTGTAGTAAAAGCAAATAACTAAAGAACAGGAGTCCCAAGTTTAAATCTTAGTTCAATGATTTCAAATGAGGACATAAGCCTGTATTTCTTCCATCTCTTTATCCTACAAACAGTATCCTTCTCAAAACAAACTATGTATGTAGCCTGAGAAACTGGGGAACTAACTTTATAATCTGAACCAGAAAGAATAGATTTACAAGCCCTGGCCCCCATCAGCAAGACAAGTAATTATTTCATAATTATCAAACTATTCCTCATTAAATGGAGGGGAAGGAAAGTACTCACTCATTATAACACAGTCCACCTCCCCACCTCCCATCCCCCCCAAATATTCTCCCCAAATACAGATTTCATTCCTTCTGGAATCATGAAATGTGCTGCAAATCTGTAAATACTGTTGCTGGAGGCAAAGTATTGATACATTCTTGAACTTGTCAGGAAGCTGAGCAATGCAACTTCTTGAATAGGGAATGGGAAGCGATCAGGAACTGATGGATGACTTAGAGGTAAGTGCAGTGACTCACCTAATTGACGAGCTGTCTGTCCCATCCCACCCAGCTGGAGCTCTGCCCTGATCCCAGCTACAATCAGAGACATAATGCTTTATACCAATGCAGCATGGAGATGACAAACATGTGGCAGTGGTGAAGATTTTCAAATGAATGTGTTATCTCCTTAATAAAAGTCCATGGGAAAAGTGAATTAAGAATTTTCTACCCTGATTACACAAAATCCTAATTTTGAGATCTATGATGGACACTTGCTCTGTTCCAAAGAAATGAGTTCACTGTACTTCTAAGGGTTTTTATGTTCAAAGTCAAAGTAAAAATCATATATACCATCTTACAGTATAAGGATAAAGTAAAAGTGTAGAGTTATCTTTTTTGTAAAACCTGATTCTGGACAGTAAACTACTAAGAGTTACAGACTGATAGCATTCAGAGAGACTGAACATAGACAAAGCATTAGTCATAATTAAATTAAAACTACCCTATGAATACCACCAATTAGAAAATTGTGTGCAAGAAAGAGGAAATAAAAAAGAAATAAAGAAAGAAAAGGCAGAGAGAAATGTGATTTTTTACAAAGATGAAAATGGATTTGTATGACATCCTACTATATGAGATGGTCATTAATTTATATATTAAAATAGTTATTGATTGCTCAGGTTACAGTCACCTAATGGAATTAATTTGATCTTTTGCTCAGCTGTTCATCCCAAGAAAAATGGAAATAGCATCTGAAATAAAAAAAATCCAAACCATACAAATGTACAGATTTATAAATCATGTTTTCACTCATGGTATTTTAATCAAAATGAGCTCAATTGTGACAGCTAGATATTTTGCTTTTAACTCTAACAGAACTAAGATTTGACCTTAATTTTCTGTGCGTTCCTTTTATTTGTTGCTGTTGCATTAATTTGATCCATATCTGCTGTCTTCTGTTTCATTTTATGGTGAATTTAAGATTCTGTATAAGCAAGAGAAAGGGAGATCCTTGAGACCTCTAATTCCAACCTGTGATCATTATATAAACACACTAGAAGCCAGAAATGTTTCATCCTGCCCCACAGCCTAAGAAAATCTCTTATGACTGTTGATGGAGACAGATTTAATTATGGCACAGTTTCACAGAAGCCTGAGCATATGAGCACAGAGTGGACACGAAGTGTTGTCAAGGTCCATCTGGCAATGTTTCAACTGCCAAGGGCAAGACTAGAGATCAAAGGAAAGAGTCAAAAATCCTAATTGCTGTATGAAAGCCTCATGTAGACCAGGCTTGCTGGCAGACCTTGATCAGATTCATAATTACGTTTGCTATTTCTAGTTATAGAAGAAAAATGAGCCTTGCCTATGAATGTTTAAACAGGAAAGACAAAGAGATTCTGAAGAAAATCCTTTAGCCAGGGAGTACAAGACCTTTTTTTCCCTTAAATTCAAACTTATGTGAACACTAAGAGTTTAAATTTTAAACTTAAGTCCCTTGTGAACTGGAGCTTCCACCAGATTTTGCTTGTGACTTCTAAGTCCTGATGGCCCCAAGGAAAAATTCCTTGTTGACTCAAGCAGAGTCACTTGATAGTTGAGTTTTGGGATATAAAAATAGGTGTTTCCTTTAACATTTGCTTTCAGCATATGCCAGCAGCAACGTATAGGTATGAGAGTGCTAAGCTATTTTTTTGTAAGTCTGTGCACTTTATTGGAAGTAATGAATTTCTTTTAGGACAGGGAAGACAAAGGAACTGCTTGCTTCAAGAAAAGGGAGAGAAAAAGAGCTGTCTCCTCCCTTCCCCTCTCCCCTCTCCCCCACAGAAATGAAGGAGGGGTACACGTGAACTTCCTACATTCCTCTCTCTTGAGGGTCAAAAAAGCCTTCTCAATACGAAGATGAATACATCTATGTAATCTACTCTTCTTTTCCTCTTAACCAGAGAATATTTATCTTTGCTCAGCTGACAACACAAGTTTGGGGCCCCCGGCCTGTTTTTAAAAATAATTGAATTTCCCAAAATTCAAATACATTTTGAAAAGTAAATGACACTCATATTTTGGAATGTGATTACTCAGATTCAGTTGTTGATAGGGAAGTGTAAGGTAAAATAAGCTTCAGAACTGGGGTTTTCATTGGCTGTATAAAACCTTCGGTGTTAGAAGGCCCAGATTAATAGCTTGGTTAAAGCTAGGAAAAGGCAGCCGTTTTGTCAGAAAATTGTTTCATACAGAGCCTGTATATGGTGATTTTTTTTGCCAGATTTGGAGAAAAAAAAAGTTAAAAATCAGTGGGTCTCTCTTTTCTCCATATTGTGCAAAGTCCAAATGACCTTTTGCTATTGCTAGAGAGCTCTCTGAAGGTGATCTTTGATATATTATCTAATCTCATTACTGAGAGAAGATGGAGTAACATTTTATTGTACACCATCTATACTATATATCTGATACTTCCTGTGTCTCTTAATAATTACAACACTGATGCATTTCTTTTCTCCTGAGCATCTGAGTAAAATTACGTGGTCATTAGATTATCTTATTCAAATCTTTTCAATAACCCCTTATCAACTTTCTAAGTGTTTACATAACCTTACAATCTGCAGCAGCAGACCTAATTTTTGAAGTGACATTTGAAAATTCATCGTGAAATTTCAATACAACACACTTACTTGTCTCATAAAATAGACTCTGGAATTATTTCCCAGTAATCCAACGGGAATTTTGCTATTGGAGTTCAGTGGGACTGGGACAGGACAAAAAGATACTTTACCCTGGGAATCATTCAGAATGCAGATTTCCTGACTTATTTTCTGATAAAACTTTTGCAATTTGATTTTTTTTTTTTTTAACATGATCAACATTTATTCTAACTGGCAAAAAAGCATCTTTACTTCTGCTTTGCTTGTTGTGTAAGCTGTGAAAGGAGGAAGTGGGATGGAAAATTGCTGAAGAAACCTGCCAGACTCGAGGAGGGGGGTTTTCTGTAGTCATCCAGTCCAAAATTCCCATTCTTCCAAGGGCAGTATACCGATGCTTACTTCTATTCCTGCCTTTCCATGTTTCCTTTCCTTACCATGGCATATGCATCCTCATGCTGATCCCTCATTTCCAAAGTGATGAAATTATTTTGCCCTCATTATTGAGGAGCCTTGAGACAACTCAATTTCATGAATCTTTTTCGTTTTTGTTCTGCATTTCTTTTTTCTTCATATTTTACAAAGTTTATGGCAAAATGATGTTGACATATAAATATGTCTGGAGCTTTCAAGACACAACTGAAAACATTACTCTTAGTCTGTAGTTGAAACCTTTAATCAGGTGACAAATATCCTTTGACAGATGCATATGCACACACCAGACCAGATTATAAATTAGTCTCCGAAAGGGATTTTTTGTGGTTATGTCTGAGCTGCTCAGGCTGTACAAGGAGACCTGACAGAAATAGTTTATATTAGCTAAGTATTAAAAATAAATCTCTTGATACAATTGGATTCCATTTTTACTAACTGCAAATCTCTTCTTAAAAGTGGCAGTGTAAAATATCCTAGAAGGTGTGAGTTTGGATTTGAAAACAAAGACTGTCTGGATATGTTTATCATGAGTTCTATTTTAATGTTTAGGTTATGTCTTCATTTTTTTTTTATACAGTAACTGATCGCCAGTTGCAGAAGAAGCCTATCTGCCATCTGTAGTATAAAGCCTCTCCTTTCTCCAGAATACAACCCCAGGGACTTTTTTCTAGACTGAAGAATTGTGTCCTGCTCTTGGGTCCCTCTTCCTGGGCCATTTCACTGGATGATAACTGCATCAGCAGAACTTAGATAGAAGTGTTCATCTATGAAGATTAGTGAGAACATAGAAACACTTCCACATTTATTTTAAATAAGAATCACAGAATTAGCTGAGTTGGAAGGGACCCACAAGGATCATTGAGTCCAACTCCCAGACCTGCACAGCACCATACCTGAGAATCACACCATGTACCTGAGAGTATTGTCCAAACTCTTTTTGAACTCTGGCAGTCTTGGTGCTGTGATCACTTCCCTGGGGAGCCTCTTCCAATGCCCAACCACCCTCTGGGTAAAGAACCTTTTTCTAATATGCAGCTTAAACCTCCCGGACACAACTTCCCTCAGGCCCTGTTACTGGTCACCACAGAGAAGAGATCAGTATCTGACCCTTTTCCTTTTCTCCAGCAAAATAGTTTTATTGTCATGGATTAAACAGTAAGATGCTGTTAGAAAAGTTTTAGCTCTCTATCTTTCAAATGCAGTTCCAAAGAGTATTATGTTTTTTTATTATTCATTCTTCAAGTCTGCTGAAGTATCACATATGTTCAACCTTCCTGTATGACTACACAAGATAAATACTTTTAAATGGCACAGAGGAACAAATGAGAGAGGTTAAATTGTGGTCTCTCAGAGGAGTGTTGAACATCATGTGAATATCCACATTGCAGATGAAGAATTATTAGGATGACCTTAGGAGAGCACTTTAAAAAAAATCTGCTAAAGAATGATAATTTTCTGTGGACACAATGTCTGAGAATGTTTAACTCATTGTGTTGCAAGGGAAATGAATAAAAAATTAAGAGAGTCCAGTATGACAGAAATACTCAGCTCAAAACACTCAAAAGGAACAAACAATTTAGGTCCAGCTCATGACCCCAAATGTTTGAAAGAAGTAATAAGCACCTTTGAATTATAAATGTACCCTAAAAAGAGAGAGATACTGTAAATACACGATAGCATAACTCACGGCATATGCAGCAAATGCATTCTTAGTTCATCATATTGTTGAAAGATGCAAACACTTTTGACATTAAATAACACTATTGATACTTAAAAATAGGAGTCTTCTAAATGACATTAAGTGTACTTACTAAAGAATACTATATACAGAACTTCAAAGTTTATATTAGCAAAGTTTGGGGAAGCCATCTGTAAAACAAAAGTTCTATAATTTCTACTGCAAAGCGATGGACATGCCTGCTTTTACATGACTGCATCATGACCTTATGTATTTCAAACTAACAGCACAGAGGACCAGTCTAAGTGTGTCTTGTCCTGAGTTGAAACTGGCTGGCTGAGGCTCTGCTGGCAGTGCCACAGTAGAGCATAATGGTGGGGTATTCATTTCACTTCTTGGGAGATTTTCAGGATGGGATCATTGTACAGATGATGAATGAAAGGTCTGGGAATCAGGATGGCAATTCAGTACTGAGAAACTTGCTCTTGTTGCTGCTCAGTTGGGGGACATCACCCCCAGCTCCCCAGCTGGGCACTGCATCAAGATCAGAATGAGTGTCCCAGAGCATTAATACCAAAGATACTTTATGGGCTACCAATTATCTGCTGAGGGAAGACATAGCTTGACTTGTAGGCTCTGTAGTATCTACAAGCCAGGCCTCTCACTTCCTAAGAAAGTGCTCTAACTTCTTGACTGCTCAGCTGCAAGGTAGTCATAGTAACCACGTGCTTCTCTCCTGGCAAATGAGATCCCAAGTGGCTAGAGGTTCCTACCATCAACAAAGGTTTCTTTAGGGTAAAAACGGAGTGACCAGCTTAGCAAGACTTCTGCCTGCAGTGAACTTCATAGGGTTTATATTGTCTCACCTAATGTATGGGAGTTGTTCAAACTACTAGCTCAATAGCTGGCCAGCCGCTGATCTGTGAGGGAAATAGTGCTTCACTGAAGCAACTTAACTGGAAAAGCACTCAAAGTACATTCTTGACTTTATCATTTTATACCTGCACAATGCATCAGAACACAGTGATGTCTGGGATGGACATGAGAGCTCTACTGTAACATTAAAATCTGCATACACTACAGCAAAAAAAAACAAAACAGAAAAAAACCCCAACCCCAAACCCAAGCTTTTTCTGCTATTGTTGTAACAGTTCCCCAAATGAAGTAAATTGTGTGATGAAAAAATCTGTTTAAACCATGATGGCTCATGGATCAATTCTAACATTTTTGTAAAAGACATTCCCTCCTCCCTCCATAATTTAAAAAACCTAACTTTTCTACCACAGCTTGTGTCATAAGCACAGCTTGAGACAATAAGTTTTGTATCTGAGCAGAGGAAAAAAGAGAGTGTGATAAAATGTGGATTGCTGATGGGCTGTCAGTATAATAGGAAACATTTCTATCCCTGGAAGCTGTCTGTTCTTCTCTGCCAGCTTAACAAAATATAGACTATTTTTTAAGTTTGTAACAAGAGGATTAGGTTTTCCTCTGCATGTAATTGTTTTAGCATTTGGGTTGATACAATTTTTTTAAGAGGAAGCATGATGAAAGAGATTTATCTGTAAGATTTTTTTAAGGTAGTCAGAGTATTTATGGATGTAGATATTCAGCTTCTTGCCATCTTGACATCAAGCAATGGAATAAAATTTATACCATAATGCTGAGATAGTTTTAAAGTAGTATATTTTTCTATGTTATATGTGCAAGTATAGCTGTAACTTGTCAAGAGCTGTAGACATATTAAGATGCTGAAAATTATGCTCAATTAGAAATTCATAAAAGAAGAAGCGTTCAATTATTTTGGCAGTCAAATTTACCTGAACTTGTATCTTCATGCACCAAGAATGTATTGTAATTAATCACAATTATCTCTTGTACCTTTAATCCACATGCTAGGCCACAGATCTGTGTTAAGAAATATTTTTGAGAAGTCAGTTAGCAGCCATTTGCTATGGAAAGTGAGTGACACGTGAATATTACCTCGTGTTTAGGGCATTTCCTGAAAGAAAAGAGTAACAAAGTCAGAGAAAATGCAGCTACAGTGACAAATGCTGCCATTGAACAAGTTCTCAATGCAGTCAATAATTAGACAATTTAACAAATCCAGGATTATGAGGAAGAATTCAAACAGGCTAAGTTAAACCAAATCCTGAAATCCCTGAACTGCCTGTTGCAACCTGCCTCCATACTGCACGTTGCTGTTCCCCACTATTCTGGAAGGTGGTCTGTGTGGACAGCATTGACCTGGACTGCACTTCTTAGTTTCCATACATGAGTGGGCTAGAAAAACCTAATTCTTGTTATCTTGGTTCATATTCTTGCACCAAAACACAAATGAAATACAAAATACAAAATGAAATACAATAAACATTTATCTTGAAGCAAAACAGATACCTCTGCTGTAGCACTCCTCCAAGTGTGCCAGTAAATGCAATTTTCTTGTAGATACAAAAGTATTTGCCTCAGAACTGTTTCATGATATAAATACTGCTCCCCAGCAATATTGAAAAGGACTAAAAATCAGCAGTGGAAAATTTAAAAACAAACAAACAAACAAACAAACAACCCCCCGAAGACCCTCTTCCCCCTCCCCAACACCACACCACTTAACCAACAGCCTTTAGCATGCCTTTTCCAAACTTTAACTAAAAGTGATTAAAATGCCTGCAGGAATTCAGTGGTTTTCTCTCTGAAACAGGTTAACCAAGTAGCCTCATATGTGTCAAGCCTTCATTAAAATTTTTAGTCCATCTACACAAAAAGTTTCCTGGTGGTTCTAAAAACTTTGCCAAGAAATATGTAGATGAAGTCTTATGAATCTCTGTTCAAATGATCTCTTGAAAAACTAATTAGAAGTCTTATGAATCTCTGTTCAAATGATCTCTTGAAAAACTAATTAGATTCTCTGGATCCTTCAGCACAAGCCAAACTGAAGTGCATGTGAATCAATTCCAACTTGCTGAGTAAAGAAATATGTAGGTGATCCTTAAACATGTAGAGGGAAAACACAACAGCCTGGCAGTTTTAAAAATTATGTGTATCTACTTGTATAGATACGTGCATGAACAGAGCCCTGGAAACACCAAAAGAACTATTAACACAGGTAACTAGGAGTGAATTCTGGCCTGTTGCTTGCCAGGTCACTGTACTTCATAGCTTGTAAATGACATCCATTTTGGTACAAACGTTAAGAAAATCAGAACTGCAGACATTCCAAAATATTTTATGCATCTTTAAACTGCTTCTTTCTACAAGGTTTCAAAGGGTTGCCGTAGAACTCTTTGAGGGGTAATATACAATTCAGCATGAGTCATGGAGACATAACAAAGGAATAAACATTTTGTGGGTGAATGATGACAATGTGTATTCTGTTCTTATTCAAAATACTCATATGCACTTTTATGTAATATGAAATTAAAATGGCATCTCTGTATGAATACTGAACAAAGTTGGCACTCATATGAGTGTAATGTAATTAAAATCTTACAGATAAAACTGTTGCATATAAGTATTTCATGTGTCCTAGTCAGGCTAAATCAAAAACAAATGTTGTCATGGTGCATAAACACCTCTGTCTCAGAACCGCAGCAAATGTGTGATACAGAGATGGCACCATTTGTATGAACTTACGTATCTGTAAAGTCTGAGAGAACTGGATTAGGGTGAGAAATAGAGAAGTAATTTTTGAGAATAATAATAATTGAGAAGTATCAGGTGAAGATGACCTTAAAAGACTAAAGGATGGTGTTGAGACAGCTAAAAAGATCAGGAAAAGATCCTAGTCATGTTCCTGTTCAGCTTCTGTATAGTCATCACTAAGTTCATTTCATTCCTTGAAAATTAACTATCTCATACAAGTTTTTAAAGATGAAATTACAGATTTCTTTCCCCCTGAAATACGAATTTCATATCTTCATCTGGGGTTTCTTTGCACTATTTTTTTCCCCTCAATATTTTCAATATAATTGTTTTATGTATTTTTAAATTTATGGTCATACGGGGTTCAGTGAATGTCATTCCTGGCCTTTTTTTGTTAGGCAGCCATACAAAAGAGCTTATGCAAATCCTAACATTCCTTAACTCTTTTTAGATCTTCAGTGGAGGAACATGCTCCTGAAAGCTCAGTTAGGGTCAGCTTTTTTATGACAGGAAGGTGACAGAAACAAGTTACATCTTGAAATGTGCTTGTCTGAAAACTAAAAGCAAATCTGAAATTAAGCACAACGCAATATTTAGGATAAGATAGATATGTTTAAAATATATGAGAGCACAGTGTATATTGCACATATATTTAATTTTGTTCTGCATATCAGTCCAAACAGTCACGAACCAGGACTGTTTTTATTCCCATAAACAGAAATATTTTCATTGCAAAAATTATTTTAAAAGTCCCAAATGTTTGAAAACAAATAACCAGCCAAAAAAAATACAGTTAGTTTTAAAGTGCATCTTCCATTTTGTACTTCAGTATTTGCTTTTCAGCTTTATTTGGTCCTTTTAGCACACATGGGTCATCTTTTTAAACTTTTCTGTAGCAGAAAAGCTGGAAAATTTATATGGGATTTTGGACAACACTGAATCTGGGCCTCAGATCTTTTTCTGTGTATAATTTCTAATTAAGTCTGCTTCGTAATACAGAAAATTTAACATTCATTTCAATATTTTAATATAATGAATTATCATAATTAGAAAAAAATTATGAAACCATATTTGTATGAATGCAATTATTCAGACTTTTACGGAGAAGGGACTTCCTTTTTAAAGGACTGATGGTTCATTAACTGATAGAAAAGAAAGTTTCTTCAGGAAATGGCAACATGCAAATATACATAAGGCAAATTAAGATTTGAATTTGTGCATTGCTAGTTTTTCCACGTGAGACACACTTTTGATTCAGCAAAAGGTTTGGGGGTTTTTTGTTTTGCGTTATCTATCATTTATCTATCTATCTATCTATCTATCTAGCAATCAATCTACCTGTCCATCATCTATCTATATGTATTTATATAGGATGGCTTTAAAACACCTCAACTTCAGTTTTCATTGTAAAGTGAGTGATGAATTCAAAACCAAAATCACGTGTAGACAAGCCATTCATCATGGCTTAAATGCTGGCTTTCTGTGGAGGAGAGATATAGCTGTACCAACAGACAAAAATCTACAGGCACAAACAATTTTCTTTTTAGTTTGTTCAGCTTAGGAGCAAAGACACATGCAGTTGACATCACATGCAGGTTGTCAAGGGATATATACTCTTCTGAATACTTAATGACTAATCAGAGTAATAGACTAGAAGAGAAAGGTAGTTCTGTCAGAATGAGCGCTTTTACAATAATCAAATATCAGGTATGTCTCTAGAAAAAACCGAACCAAAACAAAACTGCCATATAGGGTCAGACTACAAAAGAGGAAAATACGGCCTTTAAAATGATCTATCCAGATATCTGCAACATAGTGATCTCTATAGTTTTTGTAGGACTAAATGTGGACAAAAGGCACATGTAAGAGATAGGAAGATGTGCTGATTTCAGCTGGGGTAGAGAAACTGTGCATGCCTAAGCTTTTTCTTTTTTGCCAAAAGAATGTTTAGTTCACACAGTGCCAGCCAGGGGATGCTTATTTTTCCAATTACTTCTTGAGGTGTGAAGGTAGAAAAAATAGCACAGATGGACCTAAATTTTCAAAAGGATCTGATTTTCACAGAAAGAATGCTCAACAAACATTAATATTTGGAATCTTTTAAAATAAACTACCAAAAATACTAGAATTGCAAAAGCCTGGTCACTTTTAGCAATGAGGCTATCACAAGCATAATTCAAAAAGCCCAGCAACATAATACCTGAATTCCAAAGATATTTCTTGATTGAGAAAGAGCTTAAATATTCTTCAAGGATTCAATTGTACTTGAATATCATTTCAGAGATCACCATGTGTACCATCTGTGTGGTTCAGGGAACACAGCAGCCTTTCTTTTTCTTGCAAAGGTTGCAGGCTTGAGTAAAGGGAAAAATAACTGGAAAAAAAGATGTCTCCATTCAATAAGTAATTCAGTTAATCAGGGTATGAAATCACTGGCATCACATAAGTTAGCACACAGAAATGACAGTGTGCAGAGAAGCAGAATAGAGTTAGCAGAGACTGAATGATCAGAGAGGCATGTGACTCGTTATGGTCAGAATGAAAGCAGTAATTAGAAGGATTGTAATTAAACCATCAAGGTCTTCAGGTCACAGAAACAGTAATTTCCTACAGTTTTCAGTTCCCAAGAATCAAGCTTAATGTTAACCCTATGCCTGCAGTACTTAGTGGGGGTATTGTTGCAGTCCCCTAATTACACTTGAAAGAGTAGGTAACAGAAGAGTAGGTAACATCTCTCCAATAGCACCCAAAATAGTGGCTATCTAGTGGAGGGTGAAAGGACACAGTAAACATTTAATTCCACAGAAGAGTATGGCAGTCCCAGACATCCTCCCAGCTTCTGGTCTTTGTCTCCCGTGTTGGAAGCTTTGGGTGTGACCTGCCTCTCTCTGCCCCTGTCAGGTACCAGACAACTGCTGGGGCTGCTCAGCTGCCTCTGAAGTCATAGAACCATAGAAAGGTTTGGGTTGGAAGAGACCTCAAAGATTACCTGCTTCCAAGTCCCCTGCTACGGGCAGGGACACCTTCCACCAGGTTGCTCAAAGCCCCATCCAACCTGGCCTTGAATGTGATGGGGCATTCACAATATCTCTGGGAAACCTGTTCCAGTGCCTTACCACCTTCAGTAAAGAATCTAAACCCAGTTTCTTTCAGTTTAAAGCCATAATGACCACAGCAGATTACAGCCTGACATCTTAAGGTAAACCACCATCAATTTCAGTTTTCTGTACTATGTCCGATTGTCTTTTGTGGCAATTCAAAATCAGCTGCCTGAGCAATGCACCCATACCCATGGTCTAGTGTAAAGTGGCAACTTGCTGTGGGTTGCACATGTCCTAGCGCGGATGTTTTAGGTTTCTTTAGGAGTATTGATACATGTTGATATGCAATGTCTGAAAAAACCACAACCCACAACAATACTTAAGAGCACTGATTCGCTACATCATTTTTTATGAAATATTTAGTAGTTGATAATGTCTGGTAAGTGTGGTAGCTCAGTAATCTCAATTATCCATGACAAACATAAGAATTAATATTTTATCAGCTATAAGCTGACAAGAGGCTGAAATATTGCTGCTGGTTACAGCTATTAATTTTGCCTAACAATAAGGTGGTATTGTAGGCTTTAGTAAACATTTATGTGAAAAGGACATTATTTACCATATGCAATAGTGCCATTTCTTTGCCTTGAAAATGTAATATATTTAAAACAATTCATCAGACTTCCTTTTACTTACAGTTTGGATAAACTGTATAGCTACATATTCTCCTTTTGTTGTCTTTAAAGTATGAAGCGTTTTATAGAATTAGATGACTTCTGAACTATAACAATAAGCAAGTTCACTATAAGCATAAAACACAAAAAGAGCAGAATTATAAACATAAATGTTAACCAATTGTCAGTGAATTTGCCATTATAATGTAGTTTCTCTTATTCCTCAAGAAAATACATATAGGAAAAAGTAATATATAGGTACCTATATATTTTATCAACAAAATAAAAGACATTTAGTAACACAGTCAAATCTACTAAAACATAAGGACAGGTTAATAGCATATGTAAAAGAAAACAGGGACTGGAATTTAATTGTGTGCTTGTTTAATTGTATGTGAATCTCCACTTAAGATCTTTTAAGATCAGTGAGACATTCCAAACTAGAAGATCCATACTGAATTGGAAATTAGTGGTTGATGTGTGAAATGGTAAATGGTAATCTTATTTTCTGTTGAGACCATCATCTGATATATTTAAATGATTATGTTTTGAACAGTATGTAAAAGCAATCTCTGCCTCAGAAATGTAAGCCAAGACTGAGAAGAAATTACAGGCAAGTTTATTCTTGTACCATTATTTTCTTCTCTTAGTGTTTTAGCTCACTTTTTTAGTTCCTGATTTTCCTTTCCTTCTATCCCTTTTACTATTTTATTATTTCTCTTCTCATAATATTCTAACAGACATTTTTTCGTCAGATGTTCTGATATTTATTTACCTTATGATTTCTATCCTGTGTTTCTGGTAGTGGGAGCAAAATCTTGAAAAAAAATTAGTCCTAAAGATTGTGATTATTTATGAACTACACAAATCTTTGCGCCTTCACTCTGCCTATATTCAAAAGCAAAAATAAATTGAATGAAGCAAAGAGCATAATTTCTTCATATCTCTCCCACAAGCGTAGTTTATGCTATTCAGTATATAATTGGGTGACCTATGTATTATATTTCTTTAGTATTCTTTAACTACCCAGGTTAGTTAAAGGATACTAAAGAAATGAAAGACATCAAATTAATCTTTCAAAATTACTTTGTCTCAACAGCTTGACTTTTAATCAGTTTTGGGGCCTCCCGGAAAAAAAAAAGGAAAAAAACCCTCAAACCAACCAAGAGAAAGAAACATGGCCAGTCAAAAATTGCAGACAGCTTCCACCTTTTCAGAATAATTTTGAAAATAGCTAGAAATTTTCTTTTCTCTTGTGATGAGAAAGAAATTACCTTCCATGTTACCTGAGAAGTGATGCTTGGAACATGTTAAATAGAAAACTGAAGGTGAAAAATCCTATTTCCAGAAGTTTCTAAATTAGCAGCCAACTACGAGATGGCCTGACTGGCAAATCGAAGACTATTGATCAGATCAGAGAAAAAGAAAAGAAAAAGTGAAGACACTTCAAAATGCAGTCAGAAAACTTGTTTGCTTCTAATCATTACTAGATGGGATTACACTTTTTCTCTTACTTATGAAAGAACCACAAAAGCAACCTAGTCCTCTGAGATGTAGATAAACTATTGTACCTAACTATAGTGCAATATATTGTAATTATCATGTTATGGATCACAATGTAAGACAGAGGAGCTTGAATTACCTTTACGTGACCTGGTTGAGGGAAGGGAAGAATTTTGGATGCAGCACAGGGACACAGTGCACCTGGGTTTGGACAGAGGGTCACTTAGAAAACAGCAGTTGCCCCAGATGTGTGTACCTCTGCCCCTGCCAGAAGTTCTCACATCCATTACCCAGGATGAAGGGTTTGCTTCCTAATTAAGCTTTTGAAAAGTCAGGTGGCCAAATCGAACAGCTGACAGACAATTTCCAGTAAAAAAATAAATCAATAAGCTGCACGGCAGAAGAAAAAATCATTGAAGAATCAGTTTGATAAATACAACTGAACCTTTAAATATTGCTCATGAAGCTAAACAAAATAAATTCTCCACATCCCACCCCTTACATTGGGATATAAACCTAAAATTTACCTTAAATGTAAAATTGTCTAGATGTTGTTACCATATAAAAATTCATCTTTTTTCTAAGGTGAATAAATATAGAAGTAATGCCTTTGATTTTTCTATTACCTTGCTATCCTTTGGAAATTTTGACAAAATTCTTTAAGACAACACAATTATTGTGAATGATAATTACAACAGACAGAAGTTGCTGGCTTTCACTGATGAAAAAATTGTGGGAATATATTAGAAGACTAGTAAAAGGGTTTTGAATACAATATGTATTTAGCTGCTTTAAGCAAAAGTTGCTTAGATTTACTTTTGCTGGATGTTACCTTTTAAAAGACTTTTTCCTTCCTCTGAAAAGTTAAAGGAAAAAGAAACTTATCCCTTCTTTACACTTTGACTTGGTTTATTTATATCCGTTTCCTGAATCGAAACTGTAATTTTCAACCTCTTGTGGCTGAATCCTATCCTGTACAACTGTTGACTTTGGTGGGATTACACACAGAAAGGCTGAAAGTCTGAGAAACACTTGTTTCTTTGACTTGCCTGTTATTAGAACTACTGGTTTTGTTGACAGTATAGGACAGCAAAGAATCATTTTGATGCTTACTGCATTTATTTTCCTTTGGAATAATTGGGAAGCCAAAACCTCTTAAGCATTGTATTCACTTGTATTCATTCCACTAATGCCCCACAGAGGGGCAACATTTTTTTTTAACATAGCATTTTACTAAATTAAGCAGTAACAGGGGAAATGGTATCTCTCAGTCTGTTATCAGTCAGAAACAGGTGGGAAAATTGTGGCTGTGATGCAGAAGGCATTAAACTGTGGATTCCTTTTTTTTAGCATGCTTCCCTTCAGTTTTGTCCAGTTGATTTGATTGTTTCATCTGCTATTTATGTCCTGTTCTTCAGACTGAAAGCTTTTAGGGACACACACTTTCTCATCAGTTATGTTCATGCAGTGTTTAGCACAATGAGACCAAGATTTGTTTTTAAGTGGTAACAAAGTATAAATGACTGGTAAATACATATAGTAATAATAGCAAGGCAAAACATTGACTTCTCTGTCTTGGTTTGCCTTACTTATACCGATGAGATCAGCTGGGATGTCTGGAGGGACGTTGTATCTTTCCTACGGAAACTACAGAGGGGAAAAGGCTACAATGAGCACTGCTCAGTCTCACTTAGAGACTAAAGAGAGTGCAGTGGGCAGCAAGGACAGACAGATTCAGCCGTGCCAAATTGTGCTTCTAGGGACCACACCAGAGGTGGCGTCACTGAGAAAGTCACTGACATTCAATAAAAAATGCTGAGCGACAGACAGCAAGGTCTGACCTTCAAGAACACTGATGGCAGAAAGAGAGGAATGTGCAAGCCCCTAATTTCAATTTTCTCTAATTGAAATCTGCACATCCAGTTTCAAAATGGAATTTCTATTGTCACTTTAACCAAATAAAACTGATGTCAGAAATTAGGTCCTTGTGGAAAAAGTTCAGTACTTCTAAATGTAGCTTTATGAGTCTATTGGAAAATATATAAAATATGTAAAAGAACACAAATTTTTTATTAAGAATACATGAAACATATAAATAAAAAATTTCAAATGTTATAGGACAAACTTCTTACAGAGAAAAGCCACATAGAACTGGTCAAATCTTCACTCTGTCTTGCACCTTAAATATCACCAAGACTACAGCTTGCACTTGGTTTAAGAAATACAAGCTGGCTCATGTGCACTCTGGCAGTGTGAAATAGTCTAAGAATGAACAGAGAAACCATTGTTTTCCCCTCAGAACATAAGTAATTAGTAGTAATAAAAATATTTTAACAGGACAAGAACCTGCATGATACTGTTAGTAATATAACCCATCTTCTCTTTGCTTGAACACTTTGAAAGACTGTTCTTTTTCTTCAATTCTGTGTAGAAGGTCATATTAATTTGCACCGTTTGATGTCACATTCTGGTGATGAATATTAATTTTATATGGCATGTGGAAAAAAACACCTTAGTCTGTGTAGTCAAGATAAATATCTGCTGCCATTTTATAAAATGTCCTAAAATTTGTGCTCATGCTGCTTTGTGGAAGAGCACACTGCTTTACCGTGGTCCTTTCCTCACCATGTGTCTCCAAATTTCCATTCTCACATTATGCACATGCCACCTTTGCAGCAAGTTGGAGAGGAAGCTGTGAACGAGAAAATATTTTGATAAAAGGATAGCAGGGCTGCTGAGCAAATGCTTGGATTGTGTTGACTGCCCTTTGGAGTGATGGCTGTGAACAAAGAAGGGGAAATACAGAGCTTAGCCTTTTTCATGTGCTGATACGGATATTGTCCTGGACTTTGCAAGATTCTATACTTTTGTGCTCCTGTGGTCCAGATGGACCTGATCAGCAGCATCCTGAAAGAGGTGAAGGAGGTGTTTGGAGCTATGGTGCTGCCTTTCCAGCTGTCCAGAGTCCCCTGACCAAGCAAGCAGCACACAGCAGAGTGTACAGTGCCTCATGATTTAGTAAAGAAGAAAGCGAAGGGGCAGGGGCTACATTGAAGAAATCTGCATTAAAAGGTGCTGATTTATCTCATCCTGATGTTTGCTTGGTGTTGACATAAAGTGGCCAGAGGTGTTGCTGGCTTTTCTTATTTGGAATGGAAATTACCTTGTCAAAAGAAATGTGCTAACCAGGGTTTCAGTCATAAAAGGGAGGGAGAGTGGATTATTTCTTCCTCAGTCTAATGTATCTCCAGATTGCAATTAGAAGGCTAATATCTTCAAACAAATCTGAAAACTGTGGATTCTAAATTTTCTTTAACGAAGTAAATACTCAGATAACAAAATAAAAAACAAGAAAAAGCAAATAAAAGCACAATTTTCTTGTACTGATCAAAACAATACTAAACCTTGACAAAATATGTCTCAATCTAATGTTATTCTAATGGTCAGGTCAGAGCAGGTTTTGGAAGTCATGTAAGGAAGTCAAATGGGATGGGAGGAGTGAACAAAGAGGAGGATGAGTTTAACTGTTAAACAAAGTTAGCACCACCATAATTGCTGATCTTCACAGAGGAAAAAATATGTAATTGATAGATGAATATTTATCTGCATTCAGCTGTGGAATAGTTTCAACCATTCAAAGAATAGCCTGTAGTCATATATGCATATTAAAATACGCATCTTAAACCTGACAGCAAGATTCTGAAATCTCTGTAGCTGGCCAGATAAAACACTGCAATGTTGAGAGATTCTCCTGTTTCTGTGACCTTGCCATTTTTTTCCAAACACCTATCTTGTTCCACAATCCCTACCTTGTTCCACAATCTCTACCTTCCCCTTAGAAACTGTAGCAAGCTGCTGCACTGAAAGAGAAATTTGGTTGATGGATCTGAAGCTAAGTTCATTAGCAACAGAGCACAAGACCACGAAGTTAAGTTAGTGTCATTGTTTCTGACAAAATAGCTGTCCCAAACCTAGGGTTTTCAACATGAAATAAAAATTACTTTGAAGAGGTAATACTGTCTATAAATATATGTTTGGATTGTGCTCAGTCCTTTCTATTACCAATTTTTACCTTGTAGAGTGGAGTTCCAGAAATGAGTTGATCTCAAATTAGAATTTCTCTCTGCCTTTCTTGCTGTAGTTATTAGGGCACATGATATAAGCCTCAGCTGCACAACCAAAAAAAAATCTTTGGAATGTGTCGGGCTATTTTCTGAAATCAGTGTAGATTTTCACATTTCTGCACCCCTTTAAGTAACTATTTCATAATTTGGCTTTTAATTTTTTTGCATGATTTGTTCATGTTTTTTGTTTTAGTAATAGGACTTCAATGGGATAGAAGATGTTCTAGAAATTACATTGCAAAGCCATCTATAATACCTGTAGTAGAAAAACAATAACATTAATTTGAGTTTCTGAACATGTACAGTGAAATTCTTCCATATTTGCATTTTCAGCAGAGGAATTTAGAATTAGATTACATTTTGGATAATCAAACCTTTAGCTCTGATTCTCATACCTAGACTGAGGTAGGTCTCTGTGATTGTTGGAAACTCATATTTGCTTTGTTGGAACAATTAAAGAAGTTAATATTGTTGTGACTCAAAAGAATAAAACTCTAGAAATACTTAACATATTTCATGATCACAACTAGATTACTATTTTGATATTGTCTTTAAAATGCTTGCTATGCATATATAGCATAAATGAGAATGATTTGCCTGTTTAATATACAAGAAAGAATGTGCTTTATTACAAGTTTTTCATGCTCTGTGATCTTTCAGAGCTGTACCTGCATCTACATTTGACTGATTAGTTCACTTGTTTCTATTGCAGATCTCACACAGAATTGGATAATGAGCAATAGTACAGGCTTTGTAATCCTATATTGAAAGGAAAGATTAGAAATGATAGTGCTCATATCAGAAATATAAAAGTAACTTTGAAGACAAGATATTTCAGTTTAAAAGGGTGTTTTGTCTGATGTAGAATTTTATTCATCTTATTCAGGTTAAACCCCCCAAACCTATGACTTATATTAATTTAATCTAATAAAGATGCTGAAGGTTTATGGGCCTAGCCCTTAATCACTTTCCAACATCTTCCTAGTTTGAAGAGCTCTTAAATTGAACATGAGTTACATTTTCTCACTTAAGACTCTTCTAACACTTAATAAGAATAGAATGAGGCACTATTAATTTGACATTTCACATGTACCTGAAACTCATAAAACACTAATTAATTCAAAGATTGTATTTTTTAACCTGCATAAAACTCATAATCCTTTCTTTCTATGATCTGATGATTATAGCTCTGTGACTTGATTTTTTTTTCACCTGCAAGGTAAAGTTTATATTACAAGGAAAATAAAAAAGCACTGTTCCAGGTTCAGAACCTCAAAGCAAAACTTAATTGAAGTTGAATGGAGTCTTGTAAAGAAAATGTGTCAAGGAAAGCTAAAGAAAAAAATCTATTTTCTTAATTATCCTCTGAGATTATACTTCAATTGTGTCTCTTCACTGCTAAGCAATTCTACCCAGAGTGAGTACTGGCATGGTGCAAATGAGCTAGAAGTGGCACACTTTATGTTGCATATTGAGATTTGTTTTTCATATTTACTATCATCACCTTGGTAGGGAAATCTCTCTGAGCAAGAAAAGGGGTGCATGTGTGAGTGTGTGTAGGAGCACGTGTGCAAACAGAGGAGCAGACCACAGCAGCAAACTCACTGCTGGAGGCAGGTGAGTCACAGCAGCTGCTCCACCTGCCCTCGGTGCGTTTGTCTGCAGGTGCCACGGGTGACTGAGGGCAGGCTGGCAGTCACACCGGCAGCCGCGGTGCCGTGCGTCACGGTGCTACACGCAGAGCAGAGGCACGAGGAATGGCAGCGTGCTGCTTCTCCACACTCTCCACGTGCTCTGACCATGTAAAAGGCAACCATTTAGGTTATGGGTTTAGCCGTACTTTTACATTATACATCCGTCTCCCTCAACGAAGACCTTTACAATTCATGAAATTCTGTGAAATAGCAGCAATAATTGATAGTCCTTCAGTGCTTGAAATAGTTTGAAGTAGATGTCCAAACAACGCTTGATCCCAAAATTCTGTTACTAATGGAAAACTCTAGTTTTCTGGGAGTACTCTATACCTGTGTGCATGTAGTAACTGTTTAGCCACTTAGTATTTTAACATGTTTTTAGAAGTGAAACTTAAAAAGAAGAATTTCTATACTGTTAAACCAGTGTCCAAAATTCAGGGTGACGTGGTTTGGTTCTATCTCTAGACCTCAGATCTCTCCCACTCTATAAACCCCTTAAACTTGCAAAATTTTATTCTAGTAACATTTTGGGCATAATTTCTCAATACACATTCAATGCAGTTAGCAGAAAGTACTGTAAGTACTCATTTTGATTTAAACATCAGAGATTGAACATCAAGATAGGTCTTTGAAAAACAAATTGATTAATAAACAGAGAAAAAAGAATGGAAGAGAGGACAAGTCAGGAGGAACACACATCCACCTGGTATTCTACCACTACAAATGGAGCTGTATAACAAACCAGTTTACTCTTGCTACCAAAATGCACAGCACCAGCCAAACATAAGCAAACTTTCTGTTACGGACAACAGGAACAATGGCAATTTCCCTTAGCTGGGAGGAAAAAAATGCAGACAAAAAGCTCTTTCAGCCAGGCCAAGACATGCAGAGTAACATGTGATGTTGCCCAGAGCTTTTAACATGATGAAATATTCCTAACAAGATGTTAAAGGAGAAAAAAAAACAAAAACCCAAACAACCAAAGCACAAAGCACTTGTGAATTTGCCCAAACTGATCACTAAAGACATGTTATGAGCCACTGGTGAGAAAACAGGTGAGGAAGGTGACTACCTTCCTTGGTACCACAAAGAGAACCTTGCGCTTGCTATCATGGCACTGCAGAATGGGTGTACCCTGCCAGAGTCCTGGTTTGGGATCTTGAACCTGGCAGCTGAAAAGAAAATGCTGGGCCTCCTTGCTGGTTATCTTACATCTAAAGGATGATGTATCCACTTTGTTGATGCTTTTCTATTCCCCCAATATTGTCACTCACAGAAGAGAACAAAACTGGGCTCTGAGTAATAACTGCTTTATTGTAGAATATATGTGAAATCATCAGGAAGACAAACTGCTTTGCCTAGAGTCTATGCTTCCAAGGTTGGCCCATCCTGTTGTGGATTGCCTTGTTCATCCCAAGTTGTAGCCCTAAGACAGTCCCTCACTGCCCATTTTTTCAGCATGTATTTGTAGTGTATTTTTCCATTTCATAACTTAGTGGTCAACTTAAAAATAATAGAGGAGGAAAAAGATTGAATGATATAATAAGAAAATATAGTATATTCAAGTTGACATATAAAATGTTTCCTACTCCTCACACACTGAATGCTGAATTCATTTTAAAATTAATTGTTATAATAAAAGAAAGTTCAGAAGTTTCTGTGGTCAGAAACCTGTGCCTGTTTTAAATCATATATGCAACTGCTTTTAGCTTATTGGACAATTCAGTCATTTAAACAGGAGGTTGAGTAATATTTAATTTTGCTGTTATCACCGTTCTATCTGAGATGTGACAAGAAGTATATTTTATCCTATGGGATGAGTTGGAATATTCTCTATGCTATCATCTAAAATGAAATATCACCCAAAAAAAATTGTTTCTCAGATAATAAAGCAAGGAATGTGTAGTATGAAAACAAAAAAAAAAGACAGTATATACTTTCTTATATGTAGAAATGGCAAAAAGATAAAAAGTAGTCTGCGTCCATATATTAGGGAATCTGAGTATATGTCACTAAGGTGAAAGGAAAGCAATTTTAAAGTATATCTATAATTCAGAAACATGCCTCCATTTCAGACTGATAAAAATCATACTTTGAAGTAACTTAATTACTTATGATTTTAAAAACCATAGCCAGAAGCAAATACCTATTGTCAGGAGGACAGGGTTATATCCCAAGGGAAAGGATTATTATCTGTATACCAAAACATGGCAGAGGAATGTACAACTTTGCTGCTTGTTTCAGATGATTTTATTTCAGATTTCATTTGGCACAGATCCTCATCCCCAATAGCTTTCAGAATGACTTTCTTCTACTCCTCAGGAAAAGAAATAACCGGATAATGAACAATAAATGATACAGTTTATATTTAGTCTAACAAGATGCAAAAAGTAAATCATTTCTGCATATTTGCAAGTTATGGCAATGTTTTAAGTTTGAGATTTGTGTAGCCAGAGGAAAAATTTTATGGCTTACAACTGGGAAGCTGGCAGGATATCATTCTTTTGATTATATGCAACAGACATAATGTCATCCAATATATGGTCTAGAAACTGGCATTATCTGCGGAATTAAGTCAGTCAAATAAAATAAGCAAATATACCAATTAAGTAGATTTCCCACTTGCTGTTTTAGCATCACCCTCCTTTGACCTGTTTTTAAGTAATTCTCATGAAAATACACTCACACAGATATGGAAAGCATACAGCATTTATATCATGCACTACTTTATACTGAAGTTCTTTTTTGGAGGCACAGTCTCTCCAGGATCCCTGTAATTATGGATGGAAAGGTGCTCATCCAGAAGACACAGAGTCCCAAATTTGATGCCACCCTTGGACTCTCTCCACTGAACACACTATCAGGCCTGACTGGTCTCCTGTCACCACTGAATGTCAGCATACAATTCCTGAAGCAAATCCATACTGTGCTTAGAAACAGCAGCTTGTCAGTCCCAGGCTTCACAAGCAAGCAGTGCTGAGTTGTGGGAGTTGGTGGACCTGACAGATGAATATGCATCCATCTCTTCCTCCCTCACCCGCCCTCTTTCTCTCATTCTCTCTCTCTAATATGTGATTCAGCCATAGGTTAGTGTATGTATGTATACACATACACAGATATCCATGTATATTTATCTGAAAATATATATGTACAGGTGTACATATGGGTGAACAGCTTACGTATGCATTCTTACAGAAAGAGAATATATGTCAGTTCCAATAAAATCTGTATAATTTTATAAGTACTGTCTGATAAGAACACCTGTCGGTCAAAAATAGTTAAATTTTGAAGTTGTTTTCATGTTAGTCCATCATTTGTAGGATAATTGATCTTATTCCTGCCAGACTTGCAATAAAAAAAGCAAATGATAGGATGATGAATAATATAATCACTATCCATCTAAGTACTACAAATGTACGGTCATACTCTTTCTTTCCCCACCATAAAACAAAGTCTGTTTGCTAAATTAAAACACTACATGTTTACTAGGTCATTTGTTTTCAATGAACTTGGATTTGAGCCACAGGTGTTTTATTTCATACAGAAGCGTTTCGTAACAATTCTTTCCTTCTATTTGTCCCTTTACCTGATAATCTGTGTGAAAACTATAGCTAACTGTCCCACCAAGCATTCTGCACAAAATAGCTATCCCCTTTTGGCTGTTGTGGGGTACTGAGAGCTCTCTTTTTTCTTCCTACAACAAAAGCTGTTTCAGTTTGGGTTTCACAATGGTGTATAGAAATCAATTTACACCATTTTTTCAAGGGACTTAAAAGATTCTGTTTGCAGGAATTTTGTGATTTATAATCCTTCTATTTCTCACATCAAAGGAGATGACATCGAAGAGATTACAGTGTTTTAGCTCAGGTATAAGAGAAAATTCTAAAGAAACCAAATATAAAATCTGCTAAGTCACTGCAAGAAAACAAGAATATCTGTTTGTCTTTGTATTTTTGCATAAACTTTCTAAATATTCAAATCTAAAATGGCTGAAATCACCTTTCCTTCCCCTCACCCCATTTTAGTATTTAATGCCAATCCCTCAAGTATGTACTGTACTGTACTATAACTCCAGGCAAATTCAAACTCCCTGAACATGAGAGCTGGCCTAATGAAGTTATACAACAGATAATTTGCTATTTTAAACACAAACTTAAATTGTCAAATACATAAATATTCTACTGGTTCAGAAAATAATTAGACTAAAATAATGACAGTTTTAAATTATCTAAGATTTTTGAATTTTTTTCTTCAAATTCTTGTTTTCAACAATTCTCTGTTTTTAAAAATTCCCAAATGAGCATGTAATTTCTATGGAGTAAAAACTGAAAATTTGCCCACCGTAAACTGATCACTAAAGACATGTTATGAGCCACTGGTGAGAAAACAGGTGAGGAAGGTGACTACCTTCCTTGGTACCACAAAGAGAACCTTGCGCTTGCTATCATGGCACTGCAGAATGGGTGTACCCTGCCAGAGTCCTGGTTTGGGATCTTGAACCTGGCAGCTGAAAATTAAATTCTGGACCTTCTTTCTGGTTATCTTATGTCTAAAGGATGATGTATCTGCTTTGTTGGTGCTTTTCTATTCCCCCAATATTGTCACTCACAGAAGAGAACAAAACTGGGCTCTGAGTAGTGACCTTACACGAAAGTGCAAACATGTAAACATATATTTGAAGAACTGTACTTGCTAAACTAAATCACCTCCTTCAACATAGTCCTCTCTTGACTCTTTCACTAAATCCTCAACTGAACTCCTGGTGCTGCTGCTTCTCCAAATCCATGATCTGTGCTAACCCTCCAGCAAGCACCAGACTCCTTATGCATATATGAATCTGGCTGCCAAAATTACACAACACTCAAGTTGCCACCATGGAGTATGTACCAAACTTCATCCTCCCACTGTCTGGCATATTAATGAGCTTATTTGTTTAGCAAGACAATCTGTTCCCTATTAACTTTTTTCCAGATTTTGACAGATTTATGAAAAGCTTTTGGAAACTCATAATCCTCTGTAAAACAGCTGGAAAAATACTCAGTTGAATGTAATAGCATTTATCAGTTTTATTGGGTAAGCATGACTGTAACTCTCTGCCCCCAATATGAATAAGATTTTCTCAAACTTAAGAGCTAAAGTTTAATTGTTTGTATTCTGTTTACTTTTACAGGTTAAATAATAATATTATATGCATCCTTTTGCACTGGGATCCCTTAGAAAATCAATAATATATTTTCACTTTTTAAAACAAAATCCATCCTTTTCATTGATTGAACAATGATATCAGCACTATGAAATAGACAAGTCTTGTTTTGCAGGGTCTTGTCCTCATTTGTCATGTTCAAGTAGGGCCATTGCATTTTAAAGATAAGGGACCAGGAAAATCAGCTTTCTAACCCGGTGCTTTCATACAATGTATCCATCATTAATTGTCTCTTTGTACATATTTGCAAGAGATTCATTACTTTGGACATACTATTTTTGTGAACAAAACGTGTAAATATAAGGAAGCTTTCTGTCTTTTTAATCATATACTTCACCTAACACAGACATCAACCTTGACAAACTTTATCAGCCAGTTACCACTTGAAATGTTGGTTCCATGTGCTGACTTCCTGAGAAGTCAGGAAGATTTTTGGCTTAAAGCAAGTCTGGTACACAAAGCAGCAGAGCTTATAAGTACTATGTCTGTCTGCCCTGAGGCACTCATGACTGTGGTGCACATTCCTGCCTACTTCTCTTACTCTGGGGAGTTATTTCTTGCTAGTTCATACCTGCAGCAAAGTGAAGCTTTTGTTCATGTGTACTTTAACATTGTCAAGGATTGGGAAACTCTAATTGTTACTTACCATGGAAATTTTGCCACTGACTTCAGTAAAACCAGGATCCATCCCAGCTGTCATAGCCCTGAACTGTGTAAACCAGACAGTATCATAAGAAAAGCACATGTACAGAGAGTTAAGCTAACAGTTTACTCATTAGTTTGTGATTTCAATTCCACAGTAGAACACCCCATACTGCTCTGAGGTGCAGAGTAGTGTCCAGGCTAAAGCAACAGCTCTGGGAAAAAGAACTAACCTAACCAGGTCTCCACAGACTCCAAACCCTGGCCTGGCAGCCCAGGCTCTACAAATTTCACTATTACCTCTGAAAATTGCATTTAAGCTTTGCTTTTGAGTCACAAGCCCTGTATAGCTGAATGTCTCTCATTTTGAAAGTTTAAACTGCATTGCTAAAATGACTCCTCAAGGTCTAGGTATCATTTCAAAGAAAAGTCTCACCAAAACAACATAAATTTCTTGATATATCATTTGTCTAACAGTAAGGGGAAATCAAATTAGAGTATTCTGTAAAGAAAACATCCTACAATATCATCAATGTAAATTTTGCTTATGTTGATTTCCGTGTACAGAAAATAGTGTTTATTTTCAGGCAAATGAGAGTTAAAGATTTCCAGCATTTTTAAATGCATATTCAGAAAAATATAATTTGAGAAAGTTTTATGCCCAAATAGAATCATAATAGTCTTTTTCTAATATTCATATTAATACAATACATCGGATGCAAAATAATATCTAGAATCCAAAGTAAGCTTTTCTACAGCCTGTTATTTTAAACCAGCATTTTTACATAGCCTAGCAGTAAATTGTCATTCAAACACTGTCATTTTTAAACATTTCCTCATCACAAATTCTAATAATATGGATTTAGACAAAGTGTTCAACTAGTTAGCTTGAATCTCAAACTCATGTCAAAATATTTCTGTCATAACGAGACCAATTTAATGACTGGAAATCTCATATCTGTACCTATGTAAAATGCCTGGGTGAGGAATGGAATTTTTTCAGCTGCCTCAAAATTAGGAGTCTGGATTAAACTAAGGTTTTGATTTCTTTCTAGCTGCTGGACAGAACAGGTATCCACAAACAAACTTGTCAAATCCCACCAGCGGAATCTAAATAACAATGATGTTGGACTGGCTGACACTGTGTTAGGTAAATCCCATCTGTGAAGTAATTGTGATACACCAATATGTATTTTTGCATTTGGTATAGCAAAACCAACCCCCTAAAATCAAACCTAAAAAAAAAAAAAAGAAAAAGAAACCAGGGGAATTGCATGAGTGAGCTAGTCTGATATTTGAAGGAATTATCGATTTTTCTAGTCCAAACTAGATAAAGGCACCATTGCAAATTTGAACTTGGTCTAAAATTTACATATTATAATTAACATGAAGAAAGATAACATAATTTTGAAGAATTAATACTATGATTCATTGTAATTCACTAAACTGAAAAAACAACTACTAAAATCAGCAGGTTTTTTAAACACAACCTATTTTCAATATTAGAACATAGTACTTACATTTTAAGAGTTAATATAAATGTATCTACATAATGGAAAAATAATCTTTCATTATGTTGCCAATTCTGTTTTCCCTTGTAATGGCATGATGTCCATCTGTTAAAAAAATAAGTACTATTCCATAAAGGAATAAAGTACTAAAGCATAAAATAGGTCTTTACTACTACATGACAATAGCCTTAGCTTGTTTATAGCTGCTTTCTTCATTGAAAAATTAATGATTGAGTAGCTTTATGGCTTTCTCCACTAAAAGACACCTCTAAATTAATCAGTGTTACAGTCTTGAGAAAATAACTTCTTCTAACAAAACAGTTCAAACAAATAGATAAAATGCAAAACTCAGATCCTTTATAAGCGTATTTAATGCCACTTGAAGTTTTCTAGAAGTGTAGAGAAAAAAGAAATTCTGAATAAACCCTTTATTTTCAATATTGTTCTTGTAGGCCAATGGAAATAATGAAATAAAAATAAAAAGTTCAAACCCAACTTTTGGATAAATAAAATAGTTTCGACGCTATTCACATCAAAATCTTTCATGAATTACTAGAATGTAAATCAGTACTTTATTAGCTGGGGTTTTAAAACAGCCAATGTGGTTAACATTATGTGAAGCACAGGGAAATTGAAAGACTAAAATGTAAAAATGCTTGTTTAAAAGATACACAGAAAAATGATTAAGGCAACAGTTACAGAGATAGGGTAAAAGATTTTTATTTTTAAATTAGCACCATTCAGGAGAAGGACTGAAATTTGCTGGAAAAAGCAAAGTACTTTTGCAGATCAGCAGCAGTAATGTATCCTTATTTCCGCCAAAATAAGAGGAATAGAAAGGAGGGAAGCTCATCTCGGTAGTAAAATTTGGGGAAGAGAAGATACCATCACGAACGAGGGAAAAAGCAATGAAAGGATAATACATAGGAAACAAAAGAATGTCTAGAAGGCAGAATGATCCTCACAAAGAAATTGAACAGATGGGAGAGAGTCTCATGTTCACTAAGACATCAAAAGAGTTGGATCTTTGTGGTTAGAAATTAAGAATCAAGAGGCCTGCCCACTGAGCAGATTCGGACACAGTAAAGATTTACGATACTGACTGTGGACTGAAAAGGATTAAAATGCAAAAAAACTATTGACTGGTCTTCACATGCAGCCAAACAACTTCCGGATTCCCACTGAAAACCATTAATAAATAGTAGACACGGGCAAAACGGGAAGTCATTGAACACAGGAGTGTTACTAGTCCAACAGTCCCCCTAGCATGAATCTGACCACAAATGGATTAGCAGGACTTTTAAAGAAGATGGCAAAAACTCACTTTGAATATTAAAAGTGGTATTTGGGATTATAAACCCTTTAGAAGTGGACTCCGCAGGCAGCAGTTCTTTGGAAATTCAGATCTAGATAATGAAGCTGAACAGGAGGAGATGTCCAGCTTCAGGGAGGCATAAGCACAAAAAGGAGTCTCCTCGACAGATGGAGTCAGTTCTAAGCATGCAAGTAAGTCCAGGTATCTAAGATCAAAGCTTGTCCCTCAGGATTTTTTTTTTCTTAAATCAGAGAGTCTCAGATAATCAGTCTACTTGCACTTAACAAAGAAGAGAAAAATTGATAAACGGAGTGGTAAAAAAAATGGTATGGAAAATGAAGCATAGTAGTCTAGGAGATGGTGAACAGTCATGAGAGTGTTAACTGCAGAAGTCAGGGATAGAAGACAGAAGATTGCCTAATTCAGCTAGGAAATTGGATGAACTCGAGAAAATAACTAACATCTACATTAATGCAAAGAACTCTGAAAATAAAATGAAATAACTAGAACTGCTGGTGTAAGATATGGAAAAGTCAAAAAGTTAAAGATGCTGTGTAGTTTCTGGAAGCTGCTGCTACAAGCTTTAATTAGATCAGAATTGAGCACGAAAAATTTTGGTTAAAATAATTTGTTGGGGTGGTAGTGGAAAGTTGCTATGTTTTTGCTGGGTTTTTTTTGGTTGGTTGGTTGGTTGGTTGGTTGGTTGGTTGGTTATAAATGGCATAGGTCTACTATAAGCCCTCAGAACAGGACACCAATAAGAACAAAATAATGATACTGCCAAGGTAAATATTACTGAGGCCTGTATAATAAAGGTAGCAACTACAGACGGTTGGGATAGGAAATACTACTATCGACAACAACTATTCCTGAGCAGGACATACAATAGATTTCTTTTATTTAAAAATTACGTAAAAACATATAATGAAACAAAAAAAGGTTAATATTAACTTGTTTTGGGAAAAAGTGAAGTCATAATAGAAATAAAGAAGCTAAAGAAGAGTTTAGTAATCACAAGCTAGTTCAACTACATAAACAGAGAGGTTAAGTAATTCTGTAACTAATATTTTTGATTTCAGAGGAGCCGAGAGTAAGAAGTTAGGAAACTTATTACAGAAGTTTGTGGACTTACGCAATAAGAAAGCACAGTCTCCTTAAGAACATATGCAAAAATTTAGAGAGCTTGCTAGAGTCTTCAAGCAAAATTGGTGGCGTAACTCTTGGTATCAAAGGCAGCTTCGCTAATGAGAACGATTAAAATTGAGCAAATCTCAACAATAAAACTTCAATTTCTGTGTAGCTGGAGACACTTAAGGGAGGAAAAAGCCAAATGATTTCCATCCCAGAATACCAAGTACTATGCATGATAGATTCCAATACATGTTTCTAAGAATTTCCTTAGCAATTTTAGAAAATTAATAAATTAAGTCAAGAATTGTAAATATGTCTGGAAATAATATATTTAAGGTAAACAGTGAGACTACTCATTTGACTTCAATCACATGCAGATTTTTCAATCAAATTGAAAGAAAAAGTAGTCAAAGAGAAATAAAAATTGGTGAGCTCTGTATAGATTTGCTAAGGATAATTCATGCATATTAACTTCTTATTTTTATTGAATAAACTAGTATTCTATTTTAAATACAGGAAATGTCATCTCAAATTTATTAAACATTTGCTATAATACCAGAAATCAAACCTGCGCTGTTCCTAATGCTTTTCTGTAAACTTTTAGCATATAGCACCGCTGAAGACAGATACTATCCAGGTGGTCGTGTATTTAACTGCAAACCACGTGTGCTACGTGGGCACTGCTCCATGGGAGCTGCTTGTTCTTTCACACAGATGTAGTAGATTAATTCAGGAATAACACTTCTTTATTACAATATTGGAGTAAACTATCACATGCCTGCTCCTTTTAAGACTAGTATCTTTTCATTATGTGTGTGACTAATATGCATGCGGATATTTTGCATCATCTTTCATTGCTCTAAAAGCCCTCAGTTTTATAAACTGTTAAAACAAAGAGAGGCAACAATAGAGCTACCCTCCAAAAATACAAAATGATACATAAAATAGAAAGACAGAAAGCAGTTTAAAAACTTTCTGGCACAAGAACAAATAATGATGAATAAGCTGTGACTGTTCAAAGGATGTTTCAAACCATCACAGGAGAGACATTCCAGAGAAACTTCAGCAAGATGCAGTGGTGAAACCTAAGTAGTTTTAAGAATGGACATGATAAATTTAGGGATGTGTTTATACAGGCAGGTTAACTAGGATATCACAGAACTAGATTTGCTAATGCCAGTTGTTCCCTTCAGTCTCCTAGTCCTGTGAATGAAACACACATCCTGGTCCTCACTCCCTGGCCTTAATTGATGGCCAACAACTAAACTCTAATTCTATTAATGTCCTATAAGCTTACACATACTCAGATCTGCTTTATGACTGTAATGTATTAAAATAAAATTATTTCATATAAATTGCTTGTGTCTTTTGACACAAAGGTCAAGTTGTGATTGATTCATAAGGGATTCAGCTTAAGGCATATGGAAAACACCAGCCCCTTGTACCACAGATTTTAAAGAAAATTCCATGCAGTAGCAAAAAGTAATTTCCACCCTTGCCCATCAATAACTAAAATGACATAGCATGTGTAAGACATGGGCAAAATCAAACATGAATTTCATATTATTATGAAATCACCCAGTTATTAGGCTGCAAGTAGAAAACGACAGCTTCTGTGGGCAGTGATGACTCACAGGATTGCATACATGAGTGGAGCCTTACATTTGCCCTTGCCAGTCCTGGGATTAAGAAATGTGCTTGGATTTTCTCAGCCCAGAAGCCTGTCATCACAGGACATATGTTAAAATACACTGGCAAACTGGCTTGCTCTGAAATCTCATGAGAAAAGAGTCAGAGACATTTTGCAACTTTTCTTTAAACCACTTTTCTTCATGCAATGTACAGATTAACACAGCTCATGCTATCCTATATCAAAGAATTTTAGAATTCATTCTGAGGAGGCTAGGATTCCATTCTGGCTCAACTCATTATAAGATGATAAAAAACCCAAAAGCATAGCAAAACTTTATATTTAAAATAGTTTACCTAGCTCAAAATTCTGAGCATCATGTGCACTTTTAGGCAGGAACTTAACATGACGGCCATTCTGAACTGAGACCTCAGTATAATACTCAAAAAGTGGCACATTGTTCTACAAGCAAAAATAATTTTTAGATGATGACTACTCTGCAAACTTTAAAAAAATGAACAAACTTCCTGACATCATGTTACCTTCATTCAAGACCTAGTACATCCATGAACAGATCACTATGCTCAGCTGTACGTTGAACTATTACGTGATGCTCACGTGTGCGTGTATATAATGGTTTATATTAATGGCTCATATTAATTTAAAATGTGCTAAAGCTGAGTATATGAGAATTTGTATTCTCACATACAGTATTAGACTTCTATGTAAATGTTTTATTTTTTGAATGCTGTGTTGCAACACAAATCTACTTCTGATGTAAAGAAAACAACTCAGTAAACTGCTGGCTTCTTATTTTCAAAGTAAGTATCGTTTTAGCAGAGCTGTAGCAGTGACACCCACGGATGTGACACTTTTTTTCTTCTGTTTTCTGGAGCAGAGTACTTGTTCTCTTCCCTGTGTCCTGGAGGCCACATAGAACAGCCTCCCGTCTGCTGGGGACTGCAGATCTGGATGCAGCACTCCGNCCAGCCCCTTGTACCACAGATTTTAAAGAAAATTCCATGCAGTAGCAAAAAGTAATTTCCACCCTTGCCCATCAATAACTAAAATGACATAGCATGTGTAAGACATGGGCAAAATCAAACATGGATTTCATATTATTATGAAATCACCCAGTTATTAGGCTGCAAGTAGAAAACGACAGCTTCTGTGGGCAGTGATGACTCACAGGATTGCATACATGAGTGGAGCCTTACATTTGCCCTTGCCAGTCCTGGGATTAAGAAATGTGCTTGGATTTTCTCAGCCCAGAAGCCTGTCATCACAGGACATATGTTAAAATACACTGGCAAACTGGCTTGCTCTGAAATCTCATGAGAAAAGAGTCAGAGACATTTTGCAACTTTTCTTTAAACCACTTTTCTTCATGCAATGTACAGATTAACACAGCTCATGCTATCCTATATCAAAGAATTTTAGAATTCATTCTGAGGAGGCTAGGATTCCATTCTGGCTCAACTCATTATAAGATGATAAAAAACCCAAAAGCATAGCAAAACTTTATATTTAAAATAGTTTACCTAGCTCAAAATTCTGAGCATCATGTGCACTTTTAGGCAGGAACTTAACATGACGGCCATTCTGAACTGAGACCTCAGTATAATACTCAAAAAGTGGCACATTGTTCTACAAGCAAAAATAATTTTTAGATGATGACTACTCTGCAAACTTTAAAAAAATGAACAAACTTCCTGACATCATGTTACCTTCATTCAAGACCTAGTACATCCATGAACAGATCACTATGCTCAGCTGTACGTTGAACTATTACGTGATGCTCACGTGTGCATGTATATAATGGCTCATATTAATTTAAAATGTGCTAAAGCTGAGTATATGAGAATTTGTATTCTCACATACAGTATTAGACTTCTATGTAAATGTTTTATTTTTTGAATGCTGTGTTGCAACACAAATCTACTTCTGATGTAAAGAAAACAACTCAGTAAACTGCTGGCTTCTTATTTTCAAAGTAAGTATCGTTTTAGCAGAGCTGTAGCAGTGACACCCACGGATGTGACACTTTTTTCCTTCTGTTTTCTGGAGCAGAGTACTTGTTCTCTTCCCTGCGTTCTGGAGGCCACATAGAACAGCCTCCCGTCTGTTGGGGACTGCAGATCTGGATGCAGCACTCCAGGTGGGGTCTCATGAGAACTGAGTAGACGGTCAGAATCACCTCTCTCACCCTGCTGGCCTCACTGCTTTTGATATAGCCTGGGATGCAGCTGGCCTTCTGGGCTGCAAACTCACATTGCCAAGTTATGTCACGCTCCTCATCCACAAACATCCCCAAGTCCTTTTTCTGGGGCTCATCTTGATCCATTCTCCACCCAGGCTGTACTTGTGCTTTGGATCGCCCTGACCCTGATGCAAGACCTTGCACTTGGCCTTACTGAACTTCATAAGGTTTGCATTGGCCCACTTGTCACACCTGTCCAGGTCCCTCTGGATGGCATCCCTTCCCTCCAGCATGTCCATCACTGCACACAGCTTGGTGTCACCTGCAAACCTGCTGAGGGTGCACTCAGCCCCATTGTCCATGCTGCCAGCAAAGATGTTGAACAGTGCTAATCCCAACACCAACCCCTGAGGGGAACTCCACTCGTCACTGGTCTCCACTTGGACATTGAGCTGTTGATCACAACTCTGAGCAGCCAATTCCGTATCCACCGAGTGCTCCATCCATCAAACCTATGTCTCTCCAGTTCAGAGACTAGAATTCATGCAGGATAGTGTCAAATGCTTTGTACAGTTCCAGAAGGAATACCAGTTCCAGGTAGGTGATGTCATTTGCTGTCCTTTCATTCACCACCACTGTAACCCCATCATCAAACTGGACAGGCAAAATTTGCCCTTAGTGAAGTCATGTTGGCCATTACCAATCACCTCCTTATTTTCAACGTGGCTTAGCACTGTTTCCAGAGGTACCTTTGATGGTCTCAAACGCACTACAGAAATGTCCATTTATGTGCCTAAATACATTTAAATATCTCTCACAGATGGCTTGCAACTGAACACCCTATGGTTTTTATTCCTTGCTGCCACAAAAATTAATTTATCACAGATTAAATCTGTAAATGTCTTGTGGGGATTTCTGAAAAAAAATGCTCTTCTTTCGTCTTAATATTAAATTCTGTTCTTTACATGGTATTCTGAATTGCAGTAATTGAAACAGAGGTTCCTACTTGTTTCATTCTATCATAAAAGCATTAATTTATTTAAAAAACACATCCCCAATGATTTTCTGGAAAATCATCTCAGATAGAACACATCATGAGAGGAAATTATTTTTAACTCATGCAGAGTTTTGAGCTGCTACAATCTTTTTCTTCTAGTGTCAGTGAATTTTGGAAATCAGAAAGAACTTCCCCTGGGTATGATTTTATTGTTATGATTTTATGGTAAGCACTGGATTTCAGTGGAAGATATAGCTTCTGAGGTTCTCATAATGTGTTATATAGATGAACATAGCACATGGAAGCATTCTTTAGTAAGCAGTAGGTTCTGTATTACTTTCAAGACCAAAATTCATATGTTTATGGCTACACTTATACTTTACATGATACTTTGTATCTATGTGAGTATTTTCAATGCTAATTCTTTCTTCTCTGAGTAAATTAAGGTGCTTATTTAATTTACTCTGTTGAACAAATGATAGTCACGATACCATTTCATTAATTACATCTAAACTTTCAATTTAGTGAAAATTAAACTTCCAACACACATCTCAAAACCTAACTAGCAACACCCTCAACTGACAATGTTCCTGAGTATTTTAATCTCTATACAGACCCAGGGCTTGCAATTTACTCTGATTTGCCCCAGACTGGGTAGAATAAGGTGTCTTTCTCAATGTATCCAGAACACAAAAACAGGTGCTCCAGTCAGGAAATACATGCCTACTATGGTTGCTATGTCCAAAGGGATAATTTGTGTCTTGAGCAATAAGGCAAAATTTCCTTCAGAATCTTGACTAGATGCCATCTCCTAGAGAACTAAGAGCAGCCAGAATGATGCAGCAGTAAGAAGTCACAGTGACTTGTCAGTGGTTCTGTTCTGCTCAGCTGAAGTTCCTCAATATGTTCATTATCATAAAATCATTGATAATGTCAACTTATATAAAACATCTTTATTCTCCGTTGTTTTAATTAATCCTATTGCTACAGTTGGAAACAAAGCATATTTTTGTTTCCTTGAATAGACTACTAGAGCTCTTAACCAAAGAGGACACATTTAATAAAATAAAAATAAAAATTTTATGTTGAAAAGGATCATGAGTGATTTAGAATTACTAGACCATGAAGCTTTTTGAAAAATATGTAAAAAATAGGAATGGCTGTTTCTTATGCAAACTAGTATAGTTGATAATTACTGATATCACTCAATTTGTAATCCACAATATTCTGGAGTACAATAGTTTAAGGCAATATTCAATGCTGAGCTAACACTGAGACAGAAAGAATATTAACAAAAGTGACAGATTCAAAAGGTGTAAATGCAAGACTAATTTCACATTTACCCAGCATGTGAAAAAGTGGCATTTATATGCACTGAGAATATTAATGATACTTGCATGCAAAAGGCCCAAGTGTCAGATTCTGTACCTGGGATAGGGCAATCCTGGATGTATGGACAGACTGGGAAATGAGAGGCTGGAAAGCAATGCCACAGAAAGGGAGCTGGGGGCCCTGGTCCATGGCAAGTTGAACACGAGTCAGCAGTGCCTTGGCAGCCAGGAGGACCAAGTGTGTCCTGGGGGGCATCAGGCACAGCATTGCTGGGAGGGGGCAAGAGAGGGGATTGTCCTGCTCTGCTCTGCACTGGGGCACCCTCACCTTGAGTGCTGGGGGCAGTTTTGGGTGCCACAATATAGGAAAGACCTTAAGATCTTAGAGAGCTTCCATAAGAGGGACACGAGGATGGTGAAGGGCCTTGGGAGGAAGCCATATGAGGAGCAGCTGAGGTCACTTAATCTGTTCAGCCTGGAGAAGAGGGGACTGAGGGGGCACCTCACTGCAGTCTGCAGCTTCTTCATGACGGGAAGAGGAAGGGCAGGCACTGATGTCTGCTCTGTGGGGACCAGTGACAGGACAGGACGGAATGGCCCGAAGTTGTGTCAGGGTTGGATATTAGGCAAAGTTTCTTCACCCAGAGGGTGTTTGGACACTGGAACAGCCTTCCAAGGGAAGTAGTCACAGCACCAAGCCTGACAGAGTTCAAGAAGTGTTCAAACAATGCTCTCAGACACATGTTGTGTGAGAGGTTGTCCTGTGCAGAGCCAGGACTTGAACTTCAGTGATTTTTGTGAGTCTCTCCCAACCCACGATATTTAAAATCTCTATGCAAGTGACAAGATAGCATAACCTAGTAGAAAAATAAAATTGGCATAACTGCTTTTCTTCCAGTTGTTGTCTCTGCTTGTGCATTTTTTTTCTCTACAGGTTTGACAGTGTAGAACTTTTGTACGTCAGCATTTGGGCTTTGCTTTTTATGATAATGATTTTTCTCTTGCTGACATTTCTTGCTTTCCACTTAGATTTTTTTCTCTCTATCCTCAAACCTCCTGAGTCACAAGCAGAGACACTTGGACAGTCTGACCAGCAAATGAGACTTTCTCTGTGTCTGTGTAGCTCCCTAACTCAGGTCTAAGCTCATCATTAATGGTACACATAATTTAAAGGGATCCAGAAATTACCTCTTCCTGTTACAATTAACTGTGCAGTCATCTGATAACATTACTAGTTAATTTACTAAATAAAAGTATCACTCATGATCTGGCAAGTGAAAGTGTAAATTCTTCCTCTTATTAGTACTTAGTATAAAAAAAGTTTAATTCACAGTTAGAAACTTACTCAAGGCAAGTTCATTTTTACTGAGCTGCAAACAATATTCAATCAGTAAGTACAAAATCTATTGTCCACAGGGCTGTATACATAATTGAAATACATTGTGGAAATTACTAGTTAAGTGAAGTAGCACCAATTGCAAGAAATGCACAACGCTGAGATGAATTACTTTTAATAACGAGGCAGAAATGAAAGTAAGTTTGTATCACAGGTTTCTCAGTAAAATATGAAGGAAATGCAAATAATTTCGGCATACTATCTTCCCCACTCTTTCAAGGAAAATCTCTCCTTGATTCACGAACATTAAAACCAGTTCACTCTCCGATTGTGCCTGTGCGCAGCAAAGCCAATGCGCCTCTCCCATCTGGCTGCCGCGCCTTTGAACAGCTCACTTCCTCATCTTTACTACAAGCCTTCCTTGCTAGGCAGGATCGATCAGCAAGAAACATGCAAGAGAAAAAAAACTGACGGAAGGGCAGTGAACACTTAATGACAGAATGTTTAGGGGAGGCGTTGAAGCGAAACATCACCTTCCTGCGACTGAAGCAACTGTAGGAGTCAGGGCTACAAGACCCGTGCACCATCACCACGGGGGTGGTCGGTGCCTTCCATACTTCTCAGCGTCTCTCTCCATCCCTTCAGCCCCCAAGCTCGCTCCCAGCCGCCTCCCGCCCTCCAGCACACAGGTGTTGAGGCCTGCTTCCTTGCCTCCGGCTGACCTCTCTTGCTTCCTCGGTCTCACCCCCTCATTCCCACTCACCCGCTTCCCTTGGAAAACCTCCGTGTTCCCCAAGGAAGCTCCCACCTGTGAGCCTACTTCTCGCCTCCAGGCCTCCCCGGAGGCCACTCCCGCCCGTATAGCGCTACCCCACCAGCAGGAAGCCCAGCGGGCCGCTCGCAGCCCGTGTGAGCGGCACAAGGGACCTGGGCACCGTCACGAGTCAGGGTGGAGAGGCGGAAGCGGCAGGGAAGGAAGATGAGCACAAAAATGAGGCACCCGCGGTCCCTAAGCACGGCCAGGAGGACTTAGGCGCGGCGAAGAGGACGGCAGCCCCTCCCTCCTTGCCCTGTCGCTGCCGCGTCTACCTCCTCCCCGCCCGCCTCCGGCAGAGAGATGCTGCTGCAGGCGGGTGGGTGGGCGCTCCTCCCTGCGTCAGGAGGTGCGGCTCCCCCGGCCCGGCACTGCCCTCCCCTTTCCTCTCCCCCCGCCGCTTTTATGTCTGTCTTTAAACGCCGCCGCAGTGAGGGCTGGGCACATGTGGCTGCCACTGGCTNCGGGCTCCCCGCCGCTGAGCCCCGTGCCCACACGGCCCCGCTCGCCATCCCCGCCCGCGGGGGCACCCGGCCCCCCCTTTTCGCAGCTGGCGCCCGGCGGGCGGAGGTAAGGCGCGGCACGGCGAGGCAGGGCACGGCACGGCACGGCGTGGCGCTGAGCGTGGGTGCGCGGGGCAGCCCGCGCTTTCCCAGCCCTGCCGTGCCGCTGGGGCGGCGGGGGGAAGCGTGGCCGCCTCGCGTGTGTCGTCGGGCGGGAAGGGGCAGGATGTGTGGGGGGTTCCTTTCCGCCTGGTGTCTGCCTTCCTGCGGGTCAGGGGGTCCCCCCAGCCCACCCGGGGAGGCTGCTTTCGCCCTGGCGCCAGCCTCTCGCTGGCGGGGAGAGAGCCGACCCCTCGAGAGACAATAGCGAGCACTGGTTAGAAGCCGCCCCTATGTTTTAACTCGGCGGTAGGTTGAAAGGATGTACGGGGCTGTTTTAATCAGCTTTATTATTATTATTGCTACTGGGAAGGGCGAGGCACTTATATATTTTTCCGAGTGGAAGAAATTTCATTCATCTCCCGTGTGTTGCGTAAAAAATCTGAGATGCATGTGTAGCGCGTGCTCCGGGAGGAGCCGGGGCGCGGGCTGTCTCCATCCCGGGAGGAGCGCGGTGATGCGCCTCGCCGCGCGGACGAGCCCGGGCTCGGGGACAGGGGGGTGAGTCGGATGCCGAGGGAGCCGGGTACCATCGGGAGCGGCCCGCGGCGTCCATGCCCACCAAGTGCCGCGGGGAGAGGCGCAGCGGGGCTAGGGCCGGGCCCGGGCACCGCATTGTCGCTGCGGAGCGTGGGCGTCGCCCGGCGGGGCCGCGCGGTGCCTCCCGCGCCGCGCCACCCGCGTCTCTCGCCCCGCGAAGGCGGCGGCAATCCCCGCGGCCGGGGGCTGCTGCGCCCCGGTGTCGTGTCAGCCATGTTTGGGTGGGTATGGTAATGAGGACCTTCTCCCAACCTTTGTGCCTCTTGGATTTATTTTCTATGCAGGATTTTGATGGTTGCAGCCCGCCGTGTACTACGGCATATCCACAGGGTGGATTCATACCTACAGTTTTCTCCTAGTGATTCTTTATCTCTTCCATTTGCTTATTAATCCTTCTAATTTTCTATGCCCATATTTCCTGGTTTTGTTCTGATTTTGCTAGTGTTAGAGTGAACTGGAATTTCTTCACAAGGCTTTGTTTTTGTTGTGGAAGTAAATGAGATGATTGAAATATGTCTGCACAGTCACACCGACCTGTCACACATGAGGTTTATGATAGTATTTCATCTGTTTAAGTAAATGACACTTTGTTTTCTTTGTTAAAGACCACATTATCATCAACTATTTTATTTTCAGTGTGATATTGCAACATAAAAAGCTCTCTTCTGTAGTGTTGTTTTCTAAGATAAGCCTAATAATTTTTAAATAGTATGTTACCATCTGTGTGTCACTGTTGCATACCACAGGATATCGACTCTATTTCCCCCCTCCAAAGAAAAGTATAAATGAAGTAAAGATTTTGTTATCTCATGTCATATAAATGTACACTGGATGTATTATGCTGCCAGCTTTCTCCATTTGATTAAAAAACGATGACAACATACTCAGTTTCTTTTGATTTGCCAGTATATTTCTCATTATCAGCATCACATTAGAAAGGAAACTATGAAAAATACTTAGGAAAGATTGCTTAATTTAGTTTTGGCTAATACACAAGATTTTTGTTTACATATACCACATATTAAGATACCTGTAGAATCACAGCCTGCATACACTGTGTATCAGACACTCCCTTTGGGCTCAGCTCTGCACTTCAGACTCAAGAACAAACAATCCCATTGGTTTTGATCTGTGCATGAAAAACCAAACCATTTCATAGCTGTTCAGATGTGTCACTGGTATAGAAAATTGAGTGTGTGAAACTGCCAAGGCATCTTGAAACTAGTTTTACAGCATAATCTGATTCCTGTTGACCTTTCATGTCTTGTCGTTCTTACAGTTGTCTTTTTCATATTACAGAAGCCTGAATGCACAAAACTTTTAAAATGCTGAATTCATCAGAAAAAAACCCCTCAGGTTATTCAGAAGCACAATCTACTAATTGCAGCTATTCCTTTTGATTTAAATTGCATTGTTAAGATCTATTGGAGTAGTTGCTGCTAAAGTTGTATGGAATTGCCACTTGAAGTATTTGTGGTAGAATCTTTTTGGGAAGATTTTTTTTTGGAAATTCTCTAGAGTAGTGTACTAGAAGTGTACACAATGTAAAGGACATATTTACCTGTTTTGCCAGCTACTTTCCATTGTTCTGACTGTTTCACTCATCTCCAGGACTAGTGTTCTTAAGTAAAAGACAAAATACGTCTTGATTTTGGAAGAACAGTTTTCAGTCCTAAATTTTATAGATCAGCATAGCAATGGTAGCTGCTTTTCCACATGACTTTAAAGATCTCTGAATTCTCAGTTGCAGAATAACTTTGACGTATCAGCAGGTGGCTGGTTAAACATTGAACAACTCCATTTGTCCTTGAAAATTGATTCAAAGTTACCTTGCCACTGCTCAGGAAATGTATTCAAATAATTTAGGAAAAAAATTATCGTTGACAAATGACAACCAAATGCTGTTCTACTGAAGAGCTGGAAGCACAAATCCTGGCAAGCTGGTACAAAGCAGTGTGAAAATGCAGTGCTAACTGCCAGAATGGTTGCATTAAGCAATGGCAATAACTGAACTGAGCTTCCCATAAGATTACTCTGAAACAGAGCTCTGCATTCTTATCCTTCACTCTTAAGGCTAGGGATTCCTTGTTTGTACGGAGAGAGCAAAGAAAACATTTGTGTAATGCTGTGGACAACAGTGCCTCGAGTCAAGGTGCCGGTAGTCTATTTCCCACTTTGGGAAAATAGTTTCTTGCTGCTGGCAGATGATATTTTTGCATTTCAAGTGTCAGAAACGTGTAATGCAGTATTAATAATTCAGTATGCTCTCCTTAAGCTAAAATGGAGAAAGGATGAAATCTGTAATAGGACATTTGCAGTGTTTGATTTAATATATTGGAATTGGTATTAATAATTTTCTTTTTAAAGACATGGGGATTTAATGTAACATAACTTGAAAACATGATCCATGTAATGAAATTAAATAATCAGATGTGAGGAAAAGTAAGATTTCTGCTAACCCATATGATCAGTTCAGCTTTTTGCTTGTATATAAAAAACACAGAGGAAGAAGTAATCCCATAAATTCTTCCCAAGGACAACTTGATCTACTTATTGATCCATTCTAAAGCACAGAGGTCAGAGGATTAGGGACTCGGGGCAACTATGTATCTGGTAATATCTAATTTTCATTAATTGATTTTGCAACTTAAATAACTTTATTGAAATATTAAATATAGTTTTATATCCTGTTACTTCTGAAAAGTGTGATAAGTTGTACAATAAACTCATGGTTCTCTTGTATCTTATGTGGTGAACTTAGAATACGGAGATTTTGTTTCAAGTTGCCAGTAGTTACACCTTTTGAGTTTGACCAATCAGGGATAGAGTTTCTTCATAATTACTGAGATTACTTCACTTGGAGGAATGGTAACTTCTGAATTTGTTCCTTCAATAAAGTACATGTAAAAAAAGACTGCTGAATAAGTGATGCATTTTCTCCATTTGAATAAGAGGTTACAGTTAGCTCATCCTGTAAGCCCATGAAGTATTTCGGTGAAGTTGATTTGTGAGTGGAAAATAGTGAGAAATCTGTGAAAGCAGAAGTGAGAAACTACAGTAAGGCAAATAAATTCTTTAGAGATTATGTGCAGTGAAAAGAAAAAATTACATTTAAGAGCTCTAGGTTGTAACATTCTGTCTCTAGATGTTTCTGTTGGGCCAGTGATCTGGCAGTACTCATACAAGCTGTTAAGATCAAGTCTATTGATAACGAACAATCCTGAGAAAGAAACTTTGCTGGTTTTGTCAGTTTATTGTGTTTGTTTTATAATAGTAGGAAGTATTCTCCTGTAACTAAAATTTAAGGAGACTAAACTGTCTGCATTTGAGTCTGTGCAGGGTTTTGTTATAGGATAAAGCCATGAACAAGATTTCATAGGAACAGAGAACAAATTACCCAGCAAAATGAAACAGATGCCATGTCACTGAAGTCTGTAAAAATACCTGTATCTGCAGCAGGTGTGAATTTAAATCACATTGCATTTTTAAATGGTTTTGCTATAGTATAAATGATTTCGTTGTAGGCATCAGAATAAAAACTTTTTCTAATGCATTTAAGTCTCCCATAGCCCACAGAGCTTTATTTTTTTACAGTGTCATGAATGTGTAACAGATTTCTCTACATTCTTCAGTGATGTTTTCTGAGACATGCTAATGCAAGTATAATTGTATAGAACATAATTATCTTTAGTTGCAATTGAGTTAAGTGCCTATTGAATCTATATGTTACTGACGGGCTGTATTAAACTGGGTAGGGAAAAATGCTAGATCATGTAGTTCATGCTGAAGAGCAGCATAATGGTTGCTTCAGTACATAGATAGAAATGGGCTTGACTAGGCAAAAAGGCTATGGTGTGCATTCCTATTTCCGCCAAAGAACACAATGCTGCATTGCAGCAGTAATTCAGTCTGTGCAATGAGTACTGTAACACAGTGTAACTCTTCCTGAAATAATTATCTGTACACAGATTCCCCCAGCGATAGCCATTCTTCACAGTCACACTGCTCCCGTGAAACCTGGTTTGCTCCTGCAGTCTTCTTCCTCTCTTTTTCACTCAAATATGATGGTCACTAGATTCCCCTCATCCTGCCTGCAGAGATTCCTTTTTTTGCAGACTCACAGCAGTCCCTTGCTCCTAAAACTTTGGTTTTCATTTTCTATATTGGTTGTTCCCATCACGCTTTTTCTTCCTAGCCTAGACTTGTGATGGAGATGCATTTTGTACATTTCCTTTTGGTGCAAAAGGCACCTATTCTTCACTTTGGCATTTGATTCTCCTCCAGTGATTTCATACAGACTGGAACGTTTAGCATGAATATCAATAAAGATCTTTTATGAACATGTGCCATGGTGAGAATCCTGACTTTTAGTTCTGTGTCCTCTGCTTAATTATACTGGTTTCTTCACTGGGAGTCAAGGTGAGGATCTGGTGAACAGGAACGTAAGACATGAGCTTGTGGGACTGGACTGGTACACTGCACTGGCACAATCTCCTTTCAAAGCTGAGATTGTAGCAATGTGAACTGGCTGCAGCTTTTTATTGGATTTTGCCACCCTCACAGCAGCGTGTTGGTATGGAATTGCTTCCTCAGGGAAGAATGCAGGGTCTGAAGAATGAGATGTTGATCTTTTTAATCCCTTAAATGGCAAACATTGAACTTAAAAAGGTATTGAGGGTTATTTGTAATGCATTAAAAATGAAATGTAAATAATTTTGTCAAATTGCTGTGTTTTTGTCAAATGTAAAAATAAGATTATAAAAGAAAAAAGTACATTGTATTAGAAAGGAGTATTTTTGGCTTTCCTTTTCAGAGGGGAGTGCTGGTTTTAAGAAGAAATGCAATGTAAGAATTATTGTGTTGTAATTTATGTCGGAAAAACACTGCTAGAAGTTCATTAATATTTAGTTATATCAGTTGTTGCAATAGTATTGTGGGATATTTTAGACATGAAATTGCCTTACAAATGGCTTTTTATAGAGATTTGTGCTTAATTTCCAAGAACATGGGGCAGCTGTACTCATTATACTTTCAAATCCGTAAGTGAGGTTTTTTTGGTGCCTGTTTTTCTGTACATGTTGGGAAAATCTCCAACCTCGTAACTTTTAGTTGTTTACTGGTATTACACAGCTGAGAGAACCAGAAGCAGAGTGTTCTTCTAGTAGGTATGTATATATTGATTGGCACGCAGATCTGTCTGATAGAGATGCATTGGAAGGAATCTGACATGGGATTCATTATCAGTGTAATGGTGAAGAGGAGCAGCAGTGTTGAACAGAACCAGGACAATTCCCTTACTAGGCATTCCATACAAAAAAGATTGTGAGAAAAGGACATTAAATGAAGTTTTTCAATGTGTGTTTTGGTGCTTTGACTAATGAAGTTCCTTTGGGTCTTACTGCAAATGCTTGCAAGTTTCATCAGTGGAGGCATTGCAAGTCTTATCTCCCTGTGCCAGCATTTCTGAATGCAGGCCTGAAGCTGAAATAAAAGTTCTATAGCGAGCCTGAATCTCCCAGGGAGCTAATTTGGGTCTGAATTCCCTGTTGCAAGGGATTATTATTGCTTAATCTGCTAGTAATGTGGCGGTCTAATCACATTACTTTACTTCTGCATGCTGGTGCATTAAGACTTGATTATTTTTCCATGGAAAAAAGTAACAAAATTCCCCACTATGTTCTGAGAGAGAAAGTTGGGATCTGCAGTTTGCTTGATATCAGAAAAGTCAAAGAAGACTCACTGTTTTATCTTTCAGTATGCGAAAGGAATAGATTTTAGCATATCAAGGACAGTGCTAGTAAGACATAATTAAAATTAGCTCGTATATTTGATTTAGTAAGGTTTTTCCAAAAGTTTGCTTATGCTGAGTCAGATTATTGATTGCTGTTATTTCAGTGGCAGTATAATTTTCTAAATGTTCTTTTAACTGAACTGTGTACATCAATTTCCATTTTGTTAAATTCCCTCAAACAGTACAGACACTTGTCAGGTCAGTTTAAGAGTAATTTTAGATTTTTTTAGAAATGGAATTATACATAAGAAAAGGGGGATACCATCCTTATTTGCTGATTTCAGTTGTGGAAAAGTCCAGAGAAATATTATATTCTCCAATAAATGTGATAATAAAAATTTCCCCTCAGTGTTTTCATCTGACAGGTTACATCATTTGAGTCATGAAAAGGATGAGAAACTGCCTGGAAACCAGAATTAAATCAGTTGATCAAATTCCATGATCTAGATCCAAGACAGAAAAAAAAAATCCAACTTAGAAACAAACAGCTTTAATAAGGCTGAATTATATTTTACACATTTTACTTTTAATCCAAGGTGCTGATAATAGCATAGTAATGTTTTAAAATACCTGAGAGGATTTAGGACTTAGAGTCCTAATATAATGATAGTTAATTTTGTAAATCCTTTGTAAAATGGTGATTTTTTTTTTTGTAGATTTTTAAATGATACTTAGGAGAAACTCTCTCATCACATGGTGCTGTATTTCTGTTCAAGGCAGTGTAGAAGGTAATGACTACTGGAACTAACTGAGTGTGTTTAACAGAATTTGGTGTGATATTTCTTGGTTTAATGCTGATGAACTTCAATACCGACCTACATCCAAATGATGTGGGAACATAAAATAGCATTCTGTGTGGTGAAGTGCTCAAGTTCAATACTCTGATGAGGAAAAAGAAAAGAAAGCTTGTTCAGTGGTTCATGTTTAGCTAAAGAGTGCTGGTGGGTAACTCTTTCTCCCTATTCAGGATTCACTCAGGAGCATTTATATCTAGATCAAGCTTGAGCTGAGTAGTTTGATATCAGTCTTCTGTGCAGGTTTGTTCTGGATCAAAGAGAGGCTTCTGTGCGTGTCACTGGCTGCGTTCTGGGAGTGCCGAGCACAGACTTGCTGACTCCTCACACAAACCAGCTGGGACCACACTTCAAGCATTTGTACCTGATGGTAGTATCTCTTGAGATAGGACTCCTTATTTGGTTTAGTACCAGCTCCTTTCATACAGAGAAAAGTTGTTAAATCTGACAGCTGGAGACTGCCTTTGGATTTGCGATGTGTCCGGAAGGACTGTCCGCCATCCTCGGTGCAGTCTGGCCAGTGATAACGTATTGAATTGGGAAAGCAGAACTGTTAGAACCATGCACCAGTCTGCTGAGCATGCCTCCCACATTTTCTCAAGCCCTGCAAATGTTGTAAGTCTATACAGTGATAGTTTTATGGATAACATACTGCTTAATGGAAGGTTAATGAAAGGGAAATTAATATGATACTGTGTTAGGAGTAAAAGTATCAAGCCCAGTTTATCCTGAAGTGTACCAGTGCAGTGTTTAATGCATGACAGGACAGAATGATGCAATGTTTGTTGGAATTGACTCATCAGCGAGAGCTCTAGATAAATTGTATTGTTGCCCTGCAAATTACTCTATCTAAAATACTTAGAACAGGTATGACCTTTTAAAATGTTTCAGTAAATACTAATGGATGGCTTGTGTCTTTTTGACTGAAAATCTCTTGCTTATTACAGTTAGAGAAGGATTTCAGATCTACATCAAATACTGATGTAGTTTCACATGTGCAGGTGTTCCATTTTAATGTAATCCCTGATTTTATTACTAATTATTGGAACTGAGAAGCTGCTCTCTAATTTACATCAGTGGAACAAAGGGAAAAAAAAGTTAGAAATGTGGCTAAAAGTAGTGTTTGAAGTACCAGATGCTGTGGCTTATAGTCCCAAAGCTCCATTAGGACTGCTTAAATGCTTCAACTTAATGTATTAAGTTTGCATTTTGGTTCTACATAGGTATCTTAGTCAGAACTCAGAGCCACTGAATCATGTATGAACTAGAAGAGGGTATAGTAGAGTCCTTTGAAGACTGCAATGCAAAATACAGAACAGATGAAAAGAGGCCCACAAAGACATTCATTTAGCCCAGATATACAGGATAGAGCATTAGGATTTCTGTCTTGTGTAAACAACTTTTCCCCTATTCTACTGTTCTCTGTATAGCTCATACACTTAATTTTTTCTTTTTTTTAAGAACTGGTATCAGTCAAAGCAAAACTAGTCTCACTGCATGTCAGAAGGAAGTTTTATAGGACCCCAAACCCTTCAGTGATAGTGGTGAACATGAAGCAGATCACAAGCCAAGTAGGCTCTACTATGCTTAAAAAAATTGGGCTGACTGCCAGAGCTAGAGTTGCTGAGAGGAGGCAGTAACAGAAGGGAAAGCGAGAAGACAGTGACTGTAGTCTAGGGAATCAGTGAAAAGAGGTTACAGTGGAGTTCAGTAGGCAACTGGAGTGAAGTTCAACTTCCAAATCCTTGGAAATTATTGGAAAAGGTAATTGCCCTGTTGGCTAGGAGGTTGGTGATAGTACTTGTGGTGGCAGAGGTTTTATTTTTGGTGCTGTGAAGTCTCATCTTCATAAGCTGTGGGCTGGGTTCCAGTGGCTTAATGTCTTTCCTTTGGGTCTGGCATGGAAGCAGCCGCAAGGTGCTTGATCTCTCGATGACTCTGCGAATGGCCCCTTGCAGTTCTCCGCTGCATGGGATTTTGTCAGGACATGATGCAGCCTTCACGCTATGGACCAGATGTTGCAGCAAGTCCATAAGCAAAAGCTGTAAGGTCTCATGTTCCCTGAAGTAATTTCAGATTCTCATAAGTTAGCAGTTCTTGATTAGACTTCTTGTGTATTCTTTACAGAAGCCCTCTTTCGGGCTTTCATGAAGCTTAACACAATCTAAATCCCTTTTAAGACTCTTAATTGTGCAGATGGCTTTGCACACAGTAGTTTTATCCCATGTGATTAGTGAAGAATTTATTGAAAAACATTCCTCCCCAAAATCTTATGGTTACCTTTTGTATGGCAGCTGCAAGCAAGTCTGTCAGTCTTTTAAAATGATTGTGTTTAGGAAAAACATGTATTCAAACGCAGGCATTTTTGTTTCTGTACATATATATTTGAAACAGTAGGCCTTTTAAATGGATTTGGCTTTTCAGATATTTCAGATAGTTTCTTAGAAACAGGAAATAATTAAAAATATCTAAAGCATCACAGCTTGTAAGAGACGAACATCTATCCTTTCAAGCTATGACTGTGATTATACTGTGATGAAGATTAACAACAAAATAAGTCACCATTGCTTTTGAACTACTAGGTACATCTTCTATATCAAAAATTTAATTGGTGCATGACTTTCTGAAATGGTCTGAAAAACTTAATTTACTTCAGTTACAATATACATGTAATAAATTCAAGTACAGCTGTTAAGTCAGGAAGTAATTTCAGAGTTGGGCTGCTAAATTTTATGTAAAGTGCATAACCTTTTAAGCCTGATTAGAAGAATCATAATCCAATGAGCAATTAGCCTATCAGTCTTTAGGAATTAAACCAAAACAAAACCCTTAGCAACTGAATGAAATGTATTTTATAAAAATGTTTGAGACCAAATAGTGGACTTATTCCCTACAATTTTAAAGTGGTTTAACATCCCTTTCTTTTCATTTTCTCCTCTCGTCATATCATTGAGATAAGCAGAAATGAGTAAAACAAAGCACACGATTTCAAAATTAAGTTTCTTGGCATAATAGTATAATATCCTTTTTAATTCTTTTTTTCACAGATACTTTCAGTAGAATAAACGTTCAGAAACAGAAGTCCTCACTCTTGATTCCCTGGTATCAAGGACTCATCAGGCACCATCTTCAGTCTTTTTATTCAATATTTTTGCCCAGGCAGAGGGAGAGCTCACTTCAGTGTCCATCTGTCTCAGCTGAACGTCATCTCCTTGCTGTTTGTTTCAAAGTACAAATGCCTAAGAACAGCAAGGTAGTGAAAAGAGAACTAGATGATGAGGTCATTGAGTCAGTTAAGGACCTGCTCTCTAATGAGGACTCTTCAGATGATGCCTTCAAGAAGAGTGAACTTATGGTTGATGATCAGGAGGAAAAAGATGTAGATGTTGAAGAAGGCTCAGATGTAGAAGATGAAAGACCTGCTTGGAACAGCAAACTCCAGTATATTCTGGCACAAGTTGGATTTTCTGTGGGATTGGGGAATGTGTGGCGATTCCCGTATCTGTGTCAGAAGAATGGTGGAGGTAAGTTTTATGATACAGCTAGTTATACCTAACTGATGATGCTAACCTTTCAGATTTCAAAGTCAGCAGAGAGAGACACAGTAAAACCTGCTCCAACATACCAGGTTTTTCTTTTAGTTTTTGCCGGAGCCCATGAGGAAAAACCCACATTCTCTTTATTTAGAAAGATGCATTTGTTAAAGTAAGTTGCAGATTCTTCTAAGATGCCGTTTCCTCATCTTAGGGTAGACAGCTCTTGGTACAACCTTAACTACGGGTCAAACCAGTGTCTACCCATAACACATGATTATAGAGGGTTGCATTGTTTAGGGCCTGGTTATTGTGCTAAAGTGTTCTTTATAGTACTTGGACAATAAATCAAGGCATTAAAACTACATCCACTTTAAAGGCCAAAGCAGCATTTGGTCTTTTAGTATTTAGTGGTACTAAGCTTCACACCTTTACTCTCTAATTGCTTTTAGCTCCAGGCCATTTGTTCATGATTTACTTTTGGCAAGAACTTCAAAATACTTCAGAAGGGAAAAAGTTGTTGGTTTTTTTTTTATTATTTGTTTGGGTTTTGTTTATTTGTTTAGTTTTTTGGGTTTTTTTACTGACGATGAGTAATTTAAATCATTACAGTCATTACATTAAGGGACTGCATCTGGTTTTGTGCTGTTGGACAGTTTACTATTTTCCTAAATAACAAGGTACCTTTCACTTAAAACAATACCATCAAACTGTTTGTTAGTTGACCATTTGTGGTCTTGAATGCATTTGAAGTATGAGACTGGAGAATTTCCTTTCTCTTTGAATGCCAGATTAGTATTTTATCCAATGCTATACCATATCCAAATATGCTACACTAATGCACACTCTATTGTAGCTAATTACTAAGCTGAATTCAAAACAAACCTGTCACTTTTTATGAAATAGAAAATCAATGTGTACGGAAAATGAAAAACGTTTTACTCCTGCTGGATTTTAAGAGCTGCATGATACAACTGATGTAATTGAGAAGTATAGAAGTGAGCCTAGAATATAATAAAAGTGTAATTCTTTGTTTTCTCTCAGTTCAAGCAATAAAAAATAAGTTTATACTTTCAAATATTCTATCTTCAGGATAAAGTCTAAATCCTTTTATATCTAGTTACTGATTTTTTTTTTTTTACTAGCATTTAAGTTTCTTTTTTTCTCTTTTATTCTGGAGAGAAAGTCATTAAATGATTGATTTAAAGTATGATGTCAAGATGTAGTCTCAAGGATAACGGATTACAGCAGTTTGTTTTGAGTAGTTGTATCCCTTTGAAAGTCTGTGTCTAATGTAATTAGTAATTTTGCAAGTCTGTTGGATTCTCCTTTGAAGTAAAAGGGATCCATTGGTGTGCTCCTTAGGCTGTTGGTTTCGTGCCGTCAGGCACTTGTAAACTTACTTTGTCAGTGAGGGTAAATTTAATTCAAATCAAATATAAGTGAATTAAATTATTTAATAATTTCACATTTCAGGAAAACCCCAAAACCCCCCAAAACAGTAAACCAGTCAGCCTTCAAAGATTATGAGACTTCATTGATCAAACTTGAAAAAGTAGTTATGGTGTCACTTGAGATTGTAGTTAAATGTTTGCTCCTGTGCTGTGATTGCAGGAAATTGGATGTATAACATAGTCTGTGGAGATACAATGTTTTCTGCACCTGCTGAGACAAGGGTGTATTTGGCTTTTAACAATAATTTTACACTGTTTTAGCAAATGGCAGCTTTCTGAGCAACAGAGAAAAGGAATTGATAGAGCTGAAGCTTGCTTGGTTTTCAAGTTAGTCATAATGCAAGATGGAGAAGGTGATACAAAACTTTGAAATATGTAAAGTACGTTGGTATAGGTGTGTGCAGACGGACAGGTAATTCTCACAAATGTATAGAAAAGTAGGGGGAGGGAGTGCGAACTTCAAACACATGGTAAGAAAACCTATACACATTTTATATGAGGTTCTGTTTTTCTGCTACACATGTTATTTCAAATAAGTTTTATTCTAGGTAAAGTTAGAGTGGTTTTATGTTACCCAGTGTAAATATCAGTGTCAGAACTGTTCTGTAATCTGCTGATAAAGCTTTACTATAAATACCTGTTGAAGTCTCTTGATAAAAGGTAAATTCTCTGGATTTTCATTAGGACTATTTCAGTGAAGTGTATGATTAGGTCTCTACCTTCAGTTTATACCAAACAGTTTTCATTTTCTTCCCTGTTTTAAAGGAAAATACCATCAGGTGAAGGGAATGTATTAAAAAGGAGTAAACCAGTAAATCCAGTTCCAGTTTAAACCAAAAAGAAGTAAAAACCATAGTTACTCATTAGTTTCTTTCACAGCTTTCTAACATATTCTAAAGCCACCAGTAAAAGAAAAGGCAAATCCTAAGTGTGTAATAATCTTCATGTTCGTCTTTTTTTTAAACTTCTGTGACAAGAACAAGATAAGCATAGATAAGACACAGCAAGGTTAGCCCAAACAGATATATGTTATTCGAGGATTTTGTGGAGAAAAAATTGTTTCCTGCCCTATTTTCTGTAGAGATTTAGTTTGTTTATGGCTGTGGCCTGTGGTATGATGACACTCCTGACATCAGAGCTCTCTACCGCTTCAATGAAATACCTGTGATACCATCTTTGAAAGTAACTTGAGTAGCACTACACTGCAGTGAGAATTTGTGCGTCTGTGGATATCTTTGCAATCTCTGTTTCTGGGTCTGGTCTGTACCACCAAACCAACTTCCTTCAATTTATTTCTTGTGATCATTTAACTGTTACTTCCGTTGCCTTAATTCATAGCAACTCATAAATGTTTAGAGTAATATCTGGTGTTCTTTGTAGTTAACTCAGTTACAGCTGGACTGGGTAGCTCTTTGCTAACTTGCACACTTGTCTCATTCCCAGAAAAACGTTTGTTGGGAGAGGTGAGAGAAAAGGCTGGTGTGCAGCTGCGATGTACTTGGATCCACATTGGGGATGTAGCTGTAGTGCAGAATGTATCGAATGGAAAAGAGTCCGGGAAGAGACTGAGAGCACTCTAAGGTGCTGGTTTTCTTGACTTGGAGAGGATTTTTATCCAAAGGAGTTTAATGCTCTGTGAAAGAGGGGCTGAAGATGTGTGCAGGAGCTCGCAGTCTTCTGAGTCTTGGATTAGGATTTCTCAGAGCAGAGTTCCAGCAACACACAGCAACCAGAAACAACCACCTCCTCTTGGCTCCTCCCAGGGCTAGATTTATAGGGCTTGTGCCCACCCTGCAGCTACAGCTGTTTGTAGGAGGTTAACGAGCACTTTAGGTTGAGGTGACCTGAATTCTATTTGAATAACAATTGAGTTCAGGTGTTGAGTCCAGTCCTGAGTGAGAGCTTGGCTAGTGCACACCATCAGGGTTTAAATACATGTTACTACAAAGATGTTCAGTAAAGTTTTGAGGAACTGACTATAGATCCCTGTCCTCACCACAGGCCCTTCTTACCCCTGGCAGGCAATGTCCAGACCCCATCTGGCGCTTGGGGCACCTCTTCCATTCTTTGCAGCCTAACAGATAAAAAATCTGTTTCATCCTTGGTTTTTGATACAGGTGATTTGCGCTGGAGCTCAGTATGCTCAATTTATCATTTTTGCACTGTACAATTTGTTTATTACTCCTTTAGTACATGAAGATGAGTACATGTATTTGTTCAGATAAGCACAGTTCCTACATAACAATTTCATAACTTTTGTTAGCATAACATAGGTTCAGAGCTGCCTCAGCTTCCTGTGTTTAATAGCCTTAAAAATGAATTGCTCAGGTCTACCCAGTCTTGCCGAGATACTCATAAATAGTGACAAACTAGACTAATAATTTCCTGCTGCTCAGAACTGTCATCTGGAGGACAGCTTACACACCTTTCACTATTTTCAAACAAAGAAAATATTTCAAGTTTATTCTGTTTGGTTGTCGTTTCCCTTTAGGATTAGCAGAAGTATAATGATACTTTTACATAATTAGAAGTAACAAAAGCAAGTTAAACTAGCTGTTCTGCTAAAAAGAGTGAGTGTTACTGTTGAAGAAAAGTGAGGAGTCTACAAGGTACTGCATGCCCAAAGATTTTGTGTTGCATTTTTGTGAGTATTAACTTAATTTTTCAGATGTTTCTCTTTTTTTTTTTTAAGGTAAGTCTTTTTTAATATCTCTGTGATGTAAAAAGTCACAAGAACTACTAAACAATTATAGATTAAAGCTGTGAGCAAAATAGGAAACATTGTAGCAGATGATATTGTCATTATGTTTTGAGAAGATTGACCTGGGTAGAGTCACTTTGTGAGTTTTTACGGTTAAGTAGTCTAAACTTTTTACTGAAATACCAGCAGCTTGACATTAAGGTTCTGTGGTCTAATGAAAAAGCACAGTAGTTGTAGTGGAGAACTGCAGAGGAAAAAGTATATAAACTGCCAAAGACTGAGTAGTTGTTAGAAGGTAACAACTAGTACAAGAGAAATGGGAGCAAAGAGAGTATTCCCTTGTACTCCAACAATTGAGTAGGGATTCAGAGGCTTTGTCATGTAGCTTTGATTCAATAATTTGTACTCAGTGCCTTGAGTTCACTGATCACTTCAGTATAATTTTTTGAGTTTGGTATTATCAGACTCAAAATTTAGTTGTACTTTAGTGTACTGAAAATGTTTTTATTTCGCAAGTGTAATTCTTCATCGAAGCTTATTGGCTAAAGGGATTTTTGCCCTTCAAGCACAGGTTTGTAAATAGGCTCACCTGAACATACTGAAACTGAAACTAGTGATAGGAAGTCTATCCTATCAGTAGGATAGACTATAAACCTACAGATAAAACATAAAACCATTTATTAGAGTTTTCCTGATAAAAGCAGTTTCTATTTTGTAGTGGTAAATAATTTCACTTACTGAAGCTTAGTATACTGTTAACTTACAGTGTTCTGTTGCTCCCTTGCCATAACTTTGAAAATTTTAGCATTTGACATTGAAAATAAGTTGATCTTCGACAACTTCTTGCTTGCATTCTACTAGTAAGTGTCAAGTAAGCAATAAGAGCTGGGATCTCTCTTCAAGACAGTGGTAAACTTCACCTTGATTGAATAAGAATTAAATCAGACACTGGACACTTAATTAAAATCTAGCACAGCAGCAGCTGAAACAAATGTGGAAAGTTAATACATTTTTCAGGTTACATCAAGAATTGCCAGGAGAAGAAAATTCTTCTGCGGTATCAATATGATAATGGTTATGTCGCCTTGTGTTATTGCTTCTGAAAGTATTTTCCAACTCTTTAATCACTATGAATCATGTAATTTTATGAATTTTTATGGAGCATTCGTAAGAACTTAAGTCAAAACCAGCGTCATTATTCCACTTCTATTGGTAATGTTGCCAAATGCAGTGCTTATTGTAATCTCAAGAGAGACAGTTTCCCAGCTATCCTATTCTGGTGCTTGATTAAATAAAAAAATTAAGAAATCAAAGCAGTGCTATGCACAGTTTTAACAATCATGAAATCTTCATGAAATCTCTTATATCTTTGTCACTCATTCTAGTGAAGAAGGATGAAGGGTTTTTTTTCCTTATTGAGATGAGCTTTTTAATATGGAAGCCAGTGTTTAAGACCAAAATGTGTAAAAAAAAAAAAAAAAACAAACTTCACATTTGAATAATTTTGTAAATGTAGAAAGGAGACCTGGGGATCCTGAACTACACAGAACTGTAATATTCAGGAGGCAGCTTAGCTGGTAGATGTAGCAGACAAGTGATTGTAGGATGTTGTTCAAGGCCAATTTATTATTCAAATTCAGATAAGAATGGTCCTTATCCAGTATTGTAGCTGCAAGGACCCATGTTTTCATGCACAGGCAAATAAGAGACATGCTGAGATGTTTCCATAGTGATTCTTTTTTAGGATGAAGTGATGATGTCTTAGAGTTCTTTGAAGTATGTCTAGCTTCAAGGGAAGACTTCAGCAAAACACTTGCCCAGAGATGCTGTGGTTTCATGCTGACTATGGGGCACAGAAGCCTTTTGCAGCTGTGATGCAGTTGGATAATCCAGCTGCATCCAAGCTCTATCATACTGAAACTCATACATGCACAATTTTCCATTATGTCCTTTTTGGGGAGAGGAACAAGATCAGAAGGAAGCTCAGCATGTTTGAATAATCAGAAGACCAGCACTTCAGGTGCTTTGCACAAGCCTACCAGTATAGAGGTGAACTCTGCTGTCTGGCTACCCACTGAATTACAGGGTTGTCGTGTCTAATGTAATGTGGATTAAGCACCACATTTATTTAACTCATTTAGTAGAATCTAACTGATAAATCTTGCAATTTAACGTTGATACTGCACAGTAAAACACCCGCATCAGCCCAGTCTTTAAACGTGTGCTTAACTTTGCAGCCTTGTGATTAAGGTTGTGGACTGGGACACTGAAGAGCTGGGTTCAGTTCCTGCTCTAGTACAGTCATCCAGTGGGATACAGGGTAAGTCACTAGGCCCCAATTTTTTTGAGCTGTATAGGTTTGTCTCTGCTCAGCTATGCCACATCTGTCTAATTAAGATCTAAGGTATCATTTATATATATGATATAAAACCTGTGTACTGTTGGCTGTCAATGAATTGTATGAGCAGATTTTTGAAGACAATGATGCCAAAGCCTCTCACTTGCAATGTAAATTCTATCTTGCAGAAATTTTGAGGGTAAATCAGGGCTGTGTAATGGTTTTTGTGTTATATGTTCTTAAGACAGATAGTTCCCCTCATTTTTGAATGTGGTTGTTGCTCTGTTCCTTAGTTTTCCTCACATTTACCTCTTTCTGTCTCTTTTCTTAATAGAAAGTAAGTCCTTTGCATTCTTTCCATTAAGTGCACATAGAAGATGAACTGCAAGAGACACCAAAGTACTGAATGTCGCTGCTACCTCAGTAAAAACAATGCTTCAGTAGACACTGTAGTGTGCTGAAATGGGTAGATAGACCATCATGTTTGGTTCTATGAAGGGAGTATTGTGACCTCAAAACAGGTATATTTTTCAGAGCCTGACATAGCTATTGACCAAATGCTGCTCAGACAATATCGTTGCATAGCATATTATCGCGTCTTGGAAATAAAACATGGGAGCTACTTCATTGATAACATAGCCTGTAGACTGTGAGGTACATGAGATTAATATTCTTTGGCTGGTGCACCAGTAGTTTTTCATAGAATTGTTTGGTTTAGAAAGGACCTTGAAAACCATCCAGTTCCAACTGCCCTGCTATAGGCAAGGAACCTTCCACTAGACCAGGTTACTCAGAGGCCCATCCAATTGGTCTTGAACAATTCTAGGAATGGGGAGTTCCAAACCTCCCTGTGCAACCTGTTCCAGTACCTCACCAACCTTATAGTAAAGATTTTCTTCCTAATACCTAACCTAAACCTACCCTCTTTCAGCTGAAGGCCATTCTGCCTTGTCTTGTCACTACACGGCCTTATTAAAGATCTCCAGCTCTCTTGTAGGCCCGCTTTAGGTACTGCTATAAGGTTCTATAAGGTCTTTCTAGAACTTTCTCTTCTCCAGACTGAATAACCCCAACTTTCCTAGGTCTGTGTTTCAGGCCTGTGACCAGCTTGGTGCCTCTAGACTCATTCCAGTAGGTCAACGTCTTGTGTTGGGGCCCCCAATTTTCTCAGACTCTATTTTTTTTTTCCCCTCCACTAGTCTTGGACTCAAGACTGGAGTTAGTCCATGATTAATATCTTTGGAAGATCTTTGTAATGGAAGGGGATGTCCAATTAGTGTGTACTGCATGAGGAGCAAAATAGCTAGTGGACCTAAATGAGAATGAATGCTACCAGAACATCTGAGACCTCCTGCACAGTCTAGGAAAGTTTAACTTTTCTAAAGTAAACTGTATTCCATGAGATAAACTGCCCACTAAGGATATGAAAATGCCAATGTATTTTGATAGATTCCTAAAAAAGCCCTAGAAAGTTGACCCTGAATGAGGGAACTTGAAGTAGGACTTAGCTGGAGTTGAGGATAAATCCCAAATTGTTTTCTGAACTTTGCTCAGCTTCTCTCTCATCACAGAGATGAAGAGACTGATTATACAAGTTAGCAGCTCTGAACCTAAGCTTCTGAGGTCTTTAGATCTTTGCTTTGTAGCTTGCTTCAACATGCTGCAGTCTGCATCTCTCAGATGCTTTTCTGTAGCCTTACAATAGTTTCAAACAGAAGTTCTAAGCCCTTTGAGTTAGTTGTCCGGCACAGCAGTCTATATTGCAGCATAAGAGCCACACAAAGTCAGGTGCTACGTTGCTTATTGCTGAGTCCTGCACGTTTTGTTAGATCTGGTACTAAATACTCCACAACACTGAGGAGGAAGTTAGGCTCGGAACCTGTTAGGACTCTTAGTATATGGGTATATTTGCTTGCAATCAGACTTACTGAAATAAATGGAGATACATCCTTAAGTTAGAATTGTGTATGATCAGCTCCTGGGAATAAGACCCTAAAAAGAGGAATTGCTTTTTATGTGTATGTTTATGTAAAGGTGAAGTGACAATTGCATTTTCAAATATGCCTTGAAAAGAAGAGGGTTGGGGAGTACTGCAAGATACAGATCTACAATACTCCATTTCGCTTCCATCTCATGTTTCTATTTTCTGTCTGGAACCTAGTAGCAACAGGCTGATACAGTTTTCTTGCTTAGCTAGGTAGCCTCATCATTATGTACAGTTTGAAATCCCCTTTTTGAGCATCTGAGAAATGAAGAAATCAAGAGAGATCTTCTGAAACCTCTTACGATTGAAGCTCAGAGTGTTGTATACAGAATGTTTTCTATATTTCCTTCATATTCAGTCTTGCTGCTCTGTCCCAAGTCAAGCTGTAAGGTTTTCTAAGAAATGTTGATTCAGTTCCTGATCATTCTATATTTCTAAAAAGTTTGATTGAATGTCCAAAATTTCAAACAAATAAACAACTCATTTCAGTAATATCTCACTTTCAGTAAGGCTTGCCTCAAACATGTTACAGTGCTTTATAAATTAGGTGTCTCTGGGTTTTTGATATCTTACAAGACTTATGACCAAGGTTCAGGTAAAATCACTCTTGCATGTGATCAAAAAAGATTTGCAATGAAGGACAGTAATTCAAATTTGAAGCTATTAGGAGTTTTCACATTTGTTCTGTCAAGTTCTGACTATTCTTCCATTTACTCTGATTTATACTTTGTTCTCCTCCTAGGTGCCTATCTTGTGCCATACTTAATCTTGCTACTGATAATAGGGATTCCACTCTTTTTCTTGGAGCTTGCTGTCGGGCAGAGGATCCGCCGAGGGAGTATTGGTGTGTGGAATTATATCAGCCCCAAACTTGGAGGAATCGGATTTGCAAGCTGCGTAGTAAGTTTTTTAACATTGTGTCATTTACTTTCAGATGTTATGATTTAGACTTCCTGTTTTGCCGCAGGGAAAGGCCACTGATTTTTAGCTAGGCACCAAGGTCAGTTCACAGTGTTTTTGAAGATCTTAGAACTTGAATTGATACATTAAAAATGTTGATATATATGTGTCTGTTAAATCAGTCAACTTGCATTTTGTGATTCTCTTGAAATTAGGAACAGGATAGTCTTCTGGAAGAAAATGCCTGTAAAAGTATAGGTGTAACATGATAAATATGAAGAAAAGTGAAAATTTAGAAAATACTTTAATGGGATGAATCATTCCCTTCTTCTTCTGACTAAGTTGAAATAAACTTAGGTTCAATGGCTGATGTACAGAAACATGCAGAAGTTCAGCAGGGATTTTTTTATTTACTTCGTAAATGTAACTTTTTGGTTGCTTTTTTTCCTTTTTATTAGGTATGCTTCTTTGTGGCCCTGTACTACAATGTCATTATTGGATGGAGCCTGTTTTACTTTTCCCAGTCTTTTCAGCATCCGTTACCATGGGACCAATGTCCTTTAGTTAAAAATGCATCTCATACCTGTAAGTCTGTGTTAACATAAGGTTCTTAAAAATCATATAAAATATGTAAAATTTGAGATTTTTGAGCAAAAAGGTGACAAAATACAATTCAAAAAGATAATTGTGTGCAAAAGTGTTCCTGGCAAAACTGGTTTTCTATCTTAATAAGATGTCATATAATACTTGAAAAAATACAACAGAAGCTTAATCTAAGACAAACACACTGTATTTGGAAAGAAGCATCACTGTCAACAGCATTTTAAAGAATAGTGGAATTAGGTGAATGCTATTTAGTATGTTGCAGAAAAAACTGATTTCTTTTTTTCCGATGTTGATATTACCTTTTATACTTACTTGGTGAAAAATGGAAAACTGCAAATATCAATGAAATGCAAGTGATAAAAACACTGTTTTCTTTGTAAATGAACAGAAATGAAATAATCAGGCATTGGATTTTTGCTGTAATGAGATGATCTCTTATGGACATATTCTATAACAGCATGAAAAGTGCCTTATCCCTTGGGTTTGGTTATCTTATAACAGTATACATTTTGTATTATTAGTGCTATTGAAATGTGTATTATTTCTTTTTTTAATTTCCTTTTTTCCCAGATTCTAAATTTTCTTTAATTATCTTTTGTGGGTTTATTTGCCACTTGAATAAAGAACAACCAGGGACATTTGGAAAGTTGTACCTTTTCGTAGTGTCTTTTCCAGAGTTGCTTGCTTCAGTTATTGTACAGAAATAGTACTTTTGAATGTTGACACAGTCAAATGGATTGTATTTCACAAGGTATTGTCCATTAATCAAGCAGCAGTGACTGTTTATGTACTCTTATCCTGCCTAAATGAGACTCAATGTGTCAGCCTAACTTCAGCAGAGGCCATCTTAACTAAGCTTAAAAAAAGAAACATTTGTATTTGATAATATCTTACCATTTTAATAGGTTATTTCGGTGAAGATCTGACATCTGTGTTAGGTTTCTTAGAAATTGTATATTTTTCCCTTTTTTTCCATTAATTATCTTGACTCAGGCCCTAGCTTACATATATAGTTGATTGTCAGGTATAAATAATTTATAAAGAAATTAAGTAAATGTTTTCTCTGAAGAAAACTTTCTATTTATGTTTTATATGTCTAGATAATTTCTTAAACTCTTTGGTAACATGAGTATAACAGAATTACAGTATAATCAAAAGAATCATTTCTAGAATATACATAGCAACTTTCATTAAACATATCTATGGAGGAACCATTTATTTCCTTTTCTCGTAACTTTGGTATCATTATGTTATTATTTTGTAGTTTATAATAGTAATTAAGTCCCTTTTTGAGTGTCATATCAAAGTGGACACAATCGACGATTTGTTTTACATTTGTCTTCAAATTTGTGTTCATTGCAGAGAGATAGTTTTCATAGTGTGCAACTCATGGTATCACATGCAGATAATGCAGTCTTATGTGTGATAAATGGAATGTATGTCTTCATCTAAGTCTGCCTACTATTTAGTTCTGAAGTGAGAAATAACTTCTGCCTTGGAGTAGGATTAACCATGATGCTGAGGAATACATTATCCCAAAAGGGTGTTTTAAAAGATATACCCAGAACCTTTCACTGATAGCAGTCATTTTCTTTTAGACGATGTCTTAAGACTATTTTGTGGGTTTAGTTTTTTAATAAATGGTGATGGCACAAATAGAAATATTTAGAAGTGGTAGAACACTGCTATGAATTATCTCTCCTGAACGCATTCTTTACTTGCTAACATCTCTTTGACAGTTGTGGAGCCAGAGTGTGAAAAAAGTTCTGCAACCACTTATTACTGGTACAGAGAAGCACTGAATATTTCCAGCTCTCTGTCAGAGAGTGGGGGTTTAAATTGGAAGATGACTATCTGCTTGCTGGCTGCCTGGGTCATGGTCTGCTTAGCCATGATCAAAGGCATTCAGTCTTCAGGCAAAGTGAGTATACTGTTTACCTGCATGACATTGTGTTACTTCGAAGCATTTCAGGACGTTTCTGTTCACCAAACCCTCTGTTTACACTCATGAAATCTGTTGGAGCAGGTTAAGTGCTGTGACTCACCCCTGTATTTGTATAATCTCAAGTAGGGGAATGTTAGCAGTTAAGCCTTAAAATTCTAGCAATTTTATTGGAAATGGTAGTAATTTAATGGGAATTGAGATCTGAAGAATCATTTTACTTCTCATCAGCATGATTGTTGCATGTAACTGTACCTCAGCTTTATTGTGCAGCATAAGTCTGTGTGTTTTGAGTGTCTAAGGACATGGGTTTCCATGTGTACTCACAGTATGACTGCAGTGCACCCACATATGCATGCTTCTGTCATTAACATAGCTGCTTTCCAGGATTCTGGATTGTTTATTTTGGCTAATCACTTACCATCCCTTTGCATCTGAGTACTGTTGTCTTCTTTCCTTTGCATGCAGCCAGCTGAATTGGCTGGTGAAAGATTTGCTAGATCTATTGATCTCAGTGGGATTTTCAGAGGAAAAACAATTTGTTCCAATAGCAAAAGTATTTGCTATTAAAAAGTTTGGCACTGACATGCAAATGTCTGTGACATCCTTAGAGCATGTCAGTTAAAGAAACAAGTAGCAAGTTTAACTAGTGAATCATTTCACTAAACTTCATAGAAGAAATTTTATTTTCAGTGTTGGGTAATGAAAGATCAAATTTGATTACTATTTTTTGTTGTTCTGACAGTAAGCATTACTTAGTGATTGAATTCATTGGTTATGTACTTTCTATTGATTCTTGTCGCCTTTCCTTCTGAAGACAAAATGAGCTACTATTCACACTGCATACCTTTACCATACCCACTCAAAGTGCTTTTGTAAAGAGAAGCATTTCTGCCACAGTTTACTTCTGTCTTTGTTGTCATTTCATTGAATTCATACTGAATTTCCCTGGAAGTCCAGTGGTTCTTTATCAGTTAGTGATAAATTTATCAGGCAGTTGTATTGTTTTTGTACAGTACAGAATTTAATTTCTTTTGTAACCATGTGATTTTGCTTTCTTCTGCAGAGACAAGGGGAATGGGAAATGTTCTGCGTATTTCTTAGAACATATGATTATAAATTCAGTCATATATCCAAAGGATACTGAGTAGTGAATGAAGCTATTGAAAAGAAAGTCCATGTTAAATGTCATGTTACATTTTTTCCTACCTTCTTATATTTCAGATCATGTATTTTAGTTCCCTTTTTCCATATGTGGTACTTTTATGCTTTCTGATCAGAGGACTGCTCCTTAATGGGTCAGTGGATGGAATTCGTCACATGTTCACCCCTAAGGTATGTACTTAATTTCTGTTTGCAGAGTGTTAAAGTTTCAGTGGCAATTTGGCCATTTATGAATGTTCTCAGTTAAACTTATTGTCTTCATAGAACATTTGGCTGCTTTTCTGTTTGCTTAAATTGCAAAATTGTTCTTTACCTCAGTAGCACAATACCAAGCCCTAAAGTCCGAAGGCTCTAGGTGTTCCAAGGGTCTGTAGAGTTACCTCCCTCGGGTGAGGGTTCCCAGAGTTATACGCCTCTACAAAGCTAAGCAACTGAGCCTGCAATTTAGAGGATTCAGGATGTTTAGAGAGCTCTAAATACTGAAAAGAGAAGTGAATCTTCAATCTTGCCATTTTCTAACATTGAAATGTCTGTTTCTGGGATGTCAGTGCCTTACTTTGAACTGTCATGGCATACATAATTATGTTGTCCCTTTTGAAAAAGAACATTCTTTTTCTTCCTTTTTAGAAATAAATTAAAGCTGTTTACATAGTAGCTCAAAGTACAGGAGACCTGTATTTAATAGTAAAGCAGTGTAAGCACTGTCCACTCAGCTTTCCTTATCAATTTTCTTATGACGTGACAAGATAGCAGCAGTTCTGAGCATATATTTTTTGCTGCCAATGTTTTTACCAGGAATGTGCCTTACACAGCTTTAGATTTTCTAACTATGGAGGGGATAAGGGATGTTATGAATCATTGTTTAGCTTGAAGATCTAAATTCTGCCCACACCTATCTCAAATGCTCGCAGCTACATCTGTACTATAGGAATAGCATGTTTGAATAGTCAGAGCCATACTCAGGAATGTATAATGCTGGGCTTCATATTGTGTTGTGAAACTGACTTTCCAACAAGTCCCCTTCACAATACAGTTAAGAAGAACAGGACTATTCTTTCAAAAATTAAAGCTAAATAATAAAATAATCAAAATCAATGCACATAGTGGCTAATGCCAGATGACAGGGTGTTGTCAGGTGTTTTGATTCCAGGTGTTTTGAGTCTGGAGAACTGTCATCCTATAAAAATGGCCTTTTTCAGCTCTCACGTTGATGCAGTCATGTTCCACTTCACTCACAGTCACTGCTTTAGAGAGTCATGCTTGTGCAGGAACTTGCAGGCTGCTCAGGCAAATTTGGGAAACCTGAGAAAGAGAGAAATGTAATGCCTACTAACAAGAGAAAGTCTAAAGCAGGGGTGAAATACAGACCTCTACAAGATATAATTTGGTTTCTCAACCACAGTGTTAATACTTTTTTTGACTGGAGAAGTACCACTAGATACTGAGGGAAAAAAAATAGAAAAACTCCCCTTGGATACCAACACCTCTTCAGTATTCACTACTTCGTCTGAGTTAGACTTAAAATAAATTGCAGCTGATGCTTACTTTACAGTTATGTTATACTTAATTATACAATTGTTTCAACTGTTCAGGTAAATTATATCAAGCAGAAAATTGTTCTTAATTTATTCTGCCAGTTTCTAGTTCTGTATCAAAATTTAAGGTGTGATTTAAATTTGAAGTTAGGAGACCTGTATGTCACATGTATTGTACATGACTATAAACCTTAAAAAGTATTTCCATTATAATGTTTTGTACTTGAGCACTAATTTGGGCTGTAGGTTCATATAAGACTACCTGAAGAAGTTTAGACTCCCCCACCTGTTGTTTCATTCACTCCACTGTGCTAACACTTTATATGGGCAGCCAGACTATAAAAAGGAATGCTAAACCAATCTAGCATGAAAATTATTCAGGTAGATAGATGTGAGAGGGGAGGGAACAACATCCTTTCAGCCCAGTTAGCTGAGAAAATGACCACATTTTGAGCACAGATGATCTCAGCAAATTCCTGTAAGAGTTATGCCAGTGTGGGAGAGAACTGGCACACATTGGTGCAGGTGTGAGAGTATAGGACTGATGTAGAAGGGGAGAATTTCTCTGTTTGGCATGGTTGTTGAACACAGCAGAAATTCTAAATAAGAAACTTCATGGAAAACCTAAAGAAAGGTATATAAAAAGCCCATTTAAATCAACTACTGCAATTAAAATATTGGATTATATGAAGCTAAAGTACAGAGATACCTAATAGCAAATCAATTGCAAGTTTATTTTGGAAGTCTGGGCTATGTGTACCCGAGAACGCACTACTTTTGATGGTACCAAATAATACATTGTAGAAAGCGAGAAGTGTTTCGGTATTTCAAACATTTACGAATTTGGTACAGTTACGAATGTTGCTCGATCTCCCTCTGGTGGGAAATCTGTGGCATGACCGTGTGATACAGAGGTTGAACTACATGCAATAGCTACTTGTGCATTGTAATTATAATCAAAATCGTGAGTCAGGAATACATTTATTGTCATAAACACCTTTGCTTTTCCCAATTATATTGTATTTCAGCTATATATAAGTGAATAAAGAAGGTATCTGCTACCTATCTGTAATAAATATTATATCTTCATGGGAAACTGACATTTTATTCAAAACGTTATAACAATAGGAGATATATTTCTTCTTAGCGTAAGACAGTCAGTCTAATAATGCTTGCATCTCTGCTGATGCTTTTTTGTTTTAATTTTTTGAATAAACCTAGGGCTTAAAAAAAATAAAAATTACATTCATTAATGGAGGCCCTGAGTCAGCTTGGCAAAATCTAATGTTTAAATTTGACATGTACTTCCTTACTTCTTTTTTGTGATTCAGTACCTAGAAGAATTTGAGATAGACAGATAATGACTCATAACTTTGTAACAAAGTTATTTTTTTGAAGGAGCAATACAGTTGATCTGAGTGAGCAACACTGTTCAATTTTTTGATAAAAGACTTAGCTGCCCCTGAAGTACATGACCTATTTAGCATAGGCTTAAGTTCAAGGCATCTGACTTTAGAGATTTGATTCATGGACTATACAGCTTGTGGTGGCCAGCGTTCATTTCCTATATTTCATTTTGCTTTACTTACTTGCATGTAATAGGATTCCATATAAGCATGTATATCTCATGTTCACCTTTTTTTTTTGTTTGTTTGAAAAGTAACAACAAAGCAGCTTTAATCATACTCATTGCATTTATTAAGAGGGTTTATCAATCTAAAATACATCTTAAGTCTAACAGAAGTCAGTACATATACTGTAAATAAAAGATAGTTAATACTGTAAAAAAAATAAGTTCTCTATTATTTCTCAGCATAACTAGCTACTATTTCAGTTACATAGCTCCAGTAGTGTCTTGTTGTTGGGATCACACTGTATAGCATGTTTCTCTTTGATGTTTAGATAATATAAAATAAATAGAAATTCTGGCCCATAAGTTTTCCAACTTTAGGTGTCGCATTCAGCTTTCATTTCATCATAATGAAAATACATTTGTGGTGGAGTATTAGCATTTTATGATGTAGGGTTTTTTTCTGTTGTTTTTTCATATAATAGAAATGCAATTTATAGCTGACATATATTATATCTAATTTCAAACAGCTTGAAATAATGCTGGAGCCCAAGGTCTGGAGAGAAGCTGCTACTCAGGTGTTCTTTGCCTTAGGGCTTGGATTTGGTGGAGTCATTGCCTTTTCAAGCTACAACAAGAGAGACAACAACTGCCATTTTGATGCTGTACTGGTGTCCTTCATCAATTTTTTCACTTCTGTGCTGGCAACTTTGGTGGTGTTTGCAGTGCTGGGCTTCAAAGCTAATATCATAAATGAAAAATGTGTTATCCAGTATGAATATCCATTTATTTTTTAAAAATTTTTTATGCTTTATTTCATTTATGAGCTAACACAGATCACTGACTTTGATCTCTGTGTTTTATTGTGTTTTACAGAAATTCAGAGAAGATTTTAAAACTTTTGAAAATGGGCAATCTCAGCCAGGATATGATCCCACATCATATCAATTTCTCAAGCATTACAGCAGAAGATTACAATTTAGTTTATGACATTATACAGAAAGTTAAAGAAGAAGAGTTTGATTCTCTTGGTCTGAAATCTTGTCAAATTGAAGATGAGCTTAACAAGGTAGGGTCATTAAGTCTTGAATACAGAGATTATGAACAGATGGGTACTTGTAAGCCTGGAACAAGTTACACTGTGAAGTGTACCTGTGTACACAGAGTATCAGTGCAGCGTACCTGTGAGCCGGGCACCTGTGAAGACCTGGATGAAAACATGGTCACATTCCTGCTCACTTGAGGACTTTTGGGTCTGACATCTTAAAAGTCTTCACTGATTTATAATATATTTTGATCATTGTATCATTCTTCTCAGGAGGTGATAAGTTTTTAAAGCTCTGTTTTTTAGAAGAATTGAGCATGAGGATTTTTCCAAAGACTAAACAGAGGTGCTACCTATTCAGTGTCTCAGATTGTAATCTAATGTTAAGATACAATTATTAGATAAAAATACTGTTTCACTGAAAGTAAAAAATTATTCTCTACTTATTAGGTAGTTGTTTAATGAGTATCATCCTGTTTTGAAATCTTACAGTATGCCAAATATATAACAGAAATTATAGCTGTAGAGAGGCAATTGCAGATTGAAACACTGACTCCTATATAGTTGCACCAGCATCTGAAGATAAAATATAAAATTAGTGACTTAGGCTTCAGAAGTTTGTATACTATTCCCACTGTTTAAATTTGAAACAAAAGTATAGGAATTAAATCCTTTGTATGCTTGCTGGAGAAAACAGGGTGTATTTTGTACTAGTCCTGTATAGTAGCTCTCATGCAAAATTATCAATGTAAGAGAGAAAGAAGTACTGATTGGACATGAGAGGAAAATTTTTCATAATGAGAGCAAGCAGCCATTGGACTAATCTCTCCATGGAAGGGATGGTTTCCACAACACTGGACACTTAAAGTTCAGCTGTACAGGGTGCTAGGCCATCTTTTCTAGACTGCTTTTGCCAAGCAAGTTTGGACCAGATGATCCTTGAGATGCTTTCAAACCTAGTAATCTGTGATCATGTGAAAGAATTGTGTTAATGCCAATCAGCTAACAAATTCTCATGTTTCAGTAAATAGTATTAATTGGAAGAATTGCATATTAGATAGCAACTTCCCACTCTGCCTTCGAGATGCAATCAATGACACTGTATGAACACAAAGTCAGACTTGTCAGGCTGTCACACTACCAAAAAAACAAAAAACAAATTCGTGAATAATGACATAATGTTTTTTTCTCACTGACAGGCAGTTCAAGGAACTGGTTTAGCTTTTATTGCATTTACAGAAGCGATGACCCACTTCCCTGCTTCTCCCTTCTGGTCAGTCATGTTCTTTCTCATGTTAGTAAATTTGGGACTTGGAAGTATGTTTGGAACCATTGAAGGCATTATCACACCCATTGTTGATACCTTCAAAGTCAGGAAAGAAATTCTTACTGGTGAGTTACACAAATTTCTTTTCTCCATAGAGCAGTAAGCTGAATTTTTTTTTGACTGTATGAATTCTTTTTTTTTCTTCTTTTTGTTTTTTTTTGACATGGAGGTTTACAGAGTATTTTACAGAGCAGTAAATCACTGTATTCCCAACTGTACTTCCATGCACTGGCACATTAATATCTGCCAGTAAAACCTTTTCCGGAATCTTATAGTAGCATAAACACCCTAAAACTTAAATTTTAATGGAGGACTAATTTCTGTTTCAAGTTTCTGTATGGTCAGTCCTTTTGGGCTCTTCCAGAATACTTCCTATTCCAGCCTGTGTCACACATTGGAGAAACAAAGGAAAAGGAAAGAATGAAAATACATTGCAAATACTATAAATTATTCTTAAGTAGGCCAAATGAAATCTTAATTTATGATGAAATTTTTATTATGCTAAAATCAGTACAGTTACTCTCTAGAGAAACATATTTTTCCCTGTTAAATGTTTATAAAGTCTTAAACAAGACGTCTAGTTGTTTTGTTTGGGGGTTTTTTATTGCTTAAATGCCCCAAGTTAATTGAGGCATGTTTATGTAGTTCTGACTGTTAGGGATTTCTCTTTTTTATATAAAACACCAGCAAAAGTGTGAAAGCTAGATTTCTGAAAACCTTCAGGACAGCTGCAAGGGACTTGGTGTGTTATCCACAAATTCAGATTCAATATTAATACCTGTGAAAGGTGGGATAGAAAATAAAAAAAATGAAAAAGGTGCTTCAATATTATCTAACTTTATGAAGGAAATAATGAACTCTGTGAGAGAAATAATAATGCATATTGTAAGAGTTAACCCCTGATGCAGCAGAGCACTGCTTTTTTCCCAACTGCTTTCCTTACCTTTCTTAGATAACAAGTAATATTTGATTGATTAAAAAATCAAATTCTTCAAAAAGATAAATCAACTGATTTTTCAGAAGTCCTAAATTGGTGGTCTTTTGGGGTTTTTTTATAATAAGGTCTTAAATTCTTGCTACAAGAATTAGAAATTAGATGTTCTTCCAAAGTATGTATGCAAATACCATGATACATAGTCATTACACAGGAGTAATGGAGCATTTTACAGTAACTCCTTGTTACTCTGTTTGACCAAGAAAAAAAAATTAAGATGAAGGAATATTCAAGAACTGCCTTTCTCTTGTAATTTTTTAAAGTCGTGTGCATGCATGATTTTAGCTAAACGCAGTTGTACTCAAAAGATTACAACTTGATAAGGTGGTTTTATAATTAACTTATAGGAATGAAATATCTGGATCATTTTTCATGCAGTATTGGTGGCATTTAACAAGGATTACGGCTGCAATAAGTTTTGTGCTTACAAGACAAAAACTTCCAACATTTACAGAATTGTAAGCACTTTTGCAACTCTTTGGTTCCAGTTAACTCCCTTTTGAGTTCAGGGAAACCAGCTCAAATGCTTAAAGTTATTTTGTGTTCAACACATTGTTCAGAGTGGTGTGAAGTTCAGAAAGTTATTCCAGTAACAGTTCCTACAAGGTTCAAAAAAGTGATTAGTCTTCTACCACTGTATTTGAAACAGTGTCATTGTCTTACTTTCAGTACTATAATTAATAATAATTGATTATCTTGGATTTATCCAATGGGTGTATTCTGTAAAGATATTTTATATTTTGACCCAGGTTATTTTCACCATATTTTGGAGTACTTAGGTGCATCCTTAGCCTAAGTTCCCTGTGAGGAAAAAGAAATGGGCACTTTAACTGGAAGAATCAGTCTTACTGATGCTCAGCCTACAATTGATTTCACAATTTATTGAAAATTGACTTAATTTATGTCTACTTAAGTATAAGTCCTGATACTGATGAATTTGGTGGAGAAAATTATACTAAGATCCATTATGCAGGATCAACCTTTCAAGAAATATATTTTGGCTTGTTCGTAAAGAAGGGACAGAAATGTTGCTTAATGTACCAATACATTTAGACAGATCTTAACAGAACTTCATGCAGGGAATTACATTTTAGGGGAAGTCTATTCAGCCTTCCTATTTTTTAGAATCATAGTCTGAAACTTTTTAATTTTATTTTTTTCCCTATGTTTTCACTTCTATTTTCTGTTCACTTCTGAATTCCAAAAAGTGAACTGGTGTCCAGTTAACATGATGTGAAATGTTTTCCCCATTGGTTGATTTTACCCTTGCATTCACATTACATTTATAATTACAGAAATAGTCACTTGATTAATCTCTGCTGCTCAATCAGGACTGCTGTAATACAGAAATTCTAGTAATTCTAATTTCATAGCTTTTCCATTTTGTAGGGAAGAGGTAGGATTCCTAACATTCTTAGAATTGAGATCCTCTAAAAAGTAATAATTTATCAATGATACTTAAATGAAATAATGCGTTAGTTCCTCTTTATCTGTGGAACTTTGTTGTAGTTATTGCTCACATTTCTGTCCTTTATTTCAGTCATCTGCTGCTTGGTAGCATTTTTTATTGGCCTGATCTTTGTGCAGCGCTCTGGAAATTATTTTGTGACGATGTTTGATGACTACTCAGCTACTCTGCCCCTGCTTATCGTGGTCATTTTGGAGAATGTTGCAGTCATTCGAATTTATGGAATAGACAAGTAAGTGAAGGAACTGTATCTCTCTGTCCATATCAACACTATTCGTTACAATAATTATTACTATTTTAATTATATTGTATGAAGCATGTGCAATATACACAGAAATACAAGTAAGTAGAAATCGTGTCAATCTGATCTAGAATCTAGTCTGTTACTTGGAACAGGTTTGGAGCAAGATACACTACATGAGGACAGTGTACTGAAACCCAGAGAGTGAGTGTAACAGGTCCAAAAAGAGGAGAATACAGAAAAAAACCCAAAATTAGAGAATTAGAAAGGAGAATGGATATGAAAGTATAGGGAATTTGTATCAACAAAGACATAAAGTGAAAGATTTCAAGAATAACCACGGCCTAATCAGCAGATGCGGGTGAATATTTCAATGCAGTGTGCTAGGCAGGCTGAGAAAGGAACAAAGCAGACTCTAATGGCAGTAAAAAGAAAAAGTTTCAATTTATGAACTAGATTTAGTTTGGGGTGTTGTAGTAATTATTGTTCTTTGCATTAGTTGTGAGAGAGGAGATGATAGCAAAACAAGGTCAAAGCTTACTTGGAAGCAGCACAGTACAATGACGTAAAGTGACCTATTGGTGATGGGTGAAGAGGAATGACCATAAGTCCCTCTTGCTTTTTTTCCTCTTTTTTTTTTTTTTTCTTTTTTGTTTAATTCGTTTTATAACCAAAATCAGCAGAATGTGTTCAGTAAGTGAGATCAATTGTGCCATCCGCAGGTCAAACAGGGCATGCTGTACTAACATGTTGAAGTAGTTAAAGNATGTGTTCAGTAAGTGAGATCAATATGTGCCACACTTAAGGAATGGAAGAGTTTGGATCAAAAATAACTTGTGCTATCCGCAGGTCAAACAGAGCATGCTGTACCAACATGTTGAAGTAGTTAAAACATCTGTGATTCCTTTGCATGGAGAAAAAGTGTGACATAGAATGGGTGGGGTTTCAATTGACTTTTCACTTGTTTGATCTGAGTAATCAGCCAATCCTTCCTCACAATGAAACAAATCTATAAGAAGAAAATGTAATTTTATAGTTTCCAGACATTGTTTCTGGTCTATGCAGGTAGTGCTTGGTCTCCTTGCTCATTAAGGGAGAATTCCAACTTGGACCGCATATATAATCCTACAATTGATCACTTAGATATAAAAACACCATGTAGATTATTTTAACACATGCAACCAAAAGATAAAACAGATGGCCTGGTTATAAGGTTGGTGATGTCCAAGCTTCACTGAATGGAGGTAGACATGCCAAACGTTAGCGGCTTCCTGTGAGGAAGTTGATGTTTAGGCATAGCTAAAATATTGTAATCGTTTGCTTATGACTCACAGTGCAGGCGATTCATGTTTTCAGAAGGAGTTCTGACAGGATACAGTGAAAAGTTAGCAGCTAAATCTCTCATTTGTAGTGACCGCCTGAGTATTTCCTCTGGAGTATTCCTGATATTTCTTCTGATGTATGTTTCTCCAGAATATCCTTCAGGAACCTAGTGATCCAGTTTGCAAAAACTGTCAGGATCAACAGCCTTAGGTTGCCATTGGCTGTGATAATACCCAGGGTTCCTTGTAAATGAAGTTCCATATAAATGTCTTATTAGACTTAAAGTCTTTGATCAGATAGTAGAAAACCAAAGCATAGCATCCAAAGGGATAAAAAAAACGTAATGTGGGAATCTCTGTAGCCAAGAAGGAAAATCTCCTCCTCTGGAATCAGTGCTATTAAGGAGTTTGAGCTAAAGGAGACTTTTAAAAGAGGATAAGTAGGATGGAGACAATGGAAGACTTTAAAGTAAAGATAACAGATTCATGTTCGACTGGAAGAAGAACTGGAGATCTCAGAAGGAGAAGGCTATAGAGGGCACAATCCATTTGTAAATCCAGCTTCTTTTTAATGATGTGTTTTATTTCAGTGTAAACAAACAATAGAATGGCTCAAGCAGTGCAGTTAAAGTTTTTTTCCAAGAGTTTACATGGCAGAAACTTCAGATGTGTAACTACTTTGAAAACATACTTACTGCTCTAAGAGCTTTTTTGAGATGCACATGTCGAAAGGGAGTGGAGCCACAAGGGAGTTAAAACAGTCATTGCTTGCGCACACTCCAAAAGAATTATTTCTAAAAGCATTCTGTGTTTCTGCTGGCTCTGGAACTCCATCATGAGTACAAAAATAGGATTTTTGTTCATGTCATAACTTACGATTTTGAGGAACAAGGAGGCAGTTTTATAGCTTGGCAAAGTTTTATTTCAGCAGCTTATATGATGCAAACCATAGCTTATGCATAAAGTTGGTTTTTTAGACTGCAGCACATGTGTGGGTTCAAAATTAATACTGCACAATCTGTAAGATGTGCTGGTAAACAACGCAGCAGTCAATACAAGAAAATGTGAGAAAGAATCTATAAATAAAAATGAGTTTAAATATCTTCTAGTACAGTCCAGCAACCAGCTTACTAAGTCACTGCACTGTGCAGTGATTCCTTTTGTTCAGATCTGGTCTGAACTAGCAGTGTAAACTCTATTTTTCAGCCCATCAGGTAACTTAAACTACAGCTGTTTCTGTGTATGCATTTTTCCTGTGTGTTGATTCCCTCAGGTTAGGTGCTATCAACTATAGCGCTCAAAATCTCATTGTCTGCATTAACAATTACCTTTTAATGCCTTCACAGATTTATGGAGGACCTGAAGGATATGCTGGGGTTTTCTCCAAGCCAGTATTATTACTACATGTGGAAGTATGTTTCACCATTTGTGTTGACATGTTTGCTGGTAGCTAGCATTGTCCAAATGGGATTAAGTCCTCCTGGTTACAATGCTTGGATTGAAGATACGGTATGTATATAGTATGTATGTGTATATATAGGGTTCGTATGTATATGTAATACCATCATCCTCATAGTGATCATATCTGAAGCATTTGAGAAATACATGAACAGACAAAAAAATTGCAATTAGATATTAAAATCAGTATAAATAATGACATGATTGCTTTTATCTCTAGTAGCTTTGATGCAAAACCAACAATTTTTTGATTTTAGAGTAGTTTTGCTTTAAAATATAACTGGTTGACACAAACCTTTATGCTTTGGGTGACTTTGTTGATGTATGATGAAGAAATTCTTAATGTCGGGAGAGGTTGTTTACATTAATGAAGTCTTATTTTACTGAAGAAAACAGGTGATAACCGCATAAATCATTTCAGATAGCACATTAGGTTTTTTATGTGGAATTAAATATCAAAATTTAGCTATGTCATAATTTTTTTCCTTTTGGAACACATATCCCAGTGTATGTAGCAGCTGTATTAAAATCTGTCTCTGATAAGAACTTGTCAGAGTGAGTGGCAAGACAGTTCTGAGCATTGGCTTCAAAGAGGTTCAGTCCAGGTAACTTGGAAGAGTTCTGCTAATTGTAGGCTCATGAGCCCTCAGCTGTTTCTATGGGCTTTTCGTGCAAAATGGAGAGAGAGAGAAAATGTCAGAGAAATTCATCTCGGGAAAGTTGTCCAAATCACCAGGGGTGAAGTCACAACAAAGACAGGTAAAGGGTAAATACGAGAGGTTGGCTTTCCTATAGGCAGATAGTATGCCTGCCTCTATCCAGACAACTACATGATTCTCAGAAAAGTGTTCTTGTTACATATGATTCTTGCCCTCAAAAATTAGAAAGAGAAATACCTTAGAATACCAAACATGCCATTCCTTTCCACATACAAAATTAGGTGAGCAGAGCCTGTTGGCCCGTGATGCATGGATGCAGTAGAGGCGTGGGGTGTAGTCAGTGCCCCAGTAGATGCGTTATAGTTTACATGAAGTTATGCGAAGTGCAATAACTGAGATGGTCCCTGTCTAGACCAGCCTTTAGCCTACAGAACAAGGGCTAATTTTCCAGGCATAGTTACAGATACCACTGCACACTTGTCTGTTCTGGACATCCTTGGATCCATGGACATTCATGGATCAGGGCACAACTGCAGAGAAATGTAACAAAGCTTGAAGTGCAAATCTTGATTTGTGTGCTGCTAAAGTGCTCTGAACATCTCAGAAACTGTTCAGTGGTGCTTTAGTCCTGCTCACTGGCAGAAAGATAGCAATCCTACATCTCCATGACTCTTCAAATTTGAGATCTGTAGTGGTGCCCACACTGTGGGTGCAGGGTAACAAAAGGGTGAGTATGTGCTTGAAAATCACAGACCTCAGTGAAGACTGCAGGTTTTTGGTTTTTTTTCTGGTAAAGGTGTATTAATAGTTTTTCTGTTGTGTTTCTCAGGCAATGGAAGAGTTCCACAGCTATCCGATGTGGGCAATGATCGTATGTATATCTTTGATGGTGTTGGCCATACTGCCAGTCCCAATAGTCTTCATGGTGCGCCGTTGCAACCTTATCGATGACAGTTCTGGTAGTTTGGCATCTGTATCCTACAAAAGAGGTCGGATAATAAAGGAACCTGTTAATCTGGAGGGAGATAATACGAGTCTGATTCATGGGAAGAGTCCAAGTGAAGTGCCGTCTCCAAATTTCGGCAAAAACATATATCGAAAACAGACTGGATCACCAGCTCTGGACACTGCTCCAAATGGACGTTATGGTATTGGGTACCTGATGGCAGATATGCCTGACATGCCAGAGTCTGATTTGTAACTACAGAAAAAAAAGTGCTGTTTGTTTCTCTCGCTGATCACGGCCCTGCTACGAGAAGTGCTCAGCTTCACTTACTATGGTGCGATCTCAGGTGCTTCATAGCGACAGTCTTAAAAAAGTTACGACTGTACGTACTGGTTGAGAAAACTCCCTTTGGATTAATTCTCTGAGTTTTTATTTGCACTGAAGGAAACACATTTGAATTCAATGGCAGCCTACATCTGCCAGCATAGCCAACAATTTGATTTTTTAATTAATTTCTAAATTTAAAGTTTTCTATTTCTGAAGCCCAGGTCTCACTCAAATGATAAAATATTTCTGAGGTTATATCATTGAAAATCCTTTTTTTTCTGCTGAATTTCATTGACTTCCAAGTATTAATGGTGAGCTCAGTAGTAGTTCACCAAACCCATGTTGGTGTAAACACCTGTATATACCTTATGTAGATATGCTGTACTTATTTTATTAGCACTGATAATTACTTAGGCTATTAGCTGAGTAAAAAACAAACCTGCAAACTATTTTCTTATGTAATAGCTGTATAGAGCAATAGTATTAGAAAATCAAGGAGTAGACTTATAGGAAGGCGATCAAAGATTCCCTGTTCACTGGGGACTGCATAAACTGTGGCTGTATATTTTGTGTAAAATATTTGCTTTTTCAGTGTGAAAACAATGTTAGAGTGAGTCACTCCAAGAATCTTAAGGATTGTGCAGATTCTGCATTTTTTTCTATGCTGTGTGCCTAAAAAAGACCTTGATATTTATTGTGGTTACAAGATTACATATATATTATATTTATATAATATACTTGTAATGTAAATATGTATATTATTCTGTATGTAATTGTTTCAAAAGTTGAAGCAAGATGGCTTTTTTTAATTAGTCTCCTTCAGTTTTGCTTCTGTTTTATGCAGATAATTTTTTTCAGTCAGTAATTGTTAAGAACTGTATGGCATTACATTTTAACCTACGAATAAAGAGATTGATAAGGTATTTCTCTGTGATGTCCTAATACACTTATTATAACACAGCCTGCTTTTTCCTCGTCTGGACTGTCTGAAAGAATGGCATTTACCAGATGAATACAGATGCTATAAGAACTTGAAAACAAAAAATCAGTCATCTTAATAAACTATTGGGCAGGGCCATTTACTGTGAATACGGGGTCTGATGTTGCATTGTAAGCTGGCAGGATACTCTGGAAGCTGGTACGTGATCTACTCCTTACCTTAAAGTGTTTTAAAATTAGGCATAAATTCTGACTTCGCTACCCCTAATAAGCAAGAGGCAGAACCTACTTAACATTGTCCCAGCATCAACGAACCAGATTAATTCATCTGAGGTAAATGCAGGTCTCTGAAGCTCAAGAGTTTGTGTCTCAAGAGTACAGTTTTGAGCATGTCATTGTAGAAAAGCTATGTCAAATAAATGGAAAGGTACAAAATCTTAAACCAAAGCACTTTAGCAACTTGATAAAATTCCTTATGGATAACTCTTTTGTCACAGGAGAACAATCCCAGATAATGTCCCACTTCTAATCTGAGAGTTTTTGAAATAATTTCCATGGTCTGAAAGTTGAACTAGTAGCATGAGTTGACAAAAAGCTGTATTTAATTATCAGGCTTATTTTACATGTGATAGAAATTGTACACATAAAAAAGCATTTAAAGCAGTCCTCTACAGTGCACATATTGAAGCATATGGGGTAGAGCTGGCATAATTTAGGTTGTTCTTTGATGTATTGGCGATATTAGCATGTATGTAATGGATCACCATTAGAGCAAGCAGGTACAAAATGTTCCTGCTGTGGCAGAGCAGCAGCAAACTTCCACCATCATACCGCATCAGGCTTCTAAAATGACTGTTCGGGGTAGTTGCCATGCATCCCTCTGTGCTCAGTCCACAGAATTCTGTTCTTACAGACAAGTTTCCTGTACTGACAGGTGCTTTTACTTACATAGACCCTAGTTTTCAATGTGAAGTCGTGGTCAAATGTTTACTTCTACAGAAGAGCTCTTAAAATGAACGTGAGCAAGATCTTACTATTACAGTGCAATAGCTGCTTCTGTTTAACACATCACAAAGGGGACTAATGCTACTTTAGCAGAGCGCTGAGGATTATTCTGCTGGGAAATACATGTCTGCCCTTTTGCTCTTTACTTGAGCACTTTTATTTGAATATTAAGATTTTGCACTCATTTAAACCCCTAGTTTTCAATTGGTTGCTTCCTATTAGCTCCAGTTAGCACATATCACCTCAGCTTCATGATATGTTTCAGGCTTGAGAAAGCCCAGAAAGTGTGTCCTGTCTACTGTCAGATGTTCAGTTCATAATTTGATAATAACTATGATCGAGCACCCTCAAGTGCAGAAGTTCTTTAGCCTGGTTTAGTATGGTGGTCTTAAAAAGGGTCTGTCCAGCCTAAAGAAGCAGGACTGGTCAAAAAAAATATCTAGAGGTGAAGATTTAAAGAACTTAGAAGTAATTACAATAAAATGCAACATCCAGATTCTTACATATTACTGATAGAACTACTGAAGCAAATTAGGAATTTGTATGTACATTTGCTGTTACAGCCAAGGGAATTTACACTGCTTTGGTACTTCAACTTTGGGAGCAAAGTAGTAAAAGAGGGCAGAAGAGAGAAGTTTCATATTTATCTACTTAAAAGCCAGAATGTCTGTATGTCATGTCAGTCATAGCTACAATTAATTTGGAGGGGTGAGGGGGGCGGTTTAAGGAAAAGATCATTGCAAAAGTCAGTCACGCTTAAAATTAAAGAAAATCCTAATTGAGTCTTAAACAATCAAAAATGGCCTAAGAACAAAATTATCCATGTGAAAAGTGAAAATAGATTTCCAATGTAATCGGATCCTACATCTTGGAGCCTGAAGATCTTAGGATTTTTTTTTGTTTGTTTCTATTGAAATTCAGCAAAATCAATTGGCTCTACTTATTTGAGACTTGCATGCATATGAATATGCTACCCAATAGCAATGTGAAGGACAGTATAACCAGCTGCCATGTGACATAGTTCTAGAGGTGGTATATGAATATGAAATTATTTCAGAAGGCCTAAGGTTCCTCTAACCAACATTCTTTGTGGGATCTGATTTTGCTACAGAAATTTAAGAGAATCAGTCACCATCAGTATGGCGCAAATGAAGGCCATGTCATTACCTCCCTACTCTTAGTGGAGGTTCTCAAAATTCGTGAGGTGCAGGATAGACATGCAGTCTTGATGCCTGTTTTTAGTATTTTTTGATGGATCAAAATGCTATTGATACCTTACAGAGTATCAAACAGTGAAGAAAAAGAAAATGGCCGGGGGAGGGGGAAGAAAAAGATATAAGAATGAAAAAGGGAGGAAAAAAAGTTGAACAATTGTAACCCTGTTCTCAGGAAGCTGCAGATACGGGTTAGTTGATCCTAATGCTGCCGTAAGGGTGGTCTTGTCATACTAGGGAGGAATCGGTAATGATTGTGGTAGCAGTAGCAGAGGGAAAAAAAGGGAGGTATTTGCAAAAGAGTTTTAGATACTCTGAAAATACTTGCCTTTATCAACCACCATGGAAGACTCAAATGTGCTGTTCAGCTGAGATGCAGAGTATTAAAAAAAAAAACTTTCTACTTCTGCCACATCTTTGAAAAATTAGCAAAAATATGGTTATGTGAATTTTAAAAATATGCAGGAAATTTAATATAAAATTCTAAATGTCTAGTTAGATTCCATGGTTTGAGGAAAAAGGAGGAAGTTGAAGTACAGGTTGTAGTTTATGTTCCTTGCCACTGGATGGTGCTCATATTTCATGTCTTCTCGGTGAAATGGAATGCTCAGGAGTTTTGAAAAGGGCAGAATAATGTATTTTTATTCTGTATCAAGACAAGACTTCTGAATGATCATGGTGTTGCTAAAGCTCAGAACTTCATTAATCTGTTCCTTCAGCAGCTTTCATACATATTTGGGTTTTTATTTTCAAAACCCCCAAATTTTTAATGCTGTCAGAAGCAAAAACAAGCTGTCAGTATCCCATTGCCAAGTAATGCAGTTTGGGGTCTTGAGAGCAGTTAGTAGGTTCTTGAATCAATATTTTGAAATCAGTATTGTCTAACATACTTTTTTTTATTTTTTAAATATCCTATTACCTGCTATTTTTATTTTTTAAATTAGAAAAGTAATTGGTTGACAAATTAGTGGCGTAAGAGAATCCCTGACTCTGATATTACTACCAACGCTAATATTTATATTAAAAACTTCAGTGCTTCTCACTGCCGTCATCAGTAAATACTTAGAGTTGCCAGGAGGTAGATGAAGGGTGTTGAGGGTGTAGCAAGGAACAATGAGAAGGGGCAGCAGCTGAAGGACTGACTCTAGCCTGCAACATTGCTTCTGAGGAAAGCAGCTACTGAGATATCTGGTACTGTTTTAAAAGTAGTACAGCTGGTAAACATGACTTGGGCATCTGTTTAACCCGTTTGGTAAGGATGGTGTAAATTATTTCTCACTAGCTCTGGCAGAACCACCATGTCTTCCATTTATACTGTATTCATCATTACTGACTACTAAATGGGTGAAAAATGTTAACCAAGACACTCTTGTCTGAAATCAGCATCAATACATGTCTTTGGTGATATTTTTCCCAATGAAGTACACAGAATGGCAATGGGAACTCCCATGGCATAGTCTTTAAATTAGGGTGTTCAGATAAAGAATATATTCAATGAAAAAACAGATGTAAACATTCTCCCTTTTTATTCAGTCCCATGTAATTTTCTGGTTTTGTGATGCCCTCTGAATCTTTCATGTCCAACCCAAACTCAACAGGTGGAAAAAGAAGAACGTGTTTCCCAACGCTAGAAGTTCAAAGATGGGAGATACTCTCGTAACTGAAAGAAGTTGAACTGATAACTGAAAAGAAGAATGGTGTGAAAAGGCAAAAGAAATTTCTTTCAAAGCAAGTCTAGTCGATTTTCAGATTTTTGATTCAAGCAAAAAGGAAACACATACAAAGAAAGAGTCAGGTTTGCAATCCTGCAAATCAAGAATTAAGAAACATGTCAAAAGATTGATGAAAGGGGGTGGAACTGAAATGGAACACATTAGAAGAAAAAGGAAAAAGATACTGAGGAAATAAGACTCATTCAATAAAGAACAGAGTGTAAATTGAATAGGTAGTAGGTGATCAGAAAGATAAAGGGATGTGGGGGAGGAAGAAAAAGGACTTCAGCAGGAAAACAGATTTTGATGGCTGTGTAAAGTATGGTGTAATCAAGCTTTTAGAAGAAATAGTCTGCAGTAGGATATAGCTGTTAAACAGAGATATGAATCAATGGTATTTGAAGTTTTGTTAGCATAGGGGGAGAAGGAGAGAGGAGGAATGAATCAGGACAGGAGAGCACTGGGCTGGGAAGAAAGACTTGAGCCGTGCCAGAATTAATTTTCCTTCAAGTACTCAAGTGCCTCTGACATACTGAAGAGCTTGATTATTTTTCATAATGCATTTTGAGATGTTCTGGGGAAAGATGTAAGGAAGTGCAGCCTTCCAAAATTATTTCATTTTAGCTGTCTGATCTGAAGACAAAACTATCAGGGCAAAATAGCAGTGAAATTTTCTCATGTATTTAAGGTTTAAGGAGAAAAATAATTACTTAAAAGCACAGAAAACTCAATGTATGGGAATATGAGGTGAAGAAAAATGAGTTTGTGACTAAAAGCTCTGAGTTGGAGACCACTGTGTTACTGTGATTTAACATTTTAGTAAATCTCTTGGGCATTTGCCTACCATCAAGGATATGAATAGTTCCAACCATTATTCACAGATTTGAAATTAGCCAAAATCTCAAAGCACCTAAATGATATGTATTTTATTGCCTGGTCCCTGGAATGGAAACCAGATACCCAGCCTCCCATATGCAATGCATCTGGACAGTGAAGTGTTCCAGAATTGTATGCCTATAAATGGGCAACATTTGGTGTGAGACTTGTGAGAGAACCCCTTGTTATCAAAAAAGGAAGGAAATGAGGCACTCTGGAGAAACTGCCAAATAGACAGGTGAGACATCAGTGTCTGTGGGTCTCTACAGAAATTAAATGTTCAGCTCTGTTCAAGTATAAAATATTTTGAATAAAACTGTGTTTAATTACATACATATTGTATTCGATAAAGATATCATGAATGTTCGGCACTCTCATGGGCAGCAAAAAAGACAAATTGCTTACCTGACACAAAAAAAATAAAATGTCTTTCAAAAATATTGCAAACATTATATGTACACATTCCCTGTACCTATACATATACATAAACATATATCTAGCGAAAATTCACCTTACTTTCTGAGAGAAGAGCAAAAAGGGGGTGGAACAGTTGGCACCTAAGGATCTGTCTTAACTCCTCAGGTAGGTTTATTTTCAAATAAAGTTTAATATTGCTCCATAAAGAATCTTTAAAGCAGTAAATGGCTAAACGTAAGGTCACTAGATAGAGAAAGAGGTTTTGAATCCAATAAATAAGAGGTGCTTTAGACATGTTTTGAAATTTCATGAGAGACACTAAAATTTTCTCCAGACCTCAGATCCTTTAGGGTCAACTTAAAAAGGTCTCCATAGACCCCATAGATGTCACAATGCAAGGTCAGCCTCTCATACATCTTAATTCACGCATTGTTATAAGCTTCTTTTTGATTTTGATTCCTCTCTGCTGCCACAGGATTTCTCAGATGGTTCCCATTTTCACCACAAGCTGCACAAACAGCTGTGCTGGCACAATGGATGTGGTGGTGTGGAGACAGGAAGGAAGGCCTGAGAGTAGAAATTGCTTAAACCTGCACTGCCACCAAAGAAAGAAACATGGAATTTTGCTTTCAGCTTTGGAAATATTCAGTGCTCTCTATGGAAACTATGTTATGAACAAATAAACAATTGCAAAAGTATCCAGTCTCTTAAGGGTTTTACATAATTTACAGTTGTCAGGTAGCTGAAAATTAGACAACACATGGAGTATAGATATATGGCCATATAGCCATATAAAAAACACTGGTGTCACTCAATCATGACTTTATAACAACCATTAAAAACCAATAGAACAAACTGAGTCAGAATTCTTAAGCTTCTTTACACAGCCTTTTCCTTCTCTTTTCAGGGATTACGTTTTGCATCCTTCCACATCTATCTTTTACCCTTTATGGCATCAGCAATCTTCAGGGCTCAAGAGTTTGTTGAAGTATCTGGGGTTTGCAGAAGCAGCCTAACAGCATTTGTCGCACACACACAAAAAATCACAGTTGGGTTATCTACATTTGTTTTCTTAATTGCCTTTGCAGTTTGAATGCAGAGAAGCTGAGCCTGTACTGCTGTGCTGGACAGAAAATGCATGTGCCAGTACTGCATAGCTCAGAAGGAGTCTGGTCTAGATCACACTGACTGTGAACACATCCTGCACCTCTGTATTGTCTGTGTAAAGGACACAGGGATCTAACTCTCATTCTCTGCAAAACTTCAAACCATTCTTTGCTGAAGCACCTGTTGTGGGATGTGCTGAGCAAGCAACTGAACAAATCTAGCAGTTTGGTGAAGGAAGTAGGGGAGGAGATTTTTTTAATCTTCTTACTCTCACTCCTGCCCACTTTCATATTCATCAGACCTTCATGGACAGACTGTTTCATTAGCTCAGCAAAGTGCTTCACCTGTTATTCCATTTTTTTTTTCTTAAGTTGTGAATCAAACTGATTCATCACAGGATGAAATGAGTGCAAGTATAGATGCAGGCGGGAGGAGGTGCTGTGCAGTCAGGAAAGGAATAGACTGTTGAAGTGGAATAGGGAATGGATATCTCTCGTTCATTAATAATGAAATTATTCTATCTGCTCAATCATGTAGCATTAGACCAAGACAGAGATATGTGACTGGATAATCTAAATTTTGATCTAGAAGGAGCAGTTCTTAAATCCCCTATATCAGTAAAAAGCCTATCTTATGTATATATGAACATTCACAAAATGTTTTGAATTCATAAAGCACATTCTTATTAAAGCACATTACTAATCTGGAAAAAGTTGTGAGGGAAATGTTAGTGCCTAATCCTTTCTCCAAAGTGAATATAATAATTTGCCTCTCTTTCAGTTTTTAACTCTGCTTGCTTGCTGCTGCTGCTGAACTGACTCAGGAAGTCTTGAAGTGTGATTGAATATGTTATTGACCTTTTATCATCACAGTCATAATACTGGATAGCTAATTTTATTTAACAGTATATCATTACTGAGCCATTTCTTTAAAGACTGCAAATGCGTCCAATGTCAGGTCTGAGATTTGACTCCTAGCACATTTACAGACATAATTGAAGTTTTGAGTGCAGCCCAGGCAAAATACTTCAGAAATTCCTCATGTGGTGTAACAGACCTTAAGTCTGTGCCTCGAAATGAAGAAAACTGGGTTTTGCTTCAGGCAAGGTACTGACAGACAGTAGTACAGATAAACATACTTGGCAGGGGACACCTACTGTTCCCTCAAGACAGTGTTTTACTGAGAAAGGACAAATGAATACTCATGTTTAGTGAGACCTAGATATAATTCTTTAATGCAAATAGAACAAGAGCTGAGTCTCAGAGATCTTGAATTGTCTTACAATTGCCCTTTTGGAGAGAAGCAACTTGTGGGGTAGCATCACTGCCACCCCAGTCTGTATCTCCTCTAACCCCAGAAGATTTGTGGCAATTGTTAAAATGGGGGAGAAAATGCAAAAGCAACAAAATGAGACACTAACTGTGGTGCTCAGTTATATTCCTCTTCACTTTCCTTTCTTAAAAGAAAAAATAAAAAAGTAATCCCCTTCCAAACTGACAAAATAATTCCCCTCTTCAGCTTTTTTTTGTTTATATGATGCTTAGGAGGTGAGTCAGGTGGTGCATCATAAACCAAAGGAATTAAACCCCTCATTTTGACTTCAGGTTTTAAGGGGAAAATACGATATTTCATGCTCCAGATGAGGAAAGTCATGCTATGTAGGAGCTCTAGTCGGTCTAGACAGTTGGGACAGCGAGAGACGAGAGATCTCTGAAGTTAGGTCTTAGAGCATGTGGTTTATTGCAAAGGGCGTGGATGCAGGGGGCCTGCTTGGTGCTGCCAGCTGCGGCTTGAAGCAGGCCAGAAAAGCAAAAGAGCAAAAGAGAGCAAGAGAAGCCAGAGAGTAACAGCACAAGAGAGTAAGAGCAAGAGAGTAAGAGCAAGAGAGTAAGGGCAAGAGAGCAAGGTTCTCGTTTACAATACAATAAATCTTCTTCTGTGTTGAATATTCTAATTTTCATTAACCAATCCAGTACAAGATACAAATCCTATAGCATTTACATACAGCCTATAAGAATTATTACATTACCATACTGCGTTACATTTTAAACCCTAAAAACTATTCTTTGGACCCCTTCTGCCAAGCTAGTAGGGTCTGCTCTGACCTTGGACCTGTTTGCAAGCAGAGGGTATTCAATCAAAAGGGGATTACCTTCAGCTGGCCATACCATTGTTTTCCAGTTGTTCAGTAACTAAGGCTTGGTATCTCAAAGCTTGCTTTCATTTCAATTTCGCTTATAGTTTCTGTATTCTCAGCATCTTTTGCCAGGCAATCATATTTATAAGCCTTTCCTGTTTCATCTTCCCCAACATTGTTACAATGAGGAAAGTCTTGAACGTGGGACAGAAGATTTAAGCTTTAAACTTCTGTTTACTTTAACAGGTGTCACACAGCTTAACCCTTTGAAGACATGTCCATAGGCAACCTTTAGGAATGAAGATTTTGATTTTTGAATCTTTAATGTACTACGCATCCTGACTCACATGTCACATAATTATGCCGAACTGTGCAGTGCGTGCCAGTATCGTTTTGATTTTCAGTCCTTTGGCTCCTGATTTATGTTTGACAGTCTAGCCTTGAACTAACATGGCTGCATCATCACCAGCATTAGAAAGAATTCATCTCTGCTGGCAAGTGCTTCCGTTCCACATGGAGGAGACAGTTCTACTCATTGGTAGGTGCTACAAAAATAATTATATGTGTTGCAAAAAAATCCTTTCCCCAGACAATATCTTTCATGGGAGGGAAGACTATGCTTGTAGGTGGTTCTATACATGATATTTCCCCACATTTAACTTTTCACCTCTATCTTCTCATTAAAAACAAACAAACAAACAAACAAATAGAATAAAAACATATTTGGGAATTGATTCCAGCGAGGTAGCTTTGCCACCGAAGTGGAGAGATTGTCATCTTTGTAACGAGTAATGCTTGGTAACATTGTAAAAACCTCCAAATCAGCAAGTGGGAGGATTCTTCTTGTGTAGATGGAACCGAGCACAATTTCCATGGGATGCACCTCCTTCCCAGCCAGTACACTACCCATGGAAAGGGGCAGGTACCAACCTGAAGGAGGCAGGATGCTGTCAGCAGTTGGGAATGGGTTGGATGGTTATTGCTTCTTGAAACAACAGGCAGTGCACAGGGTGTGCACAACCTACACAGGACTTCCCTCTTTGCTGGTGTTATGACAACACTGGCTCTTCGACAGTTTAAGCCTATGAGAATGTGAGAACAATTTCAATAATTTTAGCCCCTTCCCAGAACTGTGGGACCCATGATGCATGCTTTCTATTTTAATTTTTCTTATTGTTAAGTCTAAATCTGTACTTGCACAAAGCTTCCATGAAATAGGATGTCTGATCTCCATTGTGCAAGAAAGAAAAAGGCTGGAAAGGACACAAATGAAGCTTGTGACAGATTTAGAAACAAAGATCATATCATGCTTACTGGAAAGGAAAGAAGCTGACACTTTTCTTATGAGGATGAAGAAAGAAATGCGTCCTTACTTCCAAATGTATTTTGTGGGATTAGGAGATACTGGATACTGATACAATTTCACATGCCTAGTGCAGAGCTGACTAGCCCTACAACCCTTGGGAAATGTGTTTACCATAGGTTTTCTTTCTTATAGCTTTTTTTGAACTAACAGGAGGAACAGGCAGTTTAATTGATGGGTTTAGCTATCTTTTCCTCCTATTACTTCTTTTTTAAGGTGGAAAAAAATTATTTGGGGATTTTTGCTTTAAAAGTAGAAAATTCAACTGCACTGATGATGTGCTGTTATATACAGTGCATGAGTGCTCTTTGGGAGAATGAGATTGTGTGGCAGCAGGTGCTGTACGGACAAGGCACATGTGGAGCTGTGACACGGGGTGCACAAATGTCCAAACAGCTGAGCACCAAGAGTGTCAGGACAGGTATACAAGGTAAACTTGAAGCCTGTTCTGCTATGCAACAAGTATCTACAAACAATTTCTCTATAGAGCTGACAGGAGAGAGTTGCTTAAGGTCCAAGTAGAGTTATGCATCAGGGAATACCAGTTCTCAACCTAACTTTGACAGAGATTTCATGTGTGATTTCATTTAATTCATTTCTCTTCTACCTGTCATTTTCTGCATAAACTCTGAATATGTTGCCACTCTTATCTTAATATTCCCATAACAATAAATTTTTCACTGTTACATTGAAGACAGTCAAAATAGGAGAGTGAGAATTCTTTTACTAGTTAATAAAAGTTTTCTATTTTTATATTGAGTTTCTTTTTTAAGAAGGCATAAGGAATTCTAGCTGCACTCTAGCAAAGGAAAGTTATATTGGATTAGCAGCAATAAAGTCCTAGGTCTCTTAGTATTAGACTCAGGCAGCTCCACCAGCAGTAGAGAATCCCTTGACTTTTCCTCTCCACCAAAAACAATCACCACCATCTAACTTAGCCAAAGCATAGATTTTTCATAGCCTGGGATCTCAGGTATGAGAGGTTGCTTGCATCTTAAGCCACACATACTAGGGCCACTTGGAGGCATAAATATATGCTCATGCTTTCTCTGAAGGAAGATGGCTTTGTACTTTCATAGGTTTGTAAGTAATTTCACTTTCCTTTTTAGTCAGGCTGTGGCTGGTCAGGACAGAAATTGTCTTTGTAAAGGCAAGAGTCATTGATCTACTGATTCAATTTTCTACCAGTATATCACTACAGTGGGACTGAAATACATGTACAGTATTTCAGAACAAGTGGGAATCTGATCATTGTAATAACAATAATAATTACCTGATCTGCAGGATAATAAAATTGTGCCCCTCCCAAGGCAGAATGAAATTCAGGTTAATGTTTAGCCTTTCAGTCAAAAGTTTGCCCACAAATTCAAGACAAAATAGTAAAATACTGTCTGAGATCAACAGATTTGTAAACAAATGTACATTTTAATTTCTTGTGAGTCCTTCATTGAACATTGTTAAAGCACTTTGGGTCAAAACATTTGTTGATAAGAGCATGGATTCCAATCCTTGCCACACATCTGGAGAAACGCTGCATATCTCTTGTGAAATAGATTAAGGAAGACAGAAATATGGATTGGTATGGAGATAGATCGGTCAATCCTCATGAAAACCATTCTTCTCAATGACAGAAGTGCCTGAGAGTTTTCTGTGACACTCTATTATGTTTCCTCCGTTATGGCAGTATAGAGCACTATATTCTGGGCAGAATATCTACCCATTTCATTTTCAAGTGTAATCATAAGTGAGCATCCAGCACATTCAACACAGTGCTGTGCATAATACTTCAGCTTTATGGACACAGGCTTGAGGTAATCAATTATGAAGGGGGTTAGAGAGCATGACACCTAATGCTGCCCCCACACAGAATGGAACTTGAAAAATCATCCAGCAGGGACATGAGCTGCAGCTCTTCTCAAGAAGTTTAACACTGTAGTTTGGCACTCTTAGTTCAGGCTTGATTCAGGTGCACCACATATAGAGGAATGCAGGCTGCAGGCAAGGCTGCTTTCACTCTGAGAGCTGCAGGATAAAAAGAGTGGTTTATGTGCAGGTTTCAAGGAGGGTTTCAGATTTTGTAATCATTTTGCTATGTTGACAAGCTGAAGTTGATAGCTCTGTAGAAATTCTTTGTGGGAGAAAGATGCTTATTTGGTACTGAAATTTTCGTGAAAATATCACATTTTCCCCAGTTATTTCCAGTAAAAAAAAGTTAAAAATCAAAGAAACAGGGTGAGAACAACACACATTGAAGCCTTTTATTAATGCATGATTTTATTTGTAATGGGAGGATATATTTAGCTTTTTTGGAAAAAACTCTACCGTGTTTAGACTGGTACAGCAGCTTTGGTGGCTTTTGCATTAAGTGGAATAACTCTGTAGTTGATGTACATGCAGCTCTTCCTAGAAATCCGGGCCATATGGGACCTGGATTTCTTATTAGGACTATTGCGTAATGGGGATCTGTGAGTACTCAGCTCACAAAATCAAAGCAGTTGTTTTCTCCACAGTTTTGAGGCTAATAATCATATTTAGATGCTGGCAGGTTATACAGTCATAAAAATGAGGTTATTTTTGGCAGCAGGGATGTTCTGATGCTCATGGGAATGAGGTGTTTTGTTGATAGTTTTCCTCAACCCACTACAGAAACTGGTGGTGATGAATAGGTCATCCACTTGGAGACACTTGCCAGAGCCGTGGATTTCATGAGGTTAAGTTTCATTTCAAAGAAAATTTTCACTGCCCTTGTAAAATGTGTTTGTTCTTCAGCATGATTTCATTCTAACTGATAGGCTTGGACTTCAAATAAAAGTATAAGTATATTAGTAATATCCCTGCAGATAACTTGTCAACTGACCACCCACACAAAGTAAGAGGAGTCAGAAGTCTTGGCTCACATCCGTCGTGAACCACAGAAGATATTGTAGGTTGTCAGTTCTGCTGCCTGTGCATTTTCATAGTTTCTTTGAATCAAACTTCTGAGCTTTGGAAACATACAACTCATGAACACAAAAAGACACAGTTCAGCATGGCCATGTAGCTGCTGAAAATGTACAGTACTGCCAGCCAAAAAAGTGGAAAAAAAATACATGTAGTGCTTTATTGTTTCATTCTGTCTAGTAACAAGGGACTACAGAAGCCCCTCAAAATGCAGAAAAAGACAGTTATCAATAGACCTTACATTTTTCTCTATATACAGAAAAAAAAATTAGTTTTAAAATATGAAGGGAGATATATTTCTAAAGGTGGAAAACACCCCTGCCTTGAGAACTTTGCACCTATTTGTTTCTCTCCACAAGTATGAGCCAGGAAGAAATTTCATTATCTCTGCTACTGAAAGGAAATGCCCACCTACCATGTAGTCATATTTTACTATGAGCAAGGCTCAATTTTCCTAAATCAACTGCATGATCTGTTTCACAGCTTTTCTAGGGAAATAGCTTTTTGCTTTTGTGGATAGAGATGAATTATTTGATATAAAAATGGTCTGGTTTTGTACTTGGAAAATACTCTTTATCCTCACGTAAAACAGGAACCAAATAATAGATGACTTGAAGCAAACCAATTGAATGCATCATAATTTCATAAAACCACACAATGAGAACCCTGGTGTTTCTTTTAAAATTTCATGAGTAGTGATATACCTTCCCCCAGGGACTCACACATAATCAGCACCGAGCAATCTGTGTAATTGCATCTGTATGAGAGTTCTAATTTTTTTTTGAAGGGTAAAAGATAGTGGAAATCAGCTGATATATAATATGAATGCTAAAAGATTTCATGATATAGGATTATACTTAGTGAATATACTTACAGGGTAAACATTGCTTAGAAGCAGGATATAATACTGGAATATGTCAGTGGCTGCCACTCCACCTACTGCACAAGGAAAATCAGCTCCACGTGTTAAAATTCCTATATTCTAAGGAATGCAGGGATAGTGTTTAGTGCCAAGTTAGTTAAGAGTTAGTTAGTTAGTTAGTTAGTTAGCTAGTTAATTAGTTAGTTAGTTAGTTAACTGGTGGGCCCCACAAGAAGAGAAAGAATCAAAGGATACTTATAAAATTATTCCAAACTCTACCTGTATTTGAATCTACATTGCTGTGGTTTAACACAAGGCCTTTTCCCTGCAGTCAAGGAGAAAATGAAAAAAAGGTTAAGGTTGCTGCACCCATGCATCTTAGTTTAGAACAGCAAGACATCCTGATCAGTATCCAGCTCTGCCTCTTCTTAAGAGACCATCCAAAATCTATTTAGCAAAGGCTCTAAGAACATTTGAGCTGTCATCCTCAATTCTTAGAAAGAAGAACTACTCCAGGAAAACTCTGTTCCAGTGTGGAGGTGAAAAATGAGCTGCCTGTGAATGCCATCCAGAAAAGGAGAGAACACAGTTGGCTAGAGCAGGTAGGCTGCTAATGCCAGGGGAAAGAATCAAAGCAGAACGGAAAATGGACTTCATACCAGATAACTTCTGCTATACGTGACTCCCAAATCTGAACAGCCCTCATATGAACTGGGGAAAAACCTAATTTCTATTTGTCAGATAAGGAAGTCCATAGCAGGAGGTCAAACTTCAGACACTATTTTTCCACAAGACACACTGTTCTTAAAAGAAGAGAGAACCCTACTGATCAATTTGGTCTGCCCTCTGACAGACTAGTGATGTCCAACTCTTGTGTACACAGGTGCTATGTGAAAAGTTTGGCCTTCCTTTGGCAGTTTTCCTTGCTATTCCTACTGTGTAAAAGCAATCTTGGAGGGATGTAGAATAAAGCTGTTGGCAATAAAGCCAGTATTTAAATTGAAGCATAGCAAGAACCACATGGTAAAGAACAGAACAATGGCAAATCAATCATTAATCACTGCTATTTTCTGGAGCAAGGCATTATTGTTAATATTATAAAAGCATATGGTTACTCTGATAGAATACACAGACAGGAAAGCAAAAAAAAAAAACATTTGCATGGTGTCAGCCATAACAGTCTTTTACAGTTATTTGCTTAATTGTAAGTTTGCTCCAGGTTTAATGGTAGGCACCTTATTTTTGCTGGTTTCTCCTCTGCTGTCAGCAATGGCATAAGAGTCAGCTTCTTGTTGAAAAGTTCAGGAAGCAATGCTATGCTAGTTGTTCCAAGCTAGATAAATTTAAGAGCAATTTCTTCTTCTTCTCCAAACATTCTGTAAACGCCTCAAAAAGTCAGTGAAAGTTTCAGCCTGAATGGAGGTATGTGGCTAAAGTCATAACGAACGATCTGTGACTATATTTGCAATATGGTTTGTGACAAGCATCTGGCTTTACCCTAGTCTAGAGCTGTTTCTCCAGAAAATATCCCTTGGATTAAGAACCTCGAAAACATCAAAAATCTGGATGTGATGAAATGCTAGTGATCCCACTTTTAAACCAGGTTTCTTTAGGGATAAGTACACAGGAAGTTGAGCATGCTGCACCATGTTTCTTTTTGCTTTCCTGGTCATTTGTACCCATTGACTAAAATGTTATCATTCAGACATGAAATGTGCATAATTAAGTACAAATACCACAGTAAAAAAGAAACTCTGTCCTATGGAATTGTTGATTTTCTCTAAAATCTTTCCAGTTTATCTTACAAGATAAAACCCATAGTAAGGTGCATTAAAATGAAATCACTAGTCATGCATTGAATCCACACATTTTTTTGGATGCAGACCTTTGTGTTAATAAAACAAGTCTGTGTTTGCCTTTTTCACCTCTGAAAGCACTTCACTAAATTTGTCCCTAAATTTCCTTGTTGTTCTTGGCAATTACTTTCCCAATCTATCACTCACATTTAATATTGCTCTTAAGAATTAACACAGATTTCATGCCTATGAGGAATCATTGTATCTTGACCTGCTTGTAGAAGCTGTAGACTTTAAACTGATGATGTATCCACCCTGCAATTTCTGATCTAGAGATCTTTTAGAAAAATGATCTAGCCTTTCTTTAAAGACTGCAGATGATATAAAATTCAATGCTTCACTAGAAAAGCTATTTCAATGGCTAGCTACTCTGTGTTAAAAAGGAATTCCTCAATATTAGTCTGAATTTGTCTTATATAAGCCTCCAGCCACTGCATACTGTGAAATTTTTGCCTGTTAAATATGTCTGTACTTTAAAAAATTTATTCTACACTTACCTACAGAAAGTAAAGCAATCGCCTTATTTTTCTCTTGAATAAACTCCAGATGCAGACATTGTCATCAAGAAATCATTTCACAAGTGCCACACAAAGAAAGGCAGTAGGAAATCACAGTATGTACACTTGCACCTTCCAATTCTTATGCTCTGCTTACACATAAAAAATTCACCATGACATTCCCAAAAATTGCACTTACCAGAAAGCCATTTCAACCAATTATCCTTCAGCTGGTTGTCTCAGTACCTTTTTTTCAGTCACTGATTTTTAAAAGTTGCTCTCCAGTTTGTCCAGCTTATTGACTTTATTTTTAACTGCACAGACTTTGCAGAAAACACAGACATTGATAAGAAACTAGTCTTTCATCGTTCAGTACTGCAGTGGGTTGATCTTGGCTGGCTGTCACCCAGCCCACTGGTGCCCACCCAGCCACTTTGTCTCTTCTCCTCCTCAGCAGGACAAGGGAACAACAGAAGATGAAAAGCTCATGGGCTGAGTGAGGAAGATCTCTCGTCAATTACTGTCACTCTGGCAAAGGACATTAAAACTAAGGAAGAATAATTTAGTTTATTTCCAATTAAAAACAGAGTAGGATAGTGAGAAACAAAACCAAAACTAAGTACATCTCACCACTCCCACTTCTTTCCAGGCTCAGATTCTCCTGACTCCTGTTCCTCTGCACCCTGCACCCTTGAGTGGAGCGGGGGGGATGGGGAATGGGGTTGCAGTGAGTTCATAATTCTTCAGATCTGCTGAGCCTTCCTCCTCATGCTCTTCCCCTGCTCCATTGTACGGTCTCTCCCATGGGATACAATCTTTCATGAACTTCAGCTAGGGTCTTTCCCATGGGCTGTAACTCTTCCAGAGCTGCTCCAGTGTGGGTCCCCTACAGACTGCAGCTTCCTTCAGGTTATATCTATTCTGCCTACACTTGGGCCATCTGCCCCCCAGACATCCTCCCTTCACCTCTGTGAAACACATATTTGAAAATTATTATTAAAATATACATTCATCACACAGTCTAGACAAACTCCACATACATCAATTGAGAGAATTGTCCACCAAATTTGAACTGATATCATGACTGCACTGACACCGGTGGACAACACATGCACACCACACCCTTTGTCCCTACACAACATTATGACTATAAAACATTCCTCACAAATATACCACTTTCTGGTACTATTCAGATCAAGATTTTTCCATTACCTCTCTTGGTTACTGTCCTTTTCTCAAATTCCTCCAGAGCCCGTGTGTGGCACCAGAAAAGACCCTGTTGGGTTAAGCTGGTCGGATCTCACAGCAGCCACCCCAGCAGCTCCCCAGCTGCCACACCCTGCCAAATAAATTGAATATAAATACCCTTTCTCTTTGTTTGTCACCTACAAATTTAATGAAGAAAAATTTCAGGTTTTCTCTCAGTAAACATACTAAAAATCATTAACCACATACATATTAACTACATTCCTTTGTATTCTTTATTCTCATTCTTTAAATGTCCTCTCAGTTTAGTGGCAAATGCACATTGTATTCATATCTGCTCATTTTCCCTAGATAACTAATAACTGTGTTTAAAACTTCCAAATCACGCATCGGTTTTGTGACAAGGAGCAGCTAATCATCTTTCTGGAACTTCAATATCTTTTGTCTTAAAACTTTGATAGTGTTCCTTCAGACAGTTTTCATACAAAATATTAACATTTGATACAGATGATTTAACTTGCTGTGGATAACAAAGCACAATATTGAAATTTATGCTAAAGTGTAGGGACATAGTCTAACTGGGAGACATTAATTATTTGAAACTGTGCAAACCTCCTCTCTGGCACAGTGAGAATGGACAAAAGAGCAAAGAATCTTTTTTTTACTTTTTTTCCCCCTCCCCTCCTCTCCTTCGGAAAAGTTCATTTTCACAAAGCTTTTTCAGAAACTGTGCTTGAGGCAGAGGAGGCTGCATAACGTTTGTAGTAAACACTCCCTTCCTTTTTCAGTGAAGGGTCTTAGCAACATGGAATCCTTGTCTGAATGGGTCAAAACCCAGAAGCATTGGCACTGTTGAAATAATAGGAGTATGGCAGAAAGAAACCAAGAAGAATTTTAATGATCCTGACACCTAAGGTCATATTTTATGAAATATAGTTTGTAGGATTTTGACCAGGAACCTGCAGCAGCGTAGCCTTTGGCTACACTAACAGATGTCCATCCTTCCTTTCCCTCATTGTAAGCATCATCTTCTCTTAGCCTGTTACTGTGTCAATGCTCTTATTGCTATGACAAGCCTATGACCCTATATGTCAACCTATGAATCATGAAGGATTTGCAATTCCGGTGAAGGGTGTCCTTGACATTTATCTTTTTCAACAAAATGAGACAGCACCATTTTTCTCCATCATGAGTCCTTGTGCCAGCTGACCTGCAGAGAACAGGAAAGAAGTTGTCTCTTAGCATGAAAACATTAGCCAAATCATCAGACAATGTTCATTTCTCTAATTCTGTTGTTCAATGCCAGCCTTGAATATGCTGCCATACATTTAAGGATACAATCAAAAAGAACGGTTTTATTTCCATTTTGTTTATATGAAATTTGAAAATATTTCTATAGTGTGGAGAGTAGCTATCCTCTGTTATCCAGCTTCCATGTTGGATTAGGGAACCTTTCCTATTTAAGGATATCTTTTCAAATAGCTACTTGTTCCATACATTTCAAAGGAAACACAAGTTCACTGTTACTGCCATCAACACAAGTTTTAAGAGCAACTTTAAAACTGTTAGGGTTGCTTCTATAACAGTAACCAAAGCTAACACTTTGAAATAAAATACTCTATTCAAAAAGAGAATGGTACATTATTATTCCAATAGTAAGAAATGTAATACTCATTAATAAGATTTTATGTCTTGAAAGTCTCTTTCTTGCATGCATACTTACTGTAAATGTGGATCAGAATAACTTCATGCTGTATTCTTAAAGGTTTTTTTAAGAAAAGGAAGGTGACATGGTATTTTAATTTCAAAAGTGTTGATTTTCCCTAGTTCCCTAGTTCCCTAGTTCCCTGAAAATTATTCTGGAACAAGAAATAGCACTATTTATTGTAGAGATACTTAATATAGGCAGTAAATTCAAGGCAATAGTATGAATAAAAACTTATTAGCAAATTTGGATCTTTAAAAACAAAATAAGTATAAATATCTGAAACATACTCTGACAGCCTCATTTCACCAGACTCACAGTGAAGTTTCTTATTTTTCACTGGTTTCCAGCTGAAGCTAGGAGAGAGCTTAAGTGAAAATCAAGAGCATTTAAGCACAGATAGAGATTACCTTTAAGTCTCTGATGAGTTAAATGTCTATCCTTTCTCTACAGGAACCAGATAAGCAATCTTCAGAGCTCACCATGAGTACAGAAAAAGAACAGGTTCCTACCTCAAGTAGCCTATAACAGTACGTAAAATAAAGATGTACTTGATCCTGACTGCCAGCTCAGCTAAGGAAATTAAATAGCATCTTTCACAGGACTTCAGGAAAGTTGATAGAAAATTGATTTTCCTTACGTATCCTTCCTCTCATTAAACATAATATTAATTTTGTCCTTTGGTATAAAAATACATGCAAAAAAATCAGCTTTTGTATGAACAGTCTTCTGTGTCCAGTTGTAGCCACTTGTCAGATAAGAGAGTCAAAGATACCAGGCCTGTTACTACCATGTATCAGGAAAGAAGGAACATTATCTTAGCTTATTTCAGGGTGTGTATTTGTCAAAGAGAGATCTCTGTTTTTAGTGTGTTTTCAACTTCTGTGTTGAGAAATTGTAAGAAAAATCCCAAACTTAACTTTGCTGCAAATATAAAGTGGGAACATTGTTTTTGCCTATGGAAAAGAATGGTTTCCCATTTTGATTTGTATATTTAAAACGAAGGTCAAGTCTCTTCCAGTGGGGTAGGTTTTAGAAATGAACAAACTCAAGTCTTGCAGCTTTTTGTGCCATATTATTTTTGCACTCTGAATTAAATTCTATTTTATTTACTTTGAGTTTTATATTTCAGTCAGCAGTATTAATTGCTATTTTTTGGTCCTTTTCAATTTTTAAGTATTCAGGTTTTTGTTCATAATAATATTTCCAACCACTTTACTTTTAATTATGTTTCCAGTTTTAACTGCCCATCATTTCACTTAGGTCAACTTTCTTATACATTTTGGATTTCTTTGAAGGGCCTTTAGTTCTGAAATAAATCTGCTTCTTTTTATTTCTTTCTTCCCTTGTAAATTCTGCTCAATTTATTCTAGCCAGTCTGGTTCTGATTTATGTTTCATTTATTTACATTTCATTATTTTCACCTTTTAAACTTTTTTGCCCTGTGATTTCTCATTTTCCGATTCTTTTCAACTCTTTGCAAGTACCTCCCCCACACCTATTAAAAAGGCTTGGTTTTTATTGTTTTAGCTTTTTTCCCCCATGCTGAAAGAAGTCTTCTTTCAAATATTTTTCTTTTTTTCTTTTAAACATACTTCGTTTTATTTTCACCTTCTTTGCCCAGTCCTTGTAAAACCAGTTGAAAACTGATGCTCTTTAAAACATGGCTTGTGATTTTCCTATTATGTTCAGCACCTAAGATAGCTAGATTTTCTGTAACTAACACTTTGAAATGATTTAGGGTTTTATTGACATCTCATTTTACAAAAGAGAAAAGAGAGGGTGGGAACATATCTGTCCCAGACTGGTATGTTTCTTCTCACCATTTAACTATGTTAAAAATGAAAAAGGAAATGAAGATCTGTTTTGCTCTGTAGTAAGATTGGCCCCAACATGGAAAGAGAAAAAACGCCCTGTTATAAAAGGAGATGTCTGATAAAAATCATGGTGGAATATTGAAAATAACATTAAAGGCAACATTTTGGCTCTAGTACTCTTTTTTCCAAGCTGTTAAAAATGAGACAAAAACGTAACCTTGTTCTCTGTGACATTTCACACTTTTTGGAAAAGTCCTCTTGATTGAGACAAAAGTCTTATCTCATATTTCTGTTTTGCAAATCTATTTTCTATTTCAAGACTGAATTTTATTAACTATTTCTGAAGTGTAATAAGCTTTTGTTCTCCATGTAATACAGTACTATATTTCCTTTTACATTTCGGTTTCACACCATTTGAAAAGGGAGCAGCTTTTAAAACTGAGCTTGGCAATGCAATGGTGAATACACATTGATGGGACAGAGTAAAATGTTCAAAGGAAAGATTCCAATTTATTTTACAGGACGCTAAAGTGATCCCTGTTTTTTGTGGGTTTTTTCAGATTATATTTACACAATGACATCTGGAGTATTCAATGACTTTCACAGGAAATTCCTGTTCTCCTCTATATTGTTTGTTTTAGTTTGTTTTGTATTGTCAGAATCCGTCTCTCTCTGATGTAAAACAGGTGAATTATTTAAGCATTTTGATCTTTAATCTTTATTGGCATGACTAGGTTGATGCACAGGTGTTCCCAAAACTACAGTATTCATCAAAGTTATATTGCTTGGGTATGGAAACATGATTTATCCAGCCTTCATGGCATGAGGCAGAAGGGTAAATGTATGTTGATAATAAATCACTACATGAATTCCCACCTTTTACAGCCTCCTGTAATAATGTACATTGCTTTATATAGGATGACTCCCAAATTGATTCCATGTTAATTGCCTTCCCAATTCACAACACAAAGCAGTAATGAAACCTGACTCATTACTATAATTTGATCAGAAGTACCTGTCCAGACCACAGAGTGAAATGTTTCTCAAGGTCAAAACAGGAAAGGTTGTTTTTTTTTTATGGTAATATTTAATATTTATACTTTCATAAACTGAGTTACTGTTGGCTTTTAAATGTTTATTTAAGAAAGAAATAAATTAAATAATTACTTTTATAGCTGCAAAGTACAGGCTTCAGCCAATACAAGCTTCTTCTGTGGACTTCAGATAATTAATTAATCTAAATCCTCAGAAATCTCTTTGCTTTCTAAGGGAAAGTATTTACTTATAGTATTTACTTAAAAACAAAATGAAGCATGAAATTGGTGTTTATGTGCTCTAAAAATTTCAATATAAAAACTTGCTTTTTTATTCCCACTCTCCTTTTTGAAACCATACTTTCCCTGAAGTATTTCAGTTGCAGAGAAATAGGGAGAAAGGTTCAAAAGCACTTTAAAAATTCAGAATAGAATTGTAGAACATGAAAATTTCTTATCCTGGCCACCAGTGTCATTAAATCCTTTAAAAACTATGTTTGATGACAGAAAGATGAATAAGTGGTTGCTCACTTGGGTGGACAGCCAAAATCACACAGTATTTGGTTTATTGTCGGTGCTAAGAAATATTTTCTATGAATGTTTATTCAATAGATGAATTAATTTTCAATTACAAGAAAAGAGCATATACTTTCCTCAAACTCTTTTCACCAATACAAGATTTTGGCAGAATTCTGACTCTTTAGCCAACACATACACAAATTTCTGAATTTTATGGACAAAAATGTCCAGGTTTCAGTTTCCTAAAGAAGAAAAATCAGTGTTTGGGTTTTCAGGTTTGACCAAAAAAAAAAAAAAAAAATTCCCTTTAAAAATTGTAGAGGAAAGGGTGAAATATGCTTATAGGGAACCTCTCCATCTTTACTTTCCAATTAACTAGTTTTTTGCAAGCGGTTGAGTTTATAAAAGTCTGCAAGTAATGAAATTATACCCTGTAGACTGATATTTGAACTTGTTCAATTTCTCAGTTGTTTTAGCTGAAATTCTGAGACTTGCTCATTTTTATTACTGATTCACACTATTTAATAAACATTTGCATTTTATTAACCTGCCTAAATTTGGCTCCTATACCATTATTAACAATTAGGCAAAATTTACATTATTCTGCTGATATAAGTAAATTCTATATTAAGAGAATAAATCATCTCATGTGCCATTCTTTTCCTTTAGTATTGTCAGACTTACAGCAACTTCATAAGGGCAAGCCTACTTCAAGGATAAGGACTTGCACAGGTCTGAGTTCACAGGCCAACAGATGCTAAATAAATGAAACTATATATGTTTTCACACTAAGAGATATATTTCAGAAGGTTATTTAATAACCAATCTTTGTAAAATATGCAATATAATAAAAAATATGAGTTAACCACTTTGCCCCCATATTTCATCTGACGGAATGTGTGCAATTACATGGATTACACAGAGGAATGATATTTTCACTCCTGAGGGTATCCATGTGAGGTTAGGGTGTAAAATAGTACTAAGCTCACTCTTCTGTGGCTTTGCTTACTTCTCATTCACGTAGTTTTCAGAAGTAGCTCTTTACTAAACAGAAAATATAAATCATAACACCTAGGTAAACAGCTGTTCCACTGTCAACATCTTCAAATATAAAGGCACCCAAAAGTTTCTTCAAGATGACTAGGGACAAAAGATCTTAAGGAAGAAGCAACGGTTAAAAAATTAGATGCCTGTAATTGATCGGACTAAAAGTTCTACCTGAAACTACTCATTTGCTTCATGCTGTCTTAAGGTAATAAAAACCTCATAACAAAACATGTAAATTCAATATATTACATAAGAACTCAAGTTGAAAACTCTTTGCCTCATGTTTCTATATGTTGCATAGCCACAAATGTACAGCTACATGGACAGAAAGATAAACAGAAGCGTAAATCAGAGACTCTCAGTGAAAGAATAATCTAACATCTCAGCAAGAGAGAGTTCAATGAAAAAGTAAAAATATTAAAGAAGAAAAAAATCTGGATGACATGAAAACTGGAGTTTGAATTTTAGTAAGAATTCCAGCAGAGACGGGAAACTAACTGTATTAGATTCCTGCAGAACAGTATTGCTTGTTCTTTTGCTGGTTTCTCTGGATTTCATTTACACTAAAAAATTGGAAAAAATAAGTTTTTGCTCAAGGGCAGGTTTCAGAGCAACAAACTGACACAGGAAGTGCTGTTAATTTTCTTCTTTGAACAGCATTTCATTGTGCCAGAAATGCAGTATTATAGTTTCATATAAAAATGGAAAAACACTATTTTGTTTTTCATAGGAACTTCTATTTTTTGCTGTTCACTGGTGATGTAATATTTATTAAAGGGGGCATAAATATCCACTTTGTTCTAAGGAAAGTGTAGATGGTTTCTCTGTATTATTTATTAAATGAATTTACTAAATTAGAGTCATGTTCTTAAACACTTCAAGATGCAAGTCACCGTGAAGACATTCAGCAGCGTTCTAACTTCACTAGTTTCAAGGAGGTAAAACACCAATGCTAGGAGAACATTCTCTTTGAACAGCTGTCTAAAAGCTGACTTCAAACCACTTCACCTGACCATTCATCACACAGTGTACGAAGGACATACTACAGGGTACACAGGGCAGCCCAGCCTTCACGCTAATGAAACTTTATGTCGGGACTGTCCCACAAATTACCCTTACCAGCCTAGTTTCTAGCTAGGCAAGTCATTCCCCAGTATCAAACCATCTATGTTTGATGTGCTGCAACAAGGTCAACAGCCCAGAAAGAAGGGGCTTTCACAGTAACTACTTTGTAGAAGTTGGTTTGGTAGGAATGCGAGTTGAAAAGGTGGTTAGCTGTATGCGACTAGGAGAGCAAGGTGTTAATGTGTTTGTGGATAGAGCACGGATGCCATCACAGCTCTAGCATCAGATGTCTTGGCAAGTTTATGAAAGGAGATTGTGCAACATCTGGATTGGATAAGAACTATTTACACATAGGAGTAATACCACGCATGGATTAAAAAAGTGAGGCACAAGAATGCTGTTGCAGAGGGTGCAAGAGCACACTGTAATAAACACTTTGTGGAATGGCTTTTTACAATGAACTTCTTGAATCCAAGCAGATGAAACATCTTACACAGCTATCTGTGGGACTACCTTGGATTCCCTTCGAAATCAGCCTAAAAGACTTATTTATGAGTAATGATCTATTGGAAGCTTAGTGGAGAGGAGGATCACAGGAGCATCACAGCCGGACTTCAGCTGACAGAGTCAGAAAATACCATCTGTATCAATCACAGGAAACAGGTCTATAATAGTCACTGGATTTGCCTTTCACCCCTGGTCTTGCCCCGTCTCACTCAGCTGGTTTAAGCAAACATTAACTGGCTTTTCAACCACATACAAACAGTTTTGTGTACAAGACAAAAACATGTCATTCAGACTTTATGCAATGCAGCCTCATCTCAACTGCTCTGTTTGAGTTAGCACCATAATTGTGTCACATTTTTTCTACCAGTATCTATGGGGTGTGCTCAGAAGAAGATTCATACTCAGACTTGTCATGTTACAGTCCAAGAGTCCTTACTCTTAGCTATACCTACCAGTTTTAGTTACCTAATCATAACATGCCACTTCCATAAAAATGTCAAACACATTCATACAGACCACTGAAGTTTGCATTACTCTGATTCATCCTGAACTAACCTCCTTCCAAGTTAATAAAAAAAACCAACAAGCAACCCACCTCAGAAAGGAGGTGAAGATAAAACCCCCATGAGAAAAGGTGAGGAAAAAGAACTCAAACAATTTCCTCACCACCACCCCTAAAATAACCCCAAAAATTTAACTGAGCTTCATTACCTAGTTAATAGCCAACTACTTTTTGGATCTTTATATATATACATGGGGTCATCCCTGCAAGGACCAATCAAGCTGACCTCTTTGATTACAATTTCCAGTAGCTGTATAGCCTCTGAATCACTTGGTGCTGATTCACAGTGATTCATCACATCAGACAAACTTAATGGTAAAACAAAAAGAATTTATTTAGGAAGAGGAGTCTCTAGATACAACATCAGTGGCAAAAGATCACAAGTGAAATAAATATGAAATGCACGGCTTTTTAAAATGGAACAACCAGATGCCTCTGCAGTATTTGTGAAATAGCCTCCCTGAGACACTTCAGGAAAGAAGTGCCTAAAGATCTCCATCAATTCTGAAGACAAAACTTGCTAGAAGCTGGAAGATTTTTGGGACTGATGACTGGGCATCCTCTTCTAAGTTCTCCATAATCTTTCTTCATCCTTAACCTGGTTGCATGTCTAATATATGTATGTTTGAAGATTTACATCTTTATCTCTTCATTACTTTCTAGATTTTGATTGTGGATGTGAATTCAGATTCCTTTGATGGCTCAGCTCACTTGAAAAAATGGTTGTATTTTAACCAGCAGTAGAGTCTATATAACTGCAGGTATTTTTTTCATTTTTCTGAGAGGGGTTTATTTGGTTTTTGGTTTTTTTAAGTGCTGGCTGACTACTTCCTGACAAGCCTGAGTGGTTTAATTATACCTCTAAGCCTTGTTAGAGCTGCTATTAACACATATTAAATATTTTATGTAAATCATTTACACAAGAAGCATTTAGCCAAAGTTCTGATTATCTGGTTTTGAGTTTTTTCTGTAAAAGCTTTACTACAGAAGCTTTTAATGTTATTATCAAATGCGGTAACCACGCACTTTGTTCAGGCTACCTCACTGAACCTGCATCGCTAGGATTTGCTTTCTGTTTAACGTCATGACATTCAACGAGGCCAAGTGCAAGGTCCTGTCCCTGGGCTAGGGCAATCCCCAATACTGTCAGAGCCTGGGGAATGAAATGATTGACAGAAGTCCTGCGGAGAAGGACTTTGGGAACACTGGTGGACAAAAAACTGGACATGAGCTAGCAACGCTTTTGCAGTCCAGAAAGCCAATAGTATGCTAGGCTGCAGATAAAGAACAGACTGATGGAGGTGACTCTGTCCCTCTGCTGCTCTCTTTTGAGACCCTACCTGGAGTGCTACATCCAGCTCTGGGGCCCCCAACAGAAGAAGGACACAGTCCTGTTAGAGAAGGTCAGAGAAGCACTTCTCCTATGAAGAGAGGCTGAGAGTGTGGAGGCTGTTCAGCATGGAGAAGAGAAGCCTCTGGGGAGACCTTATTGTGGCCTTTCACTGCATAAAAGGAGCTTAGAAAAGGTGGAGAAAGACTTTTTACCAAGGCATGAGTGGCAGGACAAGAGGCAATGGTTTAAACTGAAGAAGGGTAGATTTAAGTTAAATATAAAGAAAGAAAAGCATGCTGTTGTCTATCACATATTCTCTGGGAAGTTTACAGCAATTAATGTTCCTAGTTCTGAGTTTCCACATTTTCAGAAGATGGTGTTTATGGCAACACAAGTCTGTAGTTTCTTATTTACTTTTGCTGCTGATCCAAGAAATGGAAGTAGTTAAGTCCTGTTTTCCTTACAATTGTTTCTGGCAATGTCTTAATGCATCATTTGCTTTCTACAAACAACTTATGATAATGCCTTCAAGAGTAGTAAAAAATATTTTCCAGAACAAGAGTAGATTGTTGTGCAGTGAGATGGGATTTATTGCCATTCTGTATATAGTAAGCAACTATTTTCTTTGAATGAATAGACTAAGGAAAAAAAGTGCCATAGCTCTCAGCAGTGATAAAGTTTTTATTATCAGATTTTCTGTGGAGATTGTGGGTGGTAGAGAGAATGACACTAATGTAACTGAGGAAGTACTAAGGGTGCTTTATGTAGTTATAGAGTACTATTTCTCTATTCTCTGCACACATAGAGAAGGGTCCATAGAGAGGAAGTAAAGAAATAAAGATAAAGAAATGTGGGATTAGGCATGCTTATAAATGACTCTGTACATTAATAGACAGGCTTATAATTAAAGCAACCTGTAGTGGAGGGAAGAGAACATCCTGAATAAACAGAAGTACATATTTATATATAGATAAACAGTTACAAATATAAAAACTAAGGTATCGTTAAAAGTTGTCATCCAGCTTCAAGGCAAATACTTTGTATGCAGTTCTACAATTGAAGATTTGATTTAGGTCCAAAAACTGATGGGGCAAAACTTATGAAAGATAAACCAATCAAAGGTTTATTAAATCCAAACTACTACATCTTGCTAAAAGAAACCATGAGCTACAAATCACCATAGGCTAGGACATTATCAGAAAAGTGTCATTATTTCCTTTCATTGTCTTTTTAAGCCTGACTTGTCCAGAAGAGGTCATTGCAAGATGTTGAATGAAACACAGATGTTTTTTACCATTTTGATTATTTCTGTGTTGTAATTCTGAAGTCAAATATAGTACAGATCAACACAGAATCCTTAGTTCCCTAGACCAACAGAAGTTGCATAGTCTTTTTTAACTCTTTCCAAGCTCTTTTAAAAATAAATTCTGGGAAGAAAGTTATAATGGTGATGAAGTAGGTTGAAAAAGAATTTAGTTGCCGTCTGGACAAACGGGAACTGTTATATGTGATGTCCCAATAAATAGTACGCCTTACTAAGCGTATATTGCAATATACAGACGCATACGTTAGTGCTCCATGTAAGCTGGAGGCTCTTCATTATCTAAATAAATCTTTGTAAAGGAGAACTTTTCACAACGATACACTGGTCTTTAATGCTTGCTCATGAACATCCAGATCACCTCCTGACCACTTCCAGAGACTGACTGCATCGCCTCCCTCTGCAACTTATACCAATGCCTGAAATTTTTTTCAGTGAAAAAGTTTTTTGCTAATATCTAATCTGGACTTCTGGTAATTTAAGGCCATTTCCTTTCATGCTTTCACCAGAGACACCACCCACCTGGCTACAACCTCCTTTCAGGCATTTGCAGAGAGCAGTAAGTTCTCCCCTGAGACTTCTCTTCTCCAGGTTAAACAACCCCAGCTGCTCCTCACAAGACTTGTGCTCCAGATCTTCATCAGCTTTGTTACCCTCTTCTGGAAATACTTCAGCACTTCAATGTCTTTTCTGAAGTGAGTGGCCCAAGACTGAACCAGGATTTGAGGTGTGGCCTCACCAGTGCCGAGTACAGGGGGGAAATCACTTCCCTGGTCCTGCTGGCCACACTGTTGCTGATACAGGCCAGATTGCCATTGGCCTTCTTGACCACCTGGACGCACTGCTGGCTCATGTTCAGCTGGCTGGCAGTCAGCACCCTGAAATCCCTTTCTCCTGGGCAGCTCTCAAGTCTCTCATACCCAAGCCTGTAGCACTGCCTGGGGTTGTTGTGACCCAAGTGCAGGACATGGCACTCAGCTTTGGTGAACCTCATACAGTTGCCCTCAGCCCATTGATTCAAGCTATCCAGGGCTCTCTGTAGAGCCTTCCTACTCTCCAGCACATCAACACTCTCTCCAGACATGGTGTCATCTGTAAACTTACTGAGGATGCACTCAAAGCCTTCCTTTGCACCATCATTACAGATGTTAAATAGGACCGGCCCAATTCTGAGCCCTGCAGAACACCACTAGTGACCAACCACCAACTGAATTTGGTTTCATTCGCTGCCAGTCTCTGGACCTGGCATTCAACCAGTTTTTCACCCAGTGAAGAGTACTTCTATCTGAGCTGTGAGCACCCAGTTTCTTCAGGAGAAGAAACGGTGAGAGACAGTGGCAAAGACTTTACTGAAGTCTAGATACACATCCACTGCCTTTCCCTCATTCTAAGTGAAGAGCACTTCTTTGCATACAGTTAGATAAATCAATTTACTTCAGGGATGCACATGTATCAGCCAGTTATACTGTAGGCAGAAGTAAACAGAGATGTTTGAGAAACAGTACAGAATGATCAGTAAATGCAAACACCTCAAGAAGTAGTACAGCTCATGCATTTGCCGTAGTGCACTTTACATCTAGAAGTAAATTGTCCTTAAACAGCGTAATTTTCCACGCTCCAATCCAATCCAATAAGATATGTCATCAACAATTAAATTTCAGGTGCTTTGTGAAACTGATGATGGCCATTTTTTAAATACTAAGGGAAGATACTTTCAGTTTAAGCCACTCCAGGTTGATATTTTTATGACAGAAATTTCATACATCCTTGTATTCTGTGGATAAACACATCCATCATACTTTAGCAGGGGATTTACTCTATTGACCAGATACTTTTAAATTCCATTTTTAAATTGTCCTGGGAGCTTTATGTATCATCTGTGACAAATGCACCTCCGTGACTAGCACAATTGGAACACTTAATGAAAGCTAAATTGTTGTACCTTGGTGTACTTATGTTCAGCTTTCAGTAAAGATAATACAAATGTGACATTTCTTATGACATTTTAAAACTTTTAAGAAAATATGGTTTAAAAGTACAATGGGCAATACTTAAATTATTTGTAATAGTATATGTCAAATGAGAGAGAATTATTTCAAAATTTTAATCCACCGGGCATTTAAAACATTTCAGGATGTATTCTTATCCTATATTGGGATAAGTGACATTTTGTACACAATGAAAAATAAAAATTTTGAAAGGTCAAATTTTCAAAAGTCTTAGAAGGCTTAAAATTATCTAAAAACCCATAAGAATGTTAATGAATGTTAAATCTTATGGACTCATAAATTTAAATTTTATTCCTTGCTTTCTGTGAACTAGGGTATCATCCCACACTGTACCTTCCATACCACACTGTGTGAACTGATCTCATTCAGAGAGCTAACCATCAGAGAATTAAAAGGTCAAAATCGAGAAACTATAAAGTAAAAAGAAAATATTCAGTTCTGATTAAATATTTTTTGTTTATTGAGCAGAAAGTACAATATAGGCAGGAAATGACTAAATAAACATCAGCAAAAAAATAATTTTAGCTTTTCTGACATAATTTTCTCTTTTACAAAATGAAAATATTCACAAATTAAAAATATTCAATTAAAATTAAACATATTTCAATCCGAAGAATGGTTCAGTGAGTTTCCAACCAGTTCCAAGCACAGCAACATTTTCCCTTGAACCTGAGAAGTCTTAACTTCTGGAACCAGCTCACGTCTGGAGCGCCACTGCTCCACACAGTCCAGTACTTTTGCCTTGGTGAAGAGTACATATCCAATACCTGAGCTGGCTCACTTAAGGGCTGTTTGCTATCTGTGTGTAGTGTTTCACTATGCTGGGCAGGCCTAGTAAATCTTTGTAATTAATTTGGTCCCTTTTCCTTGGGACCAGCATGAAAACAATGTTTCAAGATCTTTTTGATTAGTTTTCCATATTGAGAGCATATGACAAAATTAAGAGTTGCAGAATTAGAGCTTTTAAAATATTTATCTTTTTGGAACATATTCTAATCAAATCACATTCTACTTTTGTTCCATTTCTATGCTGAGATTTTTATGATCAAAGCATGAGAGCTCCGGTATAGCTTTTGAGCTGCAAGACACCTACAGGTAGAGGACAATTGAGCCAAAAAGATTCGCAAGCTTGCAAATCCAGCCTCTGATGTCATATGCCCATGTTCTGAACAAAAACTAGAAAGTCAACATAGACTCCTATTGAATTTGATGAGCTTGGAAGTCCAATTGTAACTGAAGTATGTGTTCCAAGTCACATTAAAGAGACATGTTTTTACTGCATTTAAACCTATAAAAATGCCTGCCAGTATTATTGTTTTCATTTTAGAAAGCAGAGATATTGATATGCATTTGACAGGCAGTTTAGGCACCTAGCTTTAATTCAAGTAAAAGATGATTATAGAATGCCACTCTAATATTTGAAGTAAATGTATTTGATTTATTCTATTGCCAGTTGGCTAAGTCTGTATTGGTTTCTGAATATTCAGTGACAAAAAGAATTAAGGAGAAGGTACTACTGATCATGTTGGTCTCTTAACATTTTCAGAACATTTTATTGAAAATCTGACAAAACTATCAACCTTGGAATCAAGGGAAGGTAATTAAAACTAAGAAGTATTTAATAGAAACTACCAAAAGTATTTCCTTGAGGCACTAATAAAAAAAAAAAATTATTTTCACCATTATCCTTCCTACCATCAATATAGGTCATATCTGTGGGATTTTTGTGCTTTATATGACTGACTTGACACAGCTATATATTTTTAATATTCCAACTTATAAACAGATTTATGACTATGAAGTGATTCCCACTGTGTGTTCTAATTTTGTCACAGCAAAATCTTTCGAGTTTTACTGTGTGGCATCTGGACGAAAGAAGACTTTCAACTGATGCTGTGTTTTACAATTTAGTGTAAAAGCAAAAATCACTTACATTCATGAGGAAATTCAATTTTGTTGGGAAAGAAAAATCAAGAATATCACCTGAGAGAAACTTTAGCATCCCTACCTGTCTTTAAAACAAACATCCCCTCTTCCCTTGTAGCGTTGTAGGCATATCTGTTTCCTCTAGATAGTCTTATTTCAATAACATTGGTACTAAAGCTTCAAGTTCATACTATGGGGCAAAAGGTCTTCCAGGATAAAGCAACAGGACAAATATGTTGCAAAAAATTAAGCATTGGTCTAGAAAGTCCTACTGTCACAAAGGAGATGAAAATAGTCACTTTTGTGTCTACGTTGAAACATCCTTCCTCAAATGAGCATGCACCATTTATCATCTTGTAATTAGTTAAATATTATGCACTCCTTGCTTCCTTATCCTGTTACCACAAGATATGAATGCAGGTTATGCTGTGCTTGAGATTTGCAGGGTTTTATCCCCTGTAGATTTTTCAGTATTCCAAAAAGAAAAATCCTTAGATATACGTATAATTTTATATGTAGCTGTACGTATGGGCTTACAGCACATACAGAATCTCTAAATATCACTTTGTCTTTCTGCTAGGTGCTATGTTGCGTCAACCGTTGGGCTGCCCGGGTGGCCCTGGCACACAACACTCACCGCGGCCCACTAGGTCTTGGCCTAGGTTCAGTGTTAGGCTCAGTGGGAGCCTCGTCTGCCTTTGAGCACCCGATGGAACGGGCTCCGGCCTTGGTCGATTAACCGGCGGGGATAAAGAAAGGAGAGAAGGGAGATTCTCTTTAAAGCAGACTGGAGCGTTTAACGTCACTCTTGGTGGGGGCAAGAATCTCAGGGGACAAAGGAACAAACACAGGGTTTTAAGGAACAGAAAAAGGGGAGGGGTTTACAACAATGTCCAATGGGAAAAACAAAGGGGGAGGAACTAAGGCACAAACAACCAACCACAGAGCCATAAAGGAGGAGACAACCCAAGGGAACCAATCATGAACTAGAGAGAACAGAACTTTCTAGAACTGGGGGAGGAGACAGGCTTAGAGTGACATAAGAGGTAAGGCCTTCTGACCGAGGATCCGCCTACTGACCATCCCTCTGGGCGGTTCCATTTGCCCGTTGGATGACAAGACTTGGAGGGACAGGAGGCGGACCCCAAGCGGGCCAAAGCGCACCGCAACAGTGGTATAAGATGTCTAAAGCCATGCAAGTCAAATAAGATCCTAATGTAAACCTGCATATAGCATATCCAATTCCTTTATAGAGCCAAAAGCAAGCCTGACTCCTCTCAGAACATGCTTCATCATAAGAACTGTGTCATAAGATACTATGTCTCTGCCTCCAGTCAGAGCTGCTTTGAGCCCAGAAGCTCCACAACAGTTTCAGAAAATTATTTGTTTACAAAAATTCTGTGTGTCACAGATCTATCTAGCAATCAAAACCTGCTTTTAGGCTTAAGGAAAAAAAAGCCTTTCAAGGCAGTGGTTACTGGAAGCGCACTATAACAATGCCATTCTTTAGAATGAGATCATGTAACTAGTGCTATTACTTAATAAAGAACCGTATTTTTAATGGGGCCTTTAAGGGATGGTCTAGTTTTGCCTCTCATGTGTCTTTCAATAGGGTCTAATAGAAAAGCACAAATACTAGGACTTCTTTTGACCTGATTGTTGCAATTCCTGGAGATGTATGATGGCCCATGGCTAGAGAGTAGGCTAAGTGTTCTGAAAACAGAGTAAATAGGTTCTCTAGTGCTATAGTGATTGTAATTGGAGTGCATGTTTGCGCGTGTGTGTATGTGTGTATGTGTATATGTGTGTATGTGTGAAAGGTCTTGGAAGGAGAGAGACATTAATCAGATGTAAAAAGACAAGCAGGGAAACAGTAAGCAAGTGTTGGCTGGCCTGGCCAATGCCCAAGTATGGGGAGCATGAACTTAGACTGAGCTAATAATTTTCAGATGTCTTCTATTCCTAAAAGGGAAGGGTTTTAAAGGTGATTTTTAAAGAAGAAATTGGGATATTTTTATGAATGTTTACAGAAAATTGCTCCCAAGAGTAATGAGCAACAAATATATGTTTAAAAAATTCATCAGTGGTAATGGAAGCAAAGTTCAATGACCAGCTGAAAGAAGATACAGACTTACTAAAACTGAGAAAAGAAAATGTCAAGGATAAAAATCTCAATCTCATTTTAGTTACAGAGGCCATCAGAATATGCTAGATGCCATAAAGAGGGTGAAGACAGGGATTGGATTCAAAAGAATCACAGAAGCAATTAGTTTGGAAACAATCTTTGAGATCATCAAGTCCAGCACCACCTTGTCAATTAGATCATGACACTGAGTGACACATCCGGTCTTTTCTTAAACACCTCCAGGGACAGTGACTCCACCACTTCCCTGGGCAGCCCATTCCAATGCCCAATCATCCTGTCTGTGAAGAAACTCTTCCTAACATCCGACTTAAACTTCCCCTGGTGCAGCTTTAGACTGTGTCCTCTTGTCCTATTGCTGGTTGCCTGGGAGAAGAGACCGACCCCCACCTGGCTACAACCTCCTTTCAGGGAGCTGTACAGAGTGATGGGGTCTCCGCTGAACCTCCTCTTCTCCAGTCTAAACAACCTCATCTCCCTCAGCCACTCCTCACACCAATTGTGTTCCAGACCCTTTACCAGTCTTGCTGTCCTCCCCTGGAAATTCTTCCTAAATTGAGGGTCCCAGCACTGGACACAGCACTCAAGGTGCGGCCTCACCAGCGCTGAGTACAGGGGAAGAATCACTTCCCTGGTCCTGCTGGCCACGGAATTGTCAGTACCTCCAGGTCCCTTTTTGCCTGGCTGGTGTCCAGCTACTCTGTCCCCAGCCTGTAGTGCTGCATGGGGTTGTTGTGGCCCAAGTGCAGGACCCAGCACTTGTTAAACCTCATATCATTGGATTCAGCCCATGCATCCAGCCTGTCCAAGTCCTTCTGCAGAGCCCTCCTACCCTCCAGCAGATCGACACTCGCCCACAACTTGGTGACATCTGCAAATTTCATAGTGGTAGACTCAATCTCTTCATGCAGGTCGTTAATTAAGATGTTAATCAGGATTGGGCCCAACACTCATCCCTGGGGGACACCAGTAGTGACTGGCCACCAACTGGATGCAACACCATTCATCACCAGAAGAATCATATGAGCATGCAGACCTATTACCAAAGCAATCTTCCCAAATATTAGGAAGACAGCAGATTCTAAAATAATTCTAGGGAAACACTGAAGTGTGTTTTTATATACATGCAGTTCTTTTCAGAATGATGTATTTTAGTGCAAGAGCAGGGAGGCTCACTTGAGATTTGTGCATGTAATACATTGGCTCTGCCTTCTCCTCACCTTCTGTATCCCACAAAGCTCAATTTTCAATGAAGTATAAGTGTCACTGTTGGAATGCACACAAGAACCAGAATATAGCACAATTTCATATCTGGAATTATGTGTAAAACCTGCTCCAAAAGCCCCATCTTTGTTCCAATAAATATCTGATACATTTAAACACTGACTTTTAAAAAGAGACTGGAACCAGGTCTTTCTTCTCCATCTCTTTATTTTTCTTTTCACAAGTCTCATTTCAAACCACCTCCCTCACATTTATGAACACTGCTTAAAACCTCTGAGAGGATCTGAACCCAGGCCAGAAACCTGAGCCAATGTTTCTGAAGTTGGAGGGAGATTCGCTCAATAATGCAGGAGCTGTAGGCTTCTCCAAACCTTCTCAAATACCGAATTTTGTAACAGAAAGGCAACAGATGGGATGGTGTGCAAGGATAGTTTGATTGGAAGGTGATAAGCTAGAAAACAGCAGCTTGGCATTAGGAAGATGTTAGGGGGAAGATAAGATGATGATTATAGTCTTCCAGGGAATATAAACAGTGTGAAAATTTAGGATAGTTGGCTGGGAGCATGATGAGTAACTAAGAAAGTACAGCAGCTGGCTAATCAGGGATGAGAGAGGACTGGCCTGGGAACTGCTTGTACAGTTAATCACCATATTGTCCTAAATCATGGCACAATCCTGAAGTGATGAAAAACAGCCTGAAAAATGCTGCCAGGCCACCAAAGCTAGATGTCTTTTGTCTGTGCTCTAGTTTCCTCAGGCTCATGAATGAGTCAGGGAGAGTTAGGAGACCCCAGGTAGTTTCACTGCTGAAGTTATAGGGTTGTAGCATGAAGGGAAAAATAGTAAATATTTCAAAAGGATCACAAAGTGAGATTAGAAAAGGAAGAAACACCCCACCAGTACAAAGCATAGAGCATAAATTGTGAAAATGTTGTTTTTAGTAATTTAAAACAGAAAAATATAGTAACTTTCATGTTATTGCACACAATGATACTTTTGCATATTTTAACTAATTTATTTTAATCCTAGATGGAGTAAAATTGCAGAATCCTTTATTTCTAGAACTATTTTTGCCAGTTTACATTTTATAACAAAATGTTATAGAAAGTTTTTAAAGTCATAAAATATATATTCTGAGATTCTTACTGAAACTTGTAATATCTTTTGCTTTAACATTACAGTTTAAGATATTATTATTTGTACAGGAATGGAATAAATTCAGCCTCCTCTCCGCTCCTCTCCTCTCCTCGCCTCGTCTTCCCTCCCCTCCCCCCCCCCATCTACTCTTTTAAGTGTAAGTTGCATCTAACATTGCAGGATCCTCACCCAAGATCTGAGCTTTCTAGCTGTTCAGTAACATAAATAATAATGAATTCTTTTGACTAGTTCTATCCAAAATAAACAGTGTGTAACACACCCTAACTGCAACTTCCGTCATCTTCTTGGATTGTCACAGCAGCTTAATGGTAAAACCAAAATGTTCTAATAACAAACAAATGGTAATGCACTATCTAGGTTCTCCTATTTATGGCAGAAAGAAGATTTAAAAAGAGAACTGTGTAATTAATATCCTGCCACATGGCTTAGTTTCACAAACTCTGCTTAAAAGAATGCATCAGCTCAGAGCATTTGTGGTCAGATTTTAAGTTCCTGTATGCATGTACTGAACCCTGTAATCAGCACTGAAGTAATAGTGTTTCAAGTGGAATATAATGTGAGTTGCATTTTGAACTTGTGGAGAGTTCTCTAATTATTTTCTCTGCAATTGCAGTGAGCATGAGTTTTTTTCCAAAAGAGAGAAAACTTTGTTAGGAGCATCTACAAAGTTTTCTGATAAATAGCTGAAAACTAAAGTGATATTTTTTCAACACTGCTAAAGAGTTAAAAATATCTATATATTCCAAAAAGCAAAGAGTTTAGGAAGGAATTTAATAATTTTTCCAGAATTCATAAGACTGATATTATTAGCTTGAAGCCACTTGATAGAGACAAGATATCTGATGGTAAGTGAATTACCCCTCTCTCCATAACGTCATGGAACTTTTAATTTACTGTACCATGAGGATATTTATTGGAGAAAAAAAGCTTGAGGTTGCATCAAATTTTGTCCCATAAGAATTCAATGCCATAGAAAAAATGTATGCTGCTTTCTGTGGTTTTGTGCAGAAGACTCGCAGATTGTAACCAAAGAATACCTGGTGCACATCATTTCATTCATCATAACCTTCCTTCTTAGATAAAGTAGATGGAATGAAGAGGTGAAAATTGAGGCTAATTCCTATTTTCCATCAAAGAAGATGAGTAATACTTCACAGTGATTCCCAACTTATTCTGTCTCAATTGCAATCTTAACAGCTCTCTAAAAGTACAAAGAATGCTGAAGTGTTCTACTGTCTGAAAAAAAAATCTGTGCTTTTGTCTGGAACTGAGGCAGAAATTCTTCAGTTTTTTACTTCTGTCCAATTTTCACACAGCAGTCTGTTTGTTTGGGTTTTTTTCCTCCCTCATACTTTTGAATAAGGTTCCAGCTAATTATACACCACTTATGGTCTTTAAGAAAAATTGTATAAAGCTTATGATTCGTCTTAAGATTCAAATCACAGCATCCCTAGTGGACAGAGTTAATCTACTTCAGCAGTTTTGTGAAACTTTTTTTATGCCTATACTTTCTCTGCTAAGTTTGATGGTTAGGGAAAACCATACTCTCAGAATACCCAAGAAGGACAATTTTAGGATTTTAGAATAGAAAGCATAACTTTAAAGGACAGGATGCATTAATTTCTGACTTTGAGTTGCAGTTTATAGTTGTGATGGCAAGACATCCTGAGTTCTTATATAATTCCTGCACTCATTCTCATACTTCAATCTTGACTGCATTTTTGAGTGCAGCCATTCCATCTGTTTTCAGAGAGAAAACCTGAACTCAGAATTAGGTTAAAATATGTTTTATGTGTTAGGCAGATGATATCATTTCTCTGGCCTTAGTAACTGTAACAATGAGGTTAGGAGAATAAAACAATATGAACTTCATGATTCTTCACCACAGCTAAAGTTTTTAAAATACCTTTTGGCTCCTGGGAAATCACATCTGAAAACCTGTTTCCTATGAAACTGTTAAATCAACAGAAAAATAGACATAAAATGACATTTCAAATTCATCATAATTTCCTTCCTTACAAAGGAAGAAGTTGTTTTGTGCAATGGGACTTAAAAGCCTGCATCAGACTGATGACACATTTCTGTTGGGAAATGTTCGTGGTAATTACATGTTTACCTTGCAGCACATTACCATTAAATCCCCCTGTACCAAGGAACAGATAGAACAAAATTTATTCAGTAGATTAAATAGTGGTAAAAATTATACAGTAAATGGAAGAAATTAACCATTAAGTCCTGGGTTACCCAACCAGAACAAAATGGGGGTTGTCCAGCTATACCCTGGATTTGTTGGACATGTTGACTGCTGATAATGATGCAGACCAGCAGAAAATTAAAAACATGCTTATGGGAAACAAATCCTGGCTCTGATATGTATTGATGAGTACTGATGAGTATTCCCTTTTCTTGGTGTTTAGAAGTTGGGTGAAAAGAAAACAGGTGGTGAAATATTGATTGTCTCTGCAGCCTGTTTTCTTTTGTGATGCTTTCATCTTGATGAATTTGTAACTGGAAATGCCTTTGGGTTAGGTTTGAACAAAACTAAAGATGAAATTAAATTCCTGAAGTATCGCCTTGTGATTTTAGGGACGGCTCTTTTCTGACACTCAGAGGGATGTTTGTGTGAAAGTCTCTGCCTAAAAGTCAGAGACCCAGATTGTGAAATCACATTTTTGAACAGATTCTGACATGCCTTTTTTCCCAGAATATTTCAACAGAAAACCACTGGATGCAAGACTGTATATAAAGCAAAGAAGTCACTCACTCAAAAAACAAGTGACAAAATGAAGTGGGTGATTGGTAAATTAGAGGACTCTCCAATAAAAGTGATTTATACAGGTTTTAGTGAAAAGTTAAATTATCTCATAAAAACCATCAGAAAAATATTAGCTTGATAAAAGAATGCTTGAATTCTCAGCTAGATGAAGCAATTTTTGCCACAGAGATCAGTAGGTGCCAAATTGCGACACTGATGTTTAGATTCATACGCTTTTGTGTGTTCATTGCCATGTGACCAAGGTATGTAGAAGCATAAAGCTGGAGAGATACCAGTAAGATGAGCATACTCCTTCCCCCACTCTAGTATGACACTGAACAAGGAGATGGGGATGACGGCCCAAAAATATTATGAGCAGTGAAATTAACAGGAAAATTATGTAGCTATGCAGAAAAAAAGTGCACTCATGAGACTGAAAACAAAAGCAACACAGCTTTACAGAAGAAAAACGGTCCTTATAAATAAGCAGCAAAAACTCTCTGCTCACAGATCTTCTAATTAGTACCTGAGAAACATCTTTCAAAGGAAAGTAGCTATCTAAGTCCACAAAAAGTAAACCAAATGCCTGGCATTGGAAAATGTTGAAAATATAGGTACTTTATAATCCAACTTTAAACAAACAAGCAAACAAGCAATGCTGTGAGGTAGGTGCATCTTTAATGCCCTGCATTTTGGGTTCCTGTGAAGAAAGGAAATCCTGCACCTGATTGTAATCTATCTCGTTGCATGTGGAGTCATTAGATCCAATTATCACAGGATTTGAAATCTTGTCCTGGCAAGATATATTCTCTGCTGGTGGTGAGCCTTTGGAATTTCCCAGAAGTTTTAGCCAAGGTCAGCAGGCAGTTAAAGTTTTCAAAAATTCAAATTTTTCTTCACTGTTTTAACCCTGTATCAGGTACACACCAGGGGTAACTTACAGAACTAGTGTTGTCAGAGGAGTTTGTGGTTAAAACATTATATCCCTGAAAATTCAGAAGAAAATATAAAGATAATATAAAAAAAATAGTATCTGGGCTCCATTTTAAATGGATATGTATGAAAACAATTGAAAACATAAATGTTCTGACAAAAAATGTGCACAGCCAAATGTGCAACAGTAAAAGCTTACTGCTAGTTTTTCTACATGTCTCTGCCTCTCTTTGGAGACAAACCCCCACCTCCCCAAAATATAAAATCCTGGATGCCTCTGTATAAAAGGCAATATTTAAACCTACTTCCTGACTTTTACAACACCTTCTTGGTGACATATTTCACAGAATATTTACCTTGAGCTAGATGCAGTCTAACAGTACATCTTTTCTGGATACCTCCTGCCATATTATGTTGCTAGCCTTCAGCACAACCTGACGAATTTTGACTATGAGAAGGGGTAGGATTTATCCTTAACTGGGCTAGCAAAATATGTTCCAATACTCACTAATCCATTTTTGTTCATGCCTCCAAACCCTGTGGTTAAAAAATGTTTCTTCATAAAACTATTTTTAAAGTACATCTCTTCATTGTTAACCATGAAACTAGCAGCAGTTTAAAACAGCTGCTGGGTGGCTGGAATAAATTTTCTTTTTTTTATGTCTTTCATTTCTGGCTGCTGAAGCACCCCTTGCTGTGGGCTTCTCAGACAATTTTACTCTAAGAAGGAATTGTATTTTTATGTAGCAATTTTGCCCATCAGTGGCTTAACTATTTCTCTTCTGTGCCTGAAGCATGGTGTATTATCTATAGACACAACATGAACGTGTCTAACATTATGTATAGACATAAATTTATATGGGTTGGTAAGGACCTCTGAAAGTTTTCTGGTCCTACCTCTTGCTCAAGGCAGGGTAATTTTTTTCAGGTTGCTCAAGATTTGGGCCAGCCAGAAATCGAATTATATGTGTTTTTCTTACAGTTTTGGAGAAGACCTACACATTAGGTCTTGAAAAAGAGCCTACTGAGTTGCAGAAGCCTTTGTCAGCAGGCCATGATGGATTCAGGGAAAAATAATAATCAGAAGAGGTTATATGAAAAGTGTTTGGATAGTTGTGATGAGTTCAGACTGTATTAATGCCTTGGAAAGATAAAAGGTGACACTTCCTGTTTTGTATAAAAGCTTAAAATTCAAATGTTAAGGCATGATTAAAGTTTGGAAAAAGTGGGGTGGGATATCAATTTATGAAATTTTAAAGGATGAATGCCCAGAATGTTACATGAAAAAGCACTTAAAAAGTTACACTCCCATCTCACTGCGGAGTGTGATTGACTGTGGACCACAAAGATCTGACATCAAAGCATTCATATACAGCACCTGTGACCTTCTCTGTTAATGACTTTCCTGAGTTAAAAAAAAATCTCATTAAAGGAGCACTTTTCTCAAGAATAACCTCTGAAAACTCCTGTCTCCTTGAAATACTGAGTGGTGGTAGGTCAGGGGAGGATGGAGAGTGAGCAGTGAGATGGGGACACTGAGCAATGACTCTGGGGTAAATGAAGGAACAGAGGAACACTGTGGTGATTGCCCTCATGAAAATGTTCATTCAGGCAGAGATGGAGGTGTGAAGAGATAGGGAATGCATAGTTTCTTACATCCTGTTCCTGCATTTAGGCTTTAAAGGTATTTTCTAAGTTATTTTGCAGTCACTGAACAGTTTTAGCATGAAATGCCTATATATGCCTGCCAGTCCTGCTATATAGTCTAAATTTCTTTTCTAGATGCTGAACGTTTTTGAAATGTTAAGTGTTACTAAGAGTTCTACCTCTGTATCTGTTAAGAGCCTCTTAACATTAAATATTAAAAGAAGATGTTGCTTTTTCTAGATATTTGCTATTTTTGCTAAATATTTTATCAAAATAGTTTTTTTTCATTATTAGTGAACACTGGATTCTTACCAAAAAAGTGCAAATTCTTACTGAAAGATTAAAAGTTAACTGTATTTCTTTAGACAGCATTTACTTCTTAGCACATTAAAGATTTACCAAAACCTTGGTTTTTATTCATTGTGAAGTGCAATACATCCCAAACTATAATGCAGGATAAAACATTTTTCTTTTGAAGGTGCTTGTTCATATATTTTGTAGTATTCCCTATGGAACATTAAGGAAAGTTGAGATTTCTCTAGCCTGTTTTGTTACTGAATACAGTTTTATGACAGAAGATAGTCACTGTAATTTCTTACATTTGAATTAATTACTGTGGTGAACTATTGCAGTCAGTCTTGTATATTTTTATGAGTAGCCAAACAAAAAGTATAACATTTTAATAGACAATAAAAATAAACTGATTAAAGTAACTTTTATTTTTGTGTAGCATTTGAGATAGTCATGAGTCCACTACTTGCTATTTGATTTGATAAATTGTTTTACAGTATTTTGAAACTTGCAAATAAAACTGCTTATTTATTAATTATAGCTTAGTTTTGTGATGTTTTGCCCAATATGAGAGCATCTGAGGAAAACTTTCTATTTTTTTCCTTTTCATCCTTTTGTTCTATAATTTTATATCAGGGATTTTTCGTAATTCAGCTAAAAATGTGCCTTTGTTCTGCTTCACGCTCTGTAAATTACATGAAGTAACAATGGATTATAGTACCACCCAAACCTCCCATAGTGTCAATGGAGATGACACAACAGCAGTAAAGGAGAAGTACAGATCAGAGAGCAAGAGGAAAGTTAGCATATTTTGTGAAAGTTAATTGCCTGTGTTTTAAGAGAGCAGCAGTATGTGAGGCAGTCATGGGAAGGCTATTAATTAACCAAGCTGAGGAAGCACCAACCAGAGAAAAAACTAGAAATTTTAAAGAAGTGGACATGAAGGTGAGTAATTGGGCCTAACATGAAGGTGAGTAAAGACTGATGTAAACAAATTGGAAAGGAAACATGAAAGCAATAAGATAATAAATCAGATAATAAACAGAGTAAATAGAAAAGCTGATATTTTGCTTTAATTTTTATTATTTCATTTTGAAAATTCATTCAGACAGCTGAAAAACAGAAAAAAACCCCAGCTAAATAAGTTACGCTCTCTGAGTTACATACCACTTCTGAATATGCACAGTCATGAAAACCTTCCTATAACTTCAGCACAGTTCAGTCTGTAAAGGATGATACTACAGTGTGTGGTAAACCTCAGGATACAAACTGTAGACATGAACATTACGAAACCTTTCCTTGGCTAATAACAGCTGCTTAGGAATGGCGCCGCAGGATTGATGGGCACACAGCAGAAAATCCAACAGGTCTAATTTCTGTTCTTTCTTGCCATAGTAAACACTGAAAATTATTTCATCCGTTTCTCATTTAGCAGCCAGAAAAACCTACCTAATGTAAACAAGGCAAGCAAACCCACATTTTTAACAACATGCTGCAGCACTAGCTTCGGGCTTTCTGTCACTCTACGAAAGTGGTCTACCCATGTAAGGAAAAGCACCCAAAGTAACCAACAATAATCCCACACTCTATTTCCTACATATTGCTAAGTAAATTTACTAAGGTCCGTACGTTTCAGTCTATTATAAAAGCCCCAAATGATAGTAAATATTGCTTGGGGAATTGTTTCCAAACTGGACAGGCTGTACAATAAAAAGTATTGTAACACAACAGAAGGTTTTCAACAGTATAGATTTCAAAACTATAGTAAAATAGGTTCTGTTTTACATAAGATACTTTTTCAGAAACATAGAATCACATAGTATCTGTTGAACTTTTCACACTTCATCTAGTGAATGATCTGTTGATATTTCTACTCCTTAGTGAATCTCTGTGGTCAAGGGTGTTCAGTTTACTTGTAAAAAAGGAGCCTAGGATTCAATATGATGCAGCGCTTCTACTGAGTAAAGAATAACAAATTGTGAGTAGAGTTTCAAGTCAGAGTTTAAAGATTTCTGTTTCTTCTTGTTCACATTAAAATAGTCAGACTTGTACTGATTTTTGCTGTAGCTGAGGGCATGGAGCCTGACACCATGTCTAGTTTGTTATTCTATACCACCTTACATCACTACAGGTTGTAGAAGTAAGGAATTCTCACTTCCAAGAAGGGTGGCAGGAGTGGATTACTGTTGGGAAGAAAAAGGTGGCATGGGGAGACTCCACTGCCATTTCGTTCTTTGTCTCAGGGGTCGGGCAGCACTGGGTCAGTCCATTGGGGAGCATTTTTTGCAAGTAAATCACCCTCTTTTTGCACTTCTACTATTAATACTGTTGCCATTACTGTTTATTTTCTTATCTCATTGCTGTTTTCAGTAAATTGTTAGTATCTCAACTTGGGATCTCTGCCTTTCTTGTCTCTTACCGGAGGGGCTGGGGGAAGAGAGGAACTTGTGGTTTTCATTTTAAGGAGGCCACTAAATTAGGAAATACCATTCGTAAACCACAGCACGTATACATACTATTATGACCTTAAACCATGAATTTTTTCATGGTAGCTACATTAGCATAAGCCTTTTCTCTCTTAGAGTGTATTCTTCCTCTATTTTCCTTCCTTTCCTCACTTCCTTTTAATTGTTACCTATCTATTTCCCATGAAATACTTTTTCTTTCCCTTCTTTCAAAATGTCATTGCATGTCTGTAACAAATAGGGAAATAAACCGGGTTAGTTATTTTCTCCTTTGCCTTGTCACTGAGGGATGAAGTTCTTTCAGCAGTTGAGATTGTACAAAAAGTGGGTGGGAGTCAGACTGCCTCTTATTCTGTTTTTTCTTTTGTCTACCGCTATAAGCCCATCTGGCAAACAGAGACAGCTCCACTTATATGACTTCTGAAGAGGGTGAAAGCCTCAATAAAACCCAAAGCTGGCACTGGATGGCTGTGGCAGAGATCAAGAATATTGAGGAAAAATATGAAGTCACTGAAGACACTTATGGGACAAAGAAACAATTAACTTGCATTTTGAAAACCAACAGGATTTAGATGAACAGGAATTGAACTGGACTGAGCAAGAACCAGATTTTCCATTTCACATAATTTTCCATGGTTTTTATGTCTTTTCTTGTTTGAAATTAAACAGTAAGCACTTTTAAAGGTCCTCCAAAGCAAGTTTAAACTCAAAAAGGTCCAGGTCTATAAAATCAACACATTTTGGTCATATAGAAGCTTTTAATTCAATTTTTATGATTTTAAACTAAATTTTAGACCTTCAGCTAAAGCCTTCAGTTTTTGAAATATGTGTAACTGAAAAAAAAATGAAACATATCCTATTTACAAAATGATGAAAACTACATTATTTGTGCAAGAAAATTTTGAAAAATTTCTGCTCATTTCTATCCTGATATATTATAAACAACTACTTGTGTCAATAGAACTGAAAAGATCTTTAGCTGATTATTTTGTAGTTCAATATACAAAGATGTATTTTTCCCACCTGGATTGTGTCACACAAGAAAACATTTTGCATGTAGTAGTGTTGGAATGTGGCTTTAATAATGAATTGCTGCACCTTTCCTGGAGTGGATGTAAGTAGAAGTGACTGACATATAATAGTGTAGTAATTACTAGGACAAACAGAAGACTTCCCGTTAACACCCTCACCATTGCACTGATTTCCTTTCCCTACCACATCTGACTTGCAAGGGTATCTGATTTCATTAATATAGGAATAACCACATGTGTCAAACCATATGTTCCGTTTTTCAAATGAACAAATGGCCAAGATTAATAGCAAAAAATAAGTTTGTGGTTGACTACATAAATTTAGAAATTAAATGGTAGGATAAGCAATAACATTTCAGTTTCTGCCATTTAAATTTTTTTAATTTGCTTTTAACTGTGTTGCAAACTGTGACGTCAAAATGCCTGCACCCTTGGAGTGTATGCTTATGACAAAAGCTGAAATAAAGAAATAAGAATGTCGATGAAGAAACAAATCTGATCAATCTTTCAGCCAATTTATTAGGGACCTCAGGTGTGCCTCTGAGTTCCTGAAGTGGGCATATGGTTTATCTATGACCTGATTGCACTAGAAGTTAAGACTGAGGTGCATGGCCCTTCCCTTCTTTACCATATCTGAGTTTCCATGGGAGTAAAATCAAGCTGTGCACGCTAGAAATCAGATGTGCCCTGCTTCAACATGTTCTCTGATCTGAATCATCTGGGGTACAGGATGGGCAAGCATGATTGACCAAATCTGTCACACAGAACATACTCAGTGATGACTTTGGCTTAAATGTGATTAGTACAATCTGCCAAACTGATTATCATGCTATATCCAAGTTTGAAGAGAAAGGGAACCCTCTGGCTTGTTCACATAATAATTTCTGCATTATGACTGTTAGGCAGAGTTTGTAGTAAGGGTATCTTGCTGTGTGAGTACTATTACCGAATAACTTTCAGTTTTCACTTTGAGAGTAAAATGACATTTGCTGAGCACAGGAGAACTGCTTAACTCAAGAGGTTGCAAATATATTGTTCCATCTACCCCATATGTCCTGTTCCAAAGCATCTAATCCACTTCATCCTATTCTTGTATAATGACTTCAGAAACACTTTGACAGAGACAAGGATTAGAAATCTTTATGCCCTTGAACAGTAGTCTAAGTGAAAGACATGGCTAATCAAGAGGGTTTGGCAGAGAGGAATGCAGAAATTCTGTAAGTAAAGAACTACCTTTTTCAGGGCAAAAAAAGTAACAAGTTTTGACTATGCTCCCTCATGGATTTTCCCTGGCAACAGAAACAAGCTAGAACCTAGTTCTTCAAATCCAAGCTGGGATTTTAAAAAACAAAAGCACATTGAAGATTTGTTTATGTCCTTCTTTATTTTTTACTTTTAATTTTTGGAAATGCTGAACCTCTACTTCGCTAGCATTTTGTTTCATCTATTGAGTTTTGTTTAAGTATCATCTGTAAAACTGATAATGTTAATCTGGTTTACCCTCGGCTACCCAAATGATTCTGTGAATACTCAGACTTCTAAAATGTGCGCATAAATTGAGGTACTGCATGCCAAATTTCAGCCCACAGGAAACCCTCTGTTGAACCTTAACAGCAGAGTGCAGTGATGCAGTTATGCCTGGAACAGTACTGTGAAGGTTGACACCATTTCTGCTTGGAGGTTGTTTCAGCCTAAAATCTTTCATGCATGATGGTGCAAGTTTCTGCATGCAGAAGTCCAAGGGGATTTTATGGGAAGAGATTACAGGACTGAGATTATGGCATGTGATGGGAAGATTCCTTAGGGTTGAAGAAAATGTGGTTGTTATATTTTACTGAAATACAATGAGCATATTGTATTACATTACCCTATATAGAAGAAAACCTTCAGTATTGAATTATTTCTTATTTTCTGGGTAGAAGAAGGAGGAGGGAGACAGTTGGGCAGGGGACTAGGCAAAGAGAAATATATAGTTGCCAAGACATATGGAATCACAACATTGTTGGCAAAATGAAATATCATGCAAACTGCATTATGAGTTTCATTTAGAATTTTTATAAGGTACCCCACAAATTGAAAAACATAAAAGCACCACAATTAAGCCTTTGTCTTGTCTCTGAAAATTTCTACCTATACTTGTTTTATATCACAAGTACTTTTTTTACTTTTAGCAGACTCACAATGATATCTTTAATTCTGTTCATTCAAATTCTCGTAAAATCTTCTGGGTGTTATTCAGTGTTCATTTTTATTGAACCAGTAACTCTTTGGCTGTTCTCAAGCTGTAATGCCTTCAGTCCCATCTGTTCTAGTCACACTTTTGAGCCTTTTTATTTTCATACATGATGATTTAGTTTGGGCTTGACCCCAGGTTGAGAGATTTTTGAGATAAATTAACTGGTGTAATTAAAGAATAGTTAAACTACTAGGGGGTGGTTGAAATAGTCAATTACCTGACTCATTTTTTGCTTCCAAAGCAGGCTAGATCATTTGCAGATTTGCCATGACAGTCTCTTTTATAAAAAGGAAATAAAAAAAAATTTACCAACATTCATGCCTCTTTCAAAGCATTCCCTTTAACTCTTCTTGGTATAATATTGACTAAACAAAACTTAAAACTCTCTTAGTAATTATTAGGGCATCTGGCATGCCATGACCTTACCCTGTCACACTGACTTTCTCTGGAAGTCCATGTTTCACTTTTGGACTGCCTGTCTGCAGCTAGGTTGAAGAATGTTTAGAAGGTGGGTGCATCTCTGGAGACTGGAATAATGTTTTGAAAACTTCTGCTTCCCCTGGCAAGACACATCTGATGGCCCAAAGAAGTCAGAGTTTGACTGAAAGGCAATATAACCTAGGGATAGAATTTTAAATTAATAGACATTTATATGAATGACTACAGGTTTTTGATAATGCAAATAGGTTTCTCAGCCACAAAAGCCAAGACTTCTGGCCCACAATTCTTTCATGGAGAAAAAAGACACCTTTTTTTCCTCCCCAAACCTGTCAAGTTATCTGTTTTGAACTTTACATCAGTGTGGTCTAAAGTCTTCCACAAGTTTTTAGGTTCTGAATGGCTTAGAGAAGGAGAAGGAAACACCATAACCCCCTGCACTCTACAGAGCTCTTTAGCGGTTGGGTAAATGGTACCTCCTGTGGTGGGTTTCAGGGTAAATTGCTAACCTACTCCCAAGGGAACAGGAATAAAAGCAGTACTTCTTGCAAATTTAGTTTAAGAAAACAGCCCGATTTTGCTGAAAGCAAGGTTTAACTGCCAAAGATCTGTAGTGTGAGGCTTTGGAGCTTCACATCGTAGCTCAGCTTGTTGGCAGTCATAGTCAGTCTGGGTCCAGCTTAGGTAATGGCATCTCAGTTAACATTTTCCTGGAACACTCCTAGTGCTCCAAGCATTTCCTGAAATATGCTTCAGGCTCTCACCAGTAATGGATATCTAGCTTAATAAAGTCCAGGGTACTACCAGAAAACATCTTGAGTTGGTGCTTAGTATCTCCATTGCCAAGCTGCTGGCTTTTCTCTCCTCTGCCAGACATGACATCAAGACAAACACTGGCTAACCAAGCAGGAGAAGAAGAAAGAGCTGTTTACCCTTTTTCTGATCTGACTGCACTTCCAAACTTGTTCAAAGTCTCCTTGTGTCCCAACTTGAAGAATGACAAGAGGGAGGAAGAATCTGCTGCAGAAAAGGAGACAAGGCCTGGACACCAAGGTTTCACTGTCTCCTGCTGTCAAATGACTCCATATTTGAGAAGTAGGGGGAAGTTCTTGTTTGGATATGTGCCTCTGTGGTTCAGCTGGGTTAGAGATGGATGGAGCTGGCAAGCCGCTGGGCCAACTCTTCTGTTACTTAAAGTACTGAGTTAGATGCACTGCAACACACTGTAAGGGGACAGACCTCAATCGTCATTTTTCAGATGAGTCTGTAAGAACCAGACCATTACTTAGAAAGGTACTCAAATTCGCCACTGCTAATGGAGAACTTCCAGAAGTTCTAGGATCTACCTGAAGGTGCTATCCCAAAAACCCGGATTTATGGTTCACCATTCTCTCCATCTTCTCCATATAATTTAAGTCTGTGCTGCTTATACAAGACCCCCGTTTTGAATTTTGTGGATATTTGATACACGTGCTGAGATACCTTTATCTTCTTGCACACTATAGAGGAAATTTATATATACAGCAGCAACTTCTATGAATTGGCTCTCTCAAGTGGACTGATTGCTTTGCAGAAACGATATGGGAGATGCAACATCACTGTCTTTCTATCATAGCCAACTTTTTACCTTTTTGTTCCCAGTTTATGATATTCTACAATGCTACCTTCAAAATCTGAGCAAGGAAATGGCCCACACCGTTTCTTTGTATCTACTGACCTTCCTCGGTACATTTTCAGTCTGTCCTGAATTTATTTCTATGTTATCCTCAGTGCTATACTAAGAAGCAGCACTTGGGCGGTTTTTATAACTAAACCCACATACTTTTTCTATGTTAGCTTACCTTTTAGATAATTTATAAAATTTGTAAGCTGAATCGCACCACTAAGTATAACTTTCTGGTTACAAATCTCTATAATTGTTGTTTTTCTTGTTTTCGCTATCCTGACTTTTACCCTTATCAGCCAGAATATGGAATTCTTCAACCAGATCAATGTTTACAGGATCAGCACTTAAACCAATATTAATACCTGATAAATATATTCTAAAATGGCAGACTCCACCAGGAAAGCTAATAAGTAAAATGATTTCAAGTTGCTTTACATACTTCTCAGCTGTTTTCTCCCCCCAAATAAAAAAGTAATTCAAACCTGCCTTTTCTATTACACAGAGGGAAAAAATCTCATTGCTTTTGACATTAATTAGGGAGATAATTATAGGTTGTACAGTACAACAAACAGTGATGAATTCAAAATAATTTTGGTACTATAAAAAATGTCGTGTCTCTAATGACAAAGGTTTCTTTAGCAAGATACAATTACGCTGGGGTTTTTTTATTAGAAAGGATATTTATGATGTATTATATATTTGAAGCTTAAATTAAAAAAGTGTTTTATAAGGTAGCAGTGATAAATATGCAACCACAACACATACAGATAATCATACCAACATGAAAGTTATTTCCATGCATCAAATAAATAATCTGATTTACAATAAAGGCCTATATTCAACTTTTTAAAATTGAATCCACTTCATCTTGGATCCCAGTGAATATATTGGACAAAATATGTGAATGGTTATGGAAGTTCTTTAACAGCTTCCAGACAAAGTTCTTTATGTGTATAAAGGGAAAAAAAATTAAGACAAGATTTAAGGTTTTCTTTAACAGGGATTGTCTTTTGTTTTTTGGTTTGTGGTTTTTTTTAACTCTGGAATGTAACATAGGAAGTCCGAACCTGAAAGCTTGACATTTTGGTGTTTTGTTTCAAGCTTTTCCATTCTTCCATGTTCCATAAGGAGAGGGAGAACTTATATTTCATCTGTCTTCCTGAAGGCTTTCTGTAATCACAGTAATCTTTTTTCAGATTTTTTTAGGCTTGCTGTTGTAATCTGGAAATTTATACTGCAAGTCAAATGAGTTATAAACTATGTCATCTTACTGAACTAAAAGACAAAATTGTTATTTATGTATGGATGTATCATTTTTAACTCCCTGAGCAACGGAAAAAAAATTCTCAACTTTTTCTTCATAACATTTTTATGCTTCTCAACTAGCTGCCTATCAGTGTGAAGTATACTGTCAAGTACAAACAAATTAGAGTATATTTACTTTAGCTGGCAGAAAACTTGACATCATAAATGAGTATTTGAGGAATAGTGAAGTACAAGGTAACCTTCCAGCAGAGGTTGACTGCACCATTATGTGAAAAAGTTTCCTTTTCCATTAAGTTAAAGGTGGAAAATTAAATTAATACAAAGAGAGAGAAAAAAATAGAAGTGATCTGCTTGGAGTTAATCTAAAACAGATTTAGATTAAATTCAAATTAATAAAGACTTATTTGTTATATTAAGAATTTAAAAAAAAATCAGTTAGATGTTTTATAAAAAACATAGATTCACTTTTTTTTTTTTTTAAGGAATTTCGTTTTAGAAGGAAATAAAATGAGAATTGAGTTTAAAGTTAAAATACAGGAGGTCAAAAGTCAGGTTGAATTTTCCACAGTTGAATTATCACATTTCAACACCAGGAAGACTTTGAATTTTAAACATAAACATATTTATTATAATTTTCAATAAACTCCAAATTTCCACATTACATTACTAATTTTTTAAGCCTTATTTTTCTGTTTGTCCAATTTACACACCTGGTAAAATACTAATTCTATGAAAAATTCACTTAAATAAATGTGAGTTAGTATTTACAGTAGTCACTATCATGCACTGTGGTACATGTTTCTATTAGCAAACCTTTCTGTTGGATTTCTCAATGAAGTTTTAGAAATCTTTTCTTGAATGTTGGAAAATGGAGGAAGAGTAACTGATCTCATTAATCTGTGGATATTTTTAGGTAATAATGAAACACAAAAAAATGGGTTAAGGAAGAAAACATCAGGAACTAACTTCTGTGTTGAAGAACATGAGAAGGACTTGTTTTACTCTATAATCTTAACATGTCAGTATGATAATTTTCCATTATTTTAATTTCTGAGATAGCTGTGGCTCTTTTGTGGCCACTTCAGTGCTTTGGATTAGCTGTATAAAATCACAGAATCACCAAATCACAGAACAGTTTGGGTCGGAAGGGTTCTCTGGAAGTAGTACAACCTCCCATGCCCCCGTCATCCTCACTAAAGCAGATTCACCTGGAACAGATTGCACAGGATTGTATCCACGAAGGTTTTTAATATCTCCAGGGAAGGAGACTCTCCACAACCTCTATGAGCAACCTGCTCCAGTGATCTCTTACTCTCAGAGTGTTTTCCTTGTATTCAGAAGGAACATCCTGTGTTTCATTTTGTGTCCACTGCCCCTTGTCCTGTTGCTGGATAACACTGAAAAGAGTCTGACCCCATCCTCTTGTATGCCTGTAAGACATATACATGCATTAATAAGATCTCCCCTCAACAATTTCTTCACCAGACCACAGAGGTCTGGTAGGCCCAGTTATCTCCACCTTTCCTCATATGAAATAAAAAATTCTTACCGGATTTCAAGTTTTCACTTTCACATTTTACTGAAGGAACAGATAAATAGACATCCCTGATTTATTGTTTTTGTGTTAACTATTCTTATTAACTGTTATCCTATTCCTCCTATCTTATTCACTTCTGCTCTGAATTAAATTGACCAATTTGTTCTTTCAGTAATTACTGTTGTCTCTTGCCTCAGACCTTCTGTTTCAGAAGTCTGATCAAGGACAACAAATTTGCCATGGCTTAACCTTAGGGGGCAACTAAGCATCATACAGCCACTTGCTTACATACCCCACCTTGGTGGGATGAGGAGGAGAGCTTGAAAAAAGAAAAACCCATGGGTTGCAGTACCAACAGTTTACTAATTGAAATAATAATTGCTATTGTAATGAAAATGGAGATTTTAAAAAAGAGATAGAGAAATAAAACAGAAGGAAAGAAAATAAACAGTGATGTACAATATAACTGCTCACCACCTGCTGACCAATGCATCCTCAAGCAGTAATCAGCCTCTCCTAGCCAACTCCCCACAGCTCACACACTGAACACAATGTTAAATGATATGGAATATCCTAATGCAGGCCAGCTGTCCTGTCCATGCTCCCTCCTGGCTTCTTGTGCACCTCATCACCAGCAGAGCATGAAAAACTGAAAAGTCCTTGACTTAGGGTACGCACTACTGAGCAACAATAAAAACATGAAACAATGGTTGGACTTGATGATCTTAAAGGTCTTTTCCAACATAAATGATTCTATGATCAGTGTGTTATCAACATTATTTCAATATGAAATCTGAAATACAGCACTGTACCAGCTACTAGGAAAAGATATTAACTCTATCCCAGCCAAAACCAGGACAAAATTATAATTAATTCAATTTAGCATGGCATAAAATAAACCCAGTAGAAACAGTTATATATAGTTACAGCTTTATGCAAGGATGCGTTTATTGACTAACCAATGACTGGGCTAGAATAAGATAATGAATATAAAAGAACAACAAGCAAAATGTGATGCAAATTGGATAGAGGTGACATGGTTTAACCCCATCCAGCAACCAAGTACCACTCAGCCACTCGCCAGCTTGCCCACTGCCCTACCAGTGGGAAAGCAAAACCTCTGCAGACATGCAAAGCAAAACAAGGAATTAGTTCGTTGCTTCCCATGGGCAGGCAGGTGTTCAGCCATCTCCAGGAGAATAGGGCTCCATCACGTGCAGCTGTGATTTGGGAAGACAAAGGCCATCACTCCAAATGTTCCCCCCTCCTTCCTTCTTCCCATGGCTTTAAATACTGAGCATGATGTCATATGGTGAGGAATATCCCTTTGGTCAGCTGTAGTTACCTGTCAAGGCTGTGTCTTCTCCCAGTTTCCCATAGACTCCCAACTTTTTTATCACCATGGCAGTATGAAAAGCAGAAAAGGCCTAGACTCTGTGTAAGCCTGCTCAGCAATACAAAACAAAATCTTTATATTATCAACTTTGTGTTCAGCACAAATCCAAATCACAGCCCCATACTAACCACTGTGAAAAAAGCTAATTTTCCCCCAGCCAAAACCAGCACAACTCAAAAAAGGATGAAAGGTATAAGTCTAGCAATAAAGAACAAAATATGGCCAGAGTAGGTCTGCATCAGATTGTGTGAGTATGGCAATGGAAACCGTCCAGCTGCAGCAGTATTGAGACACACTGATATTTTGATACTTCTGTTTACTACTCTGTTAGTAGATCAAGCTTAAAAGCTGAAGGACAAGATAGGACAATGTGTCAGTCTTTCCTTTGTCAATCCCCAATCCTCAAACCAAAGCAGCATTTCTGCCACTGTTGTCTGCCGCCTGGAAAACTAAATATTGCTGCTTTGCATGGGCATTTCTGCATTCAGCAGAATAACAGATGTTATTCAAGTTTTCCTCTGTCCTAAAATACCTTGTTATTCAGAACTGCTTTACAGAGAGAAGCCACCTCCATTTAAACGTAAGAAGATCATCTTTGCCCTTTGAGCACCAAACAAAATCACTTTGCTAGGAAATACCACAGTTTTCATCTCTATACTTTTTTCTGTTTCTCTCTTTCATCATTAGCAACAGGCATAAGAATTCTTCATATTTTTTCTGTTACAAGACTACCATATTGAAGACATACTGTCCATGGCCAGCTCTATCATTGATGTCAGTGTGTTACCTTAGGAGAATCATAGTATTCCTGTCAAGTCTAGATGAGATGAATTTCTCACATATTTTTGTCTTTGAAATTCTGCCTTTGTAAATGAGACTTGCCAGACATGCTGTGCTTGCTGTGCATGTTCCTCTATATCGTGATTCCCATGCAAATTGCATTTGTACATTTATACAGTTCAGAAGCTCTCAGCGGCCTTATGATGTAAGGAATTCAACCCCAGACCCAAATTTTTTAATCTACTGGATGTTTGAAAGGATTAATATGCATAAGGAAAAATTTGCAGCACTCACTCCTATCCCATCTTTATTGTTTATAATATAATCAGGAATCTGCATGCATGCAATGACGTTTTATGCTCAGGCTCTCCAACACTTTCTGGTAGATTTTACCCTCAGTGAAAAGGGCTGCCACCACTGATAGCATGTTTAGCCACTGCCACAAAAGAGAAGTTTTAATGCTTGATAATTTTGTTAGTCGAGAAAAATGTTCCATATATTCATCCTGCAATTATATAATGAATTGCATTTAATTAAAAATTAAGTAAATTAAATTAATTCAATTAATAAAAATTAATTTGATTAATTAAATTAAAATATTTTACTTCAAATTAAATTAGATCAATATGTTAGTACTACACTGACTGAGTTCCGGAAAGGACAGCAACTATATAGGTTTGAGAATTTCTCATGTTTGAGATATAGATAAACCAGAACATTAACACAATTTTAAATGAACTTCTTTTTAGTAGTGCATCAGTGGGTTTAAAAATGTATTCCAAGATTCCTACACATTAAAAACATGTGTTTCTTGCTACAGTTGTGAATGTCTACACTAAATCTCTTCAGAAGAAAGCAGCAGCAGTCTTTTAGCATTCCAGTGAAGGTCTGTTGTCCTGTCCCTTGCCCTGATGCTTCTCCTGAGGGCAATCATCTTAAAGGCTGGGCACTTAGATTTACTGCAGCTCAGCACCAACCAGATACTAATGAAATGAGATTGTCATCATGATCAGAGGTAAGTTCACAGTCTGCCCTTTCGCATTATTAATTCTCTGAAGAGTCTGAGGGACAAATTTATCAAAAGGGGCAGAAACAAGGCTAGGAAAGTTCCTGAGTGAGAAGAGACAAGAATTTTAAGCTGTTGCTTCTCTTTCCAGCTCCGCATAGAAAGCCTGTTTAGAATAAAGGAAGAACTGTGAAGAATTAAAGTTTGAAAGCCATCATTATTTAAGGATGATACTTGGAAGGAGATTCTCAAGAAAACTCATATAATTAGTTTTTTGGGAATTCCATCTTTTTGTCCAGACACAATGGCATTTGTGGCCAATTTAGAATTTACTTTCAGATAAGCATACACACACCCAGTGCTTTTGGAGAAGATTTTCCACACTTCCTTTGTGTTTTTAACATCTATTGCAGAAATTCATAGATGACTATAATTATAGAAACCTTACTCCCAATGCCTCTCCTTACTCATCCTCCATTATTTCTACTGTTTTTGGCTAGATGACATAAAAGATCTTCAATTTTCCACAGGGTATATTATTATCGCAACATAGTTTATCAGCCAGTCTGCCTCCTTTTTTTTGCCTTGGCCATTGAATACTTAGAGATTTTTTTTCATACTTTAGAGCTTGCAGACTACATGATGTTATTTTAAATTGTAGACATGCTGTATTCTATTATTTTCACTGGTTTTCCACGGGTGTGATGCAGTATTGCATAAATTCCTGCTGATTTACACACACACATAAGAAAGATAACCAGAAAAGTTCCAGAAAGATAATCAGAAATTTTCACTTCAAAAATTAAAAGGTTTATCTGGAATAATGAAGTCTTCTCATATACACACACACACACATATATATATAATATATATAAAAAAAATATGTATCTAAATACATATATATTCTTCCTTTCAGGAAAATAAACGAAATCTTGTGGTTTCAATGAGGATCAACTGGGCAAGCTTTGGTCCATTTCACTGCACTCCATGTCATCCCATTTGCTTTTATTATTTTCACTTTGTTTCAGAATTTTCTTTTTTTTTTTT